>JACYVW010000082.1:0-167541 GCA_023065735.1 Coffea humblotiana | reverse complement strand
GTCGGGTGGAATGTTAGCTCCTCGACTTTGTGGTATACTCGAGTATTACCTCCTGATTACTGTGAGGTGTTCGGGCCCGGTAGGGAATGTACGGTGGAAGGTAATGGAAGTAAAGTGGTGATCTACGGTCGTACTTGTCCGTTGAACGTTGACGGAGAGTCAACGGAATGTGATCAAGAATTGCCATGGGGACTTTGGCTCATGAGAACCACCCGTATCCTTTTACTTATGAACTTGGTTTGGTGTTTCTTTCCATGTGTGATAGTGGTGTATAATTGAGTATGGCTACCTTTGTGCACTTTGGTCGCATGAATTGTTAGTACCTCATTGGGCGAAATCTCACTCTCGTTACCTTTGTTTTCCTTACAGGGCATACTTTTGGAAATCATGATTTTTGTGAAGCGAGTTGAGTTAGTTAGGCATTCTTTTGTACCTTTGTATAGCTCCTCGACTGTTAGAAACCCTAATGTGCCGTCTTTGGACATTTCGTTTTGAATTATAAAACCCTACAGTGGGTATGTGTAAATATTTTATCATGTGTGAATGATATACTTTCTTGGAAATGTACTTGTCTATTCTTATTTAAAATTTATTCGTGTTTGGGACGTGTTCGGACGAGTTCGGACGTCAGACGCGGAAAGAAAAAAATTTCTGGCCGAACACTGTTCATCAGAATCCGGCCGGATTCCGGCCGGATTGTGACGTGGCAGTGCTGTTCACGTCCGTTCCTTTTTCCCTTTTCATTTTACGCGCTTGTTGTTAACCTTACTTGTTGGTATACCTCCCGAAACGTTTGTATTCGCGTGCATGTGACCGTTAGTAGTCTGGCGAGAGTTGGGCAGGCAGTTCGCTAACCCTTCGGGTACGCCCTAGGGAAGGTGGGGCTGTCACAGGTGGTATCAGAGCCTAGGTTAGAAATAACTTGGGCAAGTTAGAAATTAGTTTTAGTACCTTTGGGAGTTGTGTTAAGGCGCCATTAAGTATGATTCTTCGTCTAAGGTGTGAATTTTAACTTGTTCTTGTAGGTCATGGCTGGAACGAGCTCCGAGGGCGAAGGTGAGCCACCTCAGAGACGCTATCACGTCGTTGACTACCAGGAGAGACCTGGAGGACCCATTCGCCACTGGAGTGCCGCTAGTCGGACTCGCCGTTGTGCCCGATGCCAGAACTACTCGTATATAGATCGAGTAGTAGTGGCCGTCCTTGATGAGCGTAGGAGGCTTAGGCGAGCCACGCGAGGGACCAAACCGAGATGGTTAGGTTGAGGGGTATTATGTGCATGCAAGCGGACCGGATCCGCGATTGAAGGGGATGTGGTGATGGAGCAAGAGCGAACTGACGCTCTTCGCGGACAACTGCACGTAGCTACTGACCGCCTCACGAGGTGACTAGTAGTTAGAGACCGGTCGGGGGCATTATTAACGAATGCGAGGCGCTAATCAAGGGTGATTGGTGCCAATGTACAAGTAGAGGCGTCCAGTGATAGTACACCTGACGAGGGGAGCACACCTAGCTCTAGCCAGGGGGAAGAGTCCGTGTGCTCCGTAGGGAACTAGGTTACCTTCGAGCTGTGTTTTGATCCCATGTGGGGACTAGTTAGGGGAAAGCTACTTGTTAGCTACTTTTGTTTTGACCTAGCTTGTATATGTACTTTTGAATGACCCCGATACTTTCATGGGACCGTTTGTATATATTTGACTGACTGTTACTGTACAACTTGTTTAATATGCCTATGTGTTATTTGCGTGAATGACTTTGTTTAGTGTTTAATTATTGTTCATTATTCATTTTTATTTCTTATTTTGATACCGTACTTGTGTTTCGACCCTAGATTGTGAACTTAAATCATGGAAGGTACTCGTAGTGGCCGACCGTGGTCGCGGTAGTAGACGACCTTCAACTGATAGGGGTAATCGGGAACCCACACCTGAGTTAATCCTGAACCTAGGATCGACCCGAATGCCCAAGTGGCTGCCGCGATTCAACGAATGACCGATTTGTTGGCCCACGTAGTGGAGCATCAGGGCCAGCACCCTACCCATCACCCTGGGAACCCTGGCAATCATGAAGAGGGGAGGATCGAGCCCTCGAAAGATTCCAAAAGTTCTCCCTCCGAAATTCTGGGAGGACCTGATCCGGACGTGGCCGAACGGTGGCTGGAGAAAATGGTAGACATTTTTGCGGCCTTGCACTATCCGGAGGAGAGACAGGTTACTTTTGCTGTCTTCCAGTTAGAGGGGGCCGCCCGTTCCTGGTGGAACGTTATACGACGAAATGGGAGAGAGAAAACAAGCCACGGACATGGGCAAACTTCATCAGGGAATTCAACGCAAAATACTTCCCGCCTTTAGTCCAGGAAAAGAAGGAGGATGAGTTCCTCCGACTGCGCCAAGGCACGCAAACGGTGGCCGAGTACGAGAGCCAGTTTACTCGACTATCGAAATTCGCCCCTGAACTTATTGTGACGGAGCAAAGAAGAATTCGGCGATTTACTCAGGGGTTAACGTGAAATCCAGAAGGATCTGGCGGTTGCCCAGATCACCACCTTTAGCGAAGCGGTGGAAAAGGCACTAAGGGTGGAGAACGCTAGGCATCAGTCAGAAACTTCCAGGTGAGGAAGCGGGGTTTCCCTGGAAGTAGCTCGGGGCAAGGTGAGCGGAGTAACCCTCCTAAGGTCTGGACGAGGGTCCGGTGGAGGAAGGTTTACGGGAACGTCGAGGGACGGTATCGAGGGGTGGTTCGTTCGGACGAGGCCAGCAGAGGAGTGCCTCACAAGGGAGTTCAGCCTCTGTTTCCCGAGGTCCTTGTGGATTTTGCGGGAAACCAAACCACACTAAGGATAACTGTTGGAGAAAGGAGAGAAAATGCTTGCGCTGTGGAAGCGCGGAGCATCAGATAGCCACTTGTCCTGTACTACCCGTGAATCGAGAGTGACCCCACAGACTTCAAGGGCCAGTTCCGGTCAATCTAAAGTGGAGGGATGAAACCGAAAGTGCCCGCTCGAGTGTATTCCCTTGAGCAACACCAAATCCCTGACCCATCTGGAGTCGTAGAAGGTACCATCCCTGTTTTCCATCGTCTAGCTAGGATTTGATTGACCCCGGTGCTACCCATTCCTTTGTTAACCCCGATTTTATGAGCGGCATTGATATAAAACCTGTTAGTTTACCCTATGATTTGGAAGTTAGTACTCCTACGGGAACCAACGGTTGATTACTAGCATGATGTATGTAAATTGTGAGATTTGGGTAGGAAGAGGAAATTACTGGGGAACTTGGTAAGCTTAGCTATTAAGGGGTACGACGTCATACTAGGTATGGATTGGTTAGCTAAGTACGATGCCCAACTTGATTGTAAGAGGAAGGTAGTGGAATTTCGTATACCTGGGGAGGCGACTTTAAGGCTAGATGTGAGGGGTAGCCTTGCCTCATCTGCATTAATTTCGGGCATTAGGCTAGGAAACTGCTGAGTAGGGGCGCAAGGGTTTCTAGCTTTCCTTATAAACACTCCCGTTGATAAGTTAAGGTAGAGGATGTACCTATTGTGAGTGAATACCCAGATGTGTTCCCTGACGAACTAGTAACCCTACCTCCGGAAAGAGAGATAGATTTAAGATTGATTTGATACCGGAACATCACCTATCTCTAAAACCCCCTATCGAATGGCACCTGCCGAGTTTAAGGAATTGAAATTGCAGTTGCAGGACTTGTTGGAGCGAGGGTTTATCCGAGAGAGTGGATCCCCATGGGGAGCCCCTGTGCTATTTGTGAAGAAAAAGGATGGGACATTGAGTTGTGTATAGATTATCGGGGATTGAATAATATAACCATTAAGAACAAATACCCACTGCCCCATATTGATGAGTTTGATCAGCTACAGGGAGCGGTAGTCTTTTGAAGTTAGACCTCCGTCAGGGATACTATCAATTGTTAATTAGGAAAGAGGATGTACCAAAACTGCCTTCAATTCTCGGTATGGGCATTTTGAATTTGCCGTTATGCCCTTTGGTTTGACCAATGCCCCTGCTGCCTTCATGGACTTGATGCATAGAGTTTTCAAACCCTTCTTGGACCGATTTGTCGTCGTTTTCATTGATGACATTTTAGTCTACTCTAAATCCCGAGAGGAGCATGAGCAACATTTGAGGTTAGTTCTACAAACCCTAAGAGATCACCAGTTGTATGCCAAATTTAGTAAGTGTGAATTTTGGTTGGAAAAATCTCGTTTTTAGGGCATGTGATCTCGAAAGAGGGCATTACCGTAGACCCGGCGAAGGTAGAGGCTGTAACTGAGTGGAAACAACCCGAAACTCCCACCGAAGTTCGTAGTTTTCTAGGGTTAGCTGGGTATTATCGGCGGTTTATTAAAGATTTTTCGAAACTTGCTAGCCCTTTAACCAATTTGACGAAAAAGATGGGCGTTTTCTATGGGATACTAAGTGCGAGGGTAGTTTCCAGGAGTTGAAACGGAAATTAACCATGGCCCCTATTCTAGCCCTACCCAATGGAAAGGATAGTTTCTCTGTCTATACTGATGCTTCACGGGAAGGTTAGGGTGTGTGTTGATGCAAATAAGAATGTGATTTCCTTTGCCTCTAGAAAATTGAAACCTCATGAACAAATTACCCGACCCATGACCTAATTAGCCGCAGTCGTCTTTGCCCTGAAAAAGTGGAGACACATCTGTACGGGGTAACTTTGAGGTTTATTCTGACCACAAAAGCCTTAAGTACCTATTTTCCCAAAAAGAGCTAAATATGAGGCAGCGACGGTGGATGGAATTCTTAGGATTACGACTACACATTAACTACCATCCGGAGAAGGCAAATGTAGTAGCTGATGCCTTAAGCGAAGGCTCAAATAGCTGGTTAATGGTCAGAGAGTGGGAGATGTTGGGAACAGTGAGTGATGGAACCCTAGGTGGAGCGTCAAAGGTAATCTTAGGAAACATCCGATAACCTCTGCTATACTGGAACGAGTTAAAGAGGCCCAGAAGAAAGATCCAATGGTCCAAATGGAGAGACAAGGTGGAGAAAGGAGAATTACCTGATTTTAATTCGAGTTCTGAAGGGATATTGAAATGTCGGAACCGAATAGTGGTGCCGGAGGACGAAACCTTGAAAAGGAGATTTTGGAGGAAGCCCATCGATCAAAGTATACGATCCATCCGGGTAGTAATAAGATGTATCAAGAGCTACGGAAGTTGTACTGGTGGAATAAAATGAAGAGGGAAATAGCCCATTCGTGCAAACTGCCCATCTGTCAGCAAGTGAAGGCGGAACACCAAAAACCCTCTGGTTTGCTACAACCCCTGGAGATACCTGAATGGAAGTGGGAAAACATTACGATGGATTTCGTTTCTGGATTGCCAAGAACCCAAAAAGGACATGATGCCGTATGGGTGATCGTTGATAGACTAACTAAATCGGCCCATTTCTGCCTATAAACATGAAATATACTCTGGAGAAGTTGGCTCAACTGTATATGAGTGAAATTGTGAGACTGCACGGATTCCTGTGAGTATAGTCTCTGATAGGGATCCCGTTTCGTGTCTAGATTTTGGCAAAATTCCAGGAAACCTTGGGAACCAAACTCAATCTTAGTACCACTTATCACCCCCAAACGATGGACAGTCTGAGCGAACCATTCAAACCCTTGAGGACATGTTACGAACCTGTATCTTGGATTTCGGGGGTAATTGGGGTCAACACATGACTTTGGTCGAGTTTGCCTACAATAACATAGTTACTCTTCAATCCAAATGGCACCGTATGAAGCTCTTTATGGTCGAAAATGCCGTTCACCAGTTTATTGGGATGAAGTAGGAGAAAAGAAATCTTAGATCCAACAATCATTCCATGGATGGAGGATGCACGAAAAAGTTAAACTAATACGTCAAAGACTCCAGACCGCCAAAGCCGACAAAAGAGCTACGCAGATAACCGAAGGAAAGACTTGGAGTTCGAAGTTGGAGACCGTGTGTTCCTTAAGGTCGCACCATTACGAAGCGTCACGGCGGGTAGAGGGAAGAAACTGCAACCTAGATTTGTAGGACCCTTTAAAGTCCTCCACAGAGTTGGAAAAGTGGCGTACCGTCTCGAGTTACCTCCAAGCTTATCCAGGATCCACGACGTTTTCCATGTTTCCATGCTAAAAAGTACCATCCTGATCCAACCCACATCTTACGACCAGAGGAGATTGAAATAGATGAAACCCTTACCTATGAGGAGAAACCTGTACAATTGCTCGACCGAAAGACGAAGGATTGAGAAATAAAAATATCCCTTGGTGAAGGTCTTATGGAGGAATCACGGAATAGAAGAGGCAACCTGGGAGGTGGAGGAAGAGATGCAAAGAGATACCCTGAGCTGTTTAGTAACCCAGGTGAGAAATTTCGAGGACGAAATTCTTTAAGGGGAGAGAGTGTGAGAACCCGTAAATTTTCTTATTTCTAGGCTTTAATTTATTTCTTTGCACCCGTTTTCCACATTTTCTTTATTCTAAAATTTTCTAGACATTTTTATGAGTAAATAGGGTTTTAAAAATATTTTTCTAGTATGAGTTAGTTCATGAGATTTTTGGAGTGAATAGTGGCGTGGGACCCGCTAGTGCGTTAAGTGAGAGAAATTCGGCCAATTAGGTCAAGTTTTGCGTAAAGGGATTTAATTACTAGGTGTTAGGAAGTGATTAGAGTTACCTAAATGGATTAACCCTAGTGAGTAAGAGGATAAGTTTAAAACATAAAAAGGCGACACGTGTCGCAACCCGATTGGAGAAGACTTGCCTAACTTTTGTTCACCTTTACCAAATAACCAATTTTGACCCAAATCATCTTCATTCATCATCTCTTTGGCCGAAAATTAGAGAGAGAAAGAAAGAAAACTTCAACTTGTTCTTCCATTTCTAGCCAAAATCTTGAAATCCAACCGATTAAACCTTGAATTCCTCCACAAAATCCACTTGCTAAGGAAGCTTGAAGGTCTTGGTGGAGTTTTTTGGTAGTAAACTCTTAAGCTACAACCTTTGTTGAGGAGTAATATATTGCTTGGAAACTCAACTTTTGTTTCTAATAATGCTAAATTAGTGGCTTATGGTAGTTATAGAGTTTATTTTATGGGTGATTTGGTGGGTTAATTGGAAGTTGGATAAATTTCTGATTTTATTGGGAATTTTTCTGTTTTATATGATAAGTACTAGTTAGCCTTGATTGTTGGTTTAATATTGGGCCAATTGAGGCTCTTGTGTGTGAATTGCGGTTAATTGCGGAAAAATTTCAGATTTGTACGGAAATTTCAGTTTTAGGGTTTTGAATTTGGGGCTTTTCTATGATTGTTATTGAGATTGCAATTGGCTTGGAATGAAGGGTATTGTGGCCCTAATGAAGGTTATTGATTAGCCTAGGATTGGTTTGTGGCAATGGTGATTGGTTGGATGAAATTTGATGTTTGATTGTAGGATGGAAAAGCTGAAATTTAGGGGAAATGCTGTCCGAGTATCGAGAAAATTAGGGTTTCGTGCGTTTAAGTTATGATTGGGTAAAAGTACGAGGTTTTGGGGTTTGTTTACACTTTGACCTTAAAAATCGAAGTATCGTCCATTTTACGTTATATATTTGAAGTTTGTTTTAATAATTCATGTAAGTGGTATTCGACTCGTGTGCGAGTCTCAATTGTACTTTCTTGATTGTGTAGGGCGAGTCGGTGATCCCGGACAACTGTCAGGCGAAAAATTGTGATCTTGCTTACTAAAGTGGTGAGTGTACTATGCATGATTTGTGTTTAAGTGGATGTGTACTTGAATTCTTGGATTGAATACTTGTGGGTTCTGTGCTTGAGGCGAGAGTGTACTTCATCGCTCTCGTCCTCTTACTTGTGTTACTGATTACTGGATATTTGTGAATTCGACTGAAAATTTGTGAATTTGATTCGTGCCTGGTTTAGTGTCGTTTGGGCATGAGTCCTACGACCTTACTGTGATAACTGAGCTCAAGCCTCTATGGTCGTTATCGAGTCGAGCCGATAAGGGCCGGTCGATTTGGTGACGAGCCATGGGGTTACTATGTGTCGGGTGGAGTGTTAGCTCCTCGACTTTGTGGTATACTCGAGTATTACCTCGTGATTACTGTGAGGTGTTCGGGCCCGGTAGGGGAATGTACGGTGGAAGGTAATGGAGTAAAGTGGTGATCTACGGTCGTACTTGTCCGTTGAACGTTGACGGAGGGTCAACGGAATGTGATCAAGAATTGCCATGGGGACTTTGGCTCTTGAGAGCCACCCGTATCCTTTTACTTATGAACTTGGTTTGGTGTTTCTTTCCATGTGTGATAGTGGTGTATAATTGAGTATGGTTACCTTTGTGCACTTTGGTCGCATGAATTGTTAGTACCTCATTGGGCGAAAGCTCACTCTCGTTACCTTTGTTTTCCTTACAGGGCATACTTTTGGAAATCATGATTTTTGTGAAGCGAGTTGAGTTAGTTAGGCATTCTTTTGTACCTTTGTATAGCTCCTCGACTGTTAGAAACCCTAATGTGCCGTCTTTGGACATTTCGTTTTGAATTATAAAACCCTACAGTGGGTATGTGTAAATATTTTATCATGTGTGAATGATATACTTTCTTGGAAATGTACTTGTCTATTCTTATTTAAAATTTATTCGTGTTTGGGACGCGCTCGGACGAGTTCGGACGTCAGACGCGGAAAGAAAAAAATTTCTGGCCGGACACTGTTCATCAAATCCGGCCGGATTGTGACGTGGCAGTGCTGTTCACGTCCGTTCCGTTTTTCTCTTTCGTTTTACGCGCTTGTTGTTAACCTTACTTGTTGGTATACCTCCCGAAACGTTTGTATTCGCGTGCATGTGACCGTTAGTAGTTCTGACGATAATTGGGCAGGCAGTTCGCTAACCCTTCGGGTACGCCCTAGGGGAAGGTGGGGCTGTCACAGGTGGTATCAGAGCCTAGTTAGAAACTAACTTGGGCAAGTTAGAAATTAGTTTTAGTACCTTTGGGAGTTGTGTTAAGGCGCCATTAAGTATGATTCCTTCGTCTAAGGTGTGAATTTTAACTTGTTCTTGTAGGTCATGGCTGGAACGAGCTCCGAGGGCGAAGGTGAGCCACCTCAGAGACGCTATCACGTCGTTGACTACCAGGAGAGACCTGGAGGACCCATTCGCCACTGGAGTGCCGCTAGTCGGACTCGCCGTTGTGCCCGATGCCATAACTACTCGTATATAGATCGAGTAGTAGTGGCCGTCCTTGATGAGCGTAGGAGGCTTAGGCGAGCCACCGCGAGGGACCAAACCGAGATGGTTAGGTTGAGGGGTATTATGTGCATGCAAGCGGACCGGATCCGCGAGCTTGAAGGGGATGTGGTGATGGAGCAAGAGCGAACTGACGCTCTTCGCGGACAACTGCACGTAGCTATTGACCGCCTCACGAGGGTGACTAGAGTAGTTAGAGACCGGTCGGGGGCATTATTAACGAATGCGAGGCGCTAATTCAAGGGGTGATTGGCGCAATGTACAAGTAGAGGCGTCCAGTGATAGTACACCTGACGAGGGGAGCACACCTAGCTCTAGCCAGGGGGAAGAGTCCGTGTGCTCCGTAGGGAACTAGGTTAGCCCTTCGAGCTGTTTTGATCCCATGTGGGACTAGTTAGGGGAAAGCTACTTGTTAGCTACTTTTGTTTTGACCTAGCTTGTATATGTACTTTTGAATGACCCCGATACTTTCATGGGACCGTTTGTATATATTTGACTGACTGTTACTATACAACTTGTTTAATATGCCTATGTGTTATTTGCGTGAATGACTTGTTTAGTGTTTAATTATTGTTCATTATTCATTTTTATTTCTTATTTTGATACCGTACTTGTGTTTCGACCCTAGATTGTGAACTTAAGTCATGGAAGGTACTCGTAGTGCCGAAACCGTGGTCGCGGTAGTAGACAACCTTCAACTGATAGGGGTAATCGGGAACCCACACCTGAGTTTAATCCTGAACCTAGGATCGACCCGAATGCCCAAGTGGCTGCCGCGATTCAACGAATGACCGATTTGTTGGCCCACGTAGTGGAGCATCAGGGCCACACCCTACCCATCACCCTGGGAACCCTGGCAATCATGAAGAGGGGAGGATCGAGCCCTCGAAAGATTCCAAAAGTTCTCCCTCCGAAATTCTGGGAGGACCTGATCCGGACGTGGCCGAACGGTGGCTGGAGAAAATGGTAGACATTTTTGCGGCCTTGCACTATCCGGAGGAGAGACAGGTTACTTTTGCTGTCTTCCAGTTAGAGGGGGCCGCCCGTTCCTGGTGGAACGTTATACGACGAAATGGGAGAGAGAAAACAAGCCACGGACATGGGCAAACTTCATCAGGGAATTCAACGCAAAATACTTCCCGCCTTTAGTCCAGGAAAAGAAGGAGGATGAGTTCCTCCGACTGCGCCAAGGCACGCAAACGGTGGCCGAGTACGAGAGCCAGTTTACTCGACTATCGAAATTCGCCCCTGAACTTATTGTGACGGAGCAAAGAAGAATTCGGCGATTTACTCAGGGGTTAACGTAGAAATCCAGAAGGATCTGGCGGTTGCCCAGATCACCACCTTTAGCGAAGCGGTGGAAAAGGCACTAAGGGTGGAGAACGCTAGGCATCAGTCAGAAACTTCCAGGTGAGGAAGCGGGGTTTCCCTGGAAGTAGCTCGGGCAAGGTGAGCGGAGTAACCCTCCTAAGGTCTGGACGAGGGTCCGGTGGAGGAAGGTTTACGGGAACGTCGAGGGGACGGTATCGAGGGGTGGTTCGTTCGGAAGGCCAGCAGAGGAGTGCCTCACAAGGGAGTTCAGCCTCTGTTTCCCGAGGTCCTTGTGGATTTTGCGGGAAACCAAACCACACTAAGGATAACTGTTGGAGAAGGAGAAAAATGCTTGCGCTGTGGAAGCGGGAGCATCAGATAGCCACTTGTCCTGTACTACCCCGTGAATCGAGAGTGACCCCACAGACTTCAAGGGCCAGTTCCGGTCAATCTAAAGTGGAGGGATGAAACCGAAAGTGCCCGCTCGAGTGTATTCCCTTGAGCAACACTAAATCCCTGACCCATCTGGAGTCGTAGAAGGTACCATCCCTGTTTTCCATCGTCTAGCTAGGATCTTAATTGACCCGGTGCTACCCATTCCTTTGTTAACCCCGATTTTATGAGCGGCATTGATATAAAACCTGTTAGTTTACCTTATGATTTGGAAGTTAGTACTCCTACAGGGAACCAACGGTTAATTTAACTAGCATGATGTATGTAAATTGTGAGATTGGGGTCGGAAAGAGGAAATTACTGGGGAACTTGGTAAGCTTAGCTATTAAGGGGTACGACGTCATACTAGGTATGGATTGGTTAGCTAAGTACGATGCCCAACTTGATTGTAAGAGAAAGGTAGTGGAATTCCGTATACCTGGGGAGGCGACTTTAAGCTAGATGTGAGGGGTAGCCTTGGCCTCATCTGCATTAATTCGGGCATTAGGGTTAGGAAACTGCTGAGTAGGGGGGCGCAAGGGTTTCTAGCTTTCCTTATAAACCACTCCCGTTGATAAGCTAAGGATAGAGGATGTACCTATTGTGAGTGAATACCCAGATGTGTTTCCTCTGACGAACTAGTAACCCTACCTCCGGAAAGAGAGATAGAATTTAAGATTGATTTGATACCCGGAAACATCACCTATCTCTAAAACCCCCTACTCGAATGGCACCTGCCGAGTTTAAGGAATTGAAATTGCAGTTGCAGGACTTGTTGGAGCGAGGGTTTATCCGAGAGAGTGGATCCCCATGGGGAGCCCCTGTGCTATTTGTGAAGAAAAATGATGGGACATTGAGGTTGTGTATAGATTATCGGGGATTGAATAATATAACCATTAAGAACAAATACCACTGCCCCATATTGATGAGTTGTTTGATCAGCTACAGGAGCGGTAGTCTTTTCGAAGTTAGACCTCCGTCAGGGATACTATCAATTGTTAATTAGGAAAGAGGATGTACCTAAAACTGCCTTCAATTCTCGGTATGGGCATTTTGAATTTGCCGTTATGCCCTTTGGTTTGACCAATGGCCCCTGCTGCCTTCATGGGACTTGATGCATAGAGTTTTCAAACCCTTCTTGGACCGATTTGTCGTCGTTTTCATTGATGACATTTTAGTCTACTCTAAATCCTGAGAGGAGCATTGAGCAACATTTGAGGGTTAGTTCTCCAAACCCTAAGAGATCACCAGTTGTATGCCCAAATTTAGTAAGTGTGAATTTTGGTTGGGAAAAAATCTCGTTTTAGGGCATGTGATCTCGAAAGAGGGCATTACCGTAGACCCGGCGAAGGTAGAGGCTGTAACTGAGTGGAAACAACCCGGAACTCCCACCGAAGTTTCGTAGTTTTCTAGGGTTAGCTGGGGTATTATCGGCGGTTTATTAAAGATTTTCGAAACTTGCTTAGTCCTCTAACCAATTTGACGAAAAAGAGTGGGCGTTTTCTATGGATACTAAGTGCGAGGGTAGTTTCCAGGAGTTGAAACGGAAATTAACCATGGCCCCTATTCTAGCCCTACCCAATGGTAAGGACAGCTTCTCTGTCTATACTGATGCTTCACGGGAAGTTAGAGGTCTGTGTTCGATGCAAAATAAGGAATGTGATTTCCTTTGCCTCTAGAAAATTGAAACCTCATGAACAAAGTTACCCGACCCATGACCTAAAATTAGTCGCAGTCGTCTTTGCCCTGAAAAAAGTGGAGACACTATCTGTCGAGGATAATTTTTGAGGTTTATTCTGACCACAAAAGTCCTTAAGTACCTATTTTTCCCACAAAAGAGCTAAATATGAGGCAGCGACGGTGGATGGGAATTCTTGGAGAATTACGACTATACATTAACTACCATCCGCGGAGAAAGGCAAATGTAGTAGCTGATGTGCCTAAACCGCGAAGGCTTCAAATAGTTGGATTAATGGTCAGAGAGTGGGAAATGTTGGTAAACAGTGAGTGAATGGAACCCTAGGGTGGAGCGTCAAAGGATAATCTTAGGAAACACTCCGGATAACCTCTGCTATTATGGAACGAGTTTAAAGAGGCCCAGAAGAAGATTCCAATGGTCCAGAAATGGAGAGGACAAGGTGGAGAAAGGGAGAATTACCTGATTTTAATTCGAGTTCTGAAGGGATATTGAAATGTCGGAACTGAATTAGTGGTGCCGGAGACGAAACCTCGAAAAGGAGATTTGGAGGAAGGCCATCGATCAAAGTATACGATCCATCCGGGTAGTAATAAGATGTATCAAGAGCTACGGAAGTTGTACTGGTGGAATAAAATGAAGAGGGAGATAGCCCATTTCGTGCAAACTTGCCGCCATCTGTCAGCAAGTGAAGGCGGAACACCAAAATCCCTCTGGTTTGCTACAACTCCTGGAGATACCTGAATGGAAGTGGGAAAAACATTACGATGGATTTCGTTTCTGGATTGCCAAGAACCCAAAAAGGACATGATACCGTATGGGTGATCGTTGATAGACTAACTAAATCGGCCCATTTCCTGCCTATAAACATGAAATACACTCTGGAGAAGTTGCTCAACTGTATATGAGTGAAATTGTGAGACTGCATGGAATTCCTTGTGAGTATAGTCTTCTGATAGGGATCCCCGTTTCGTGTCTAGATTTTGGCAAAATTCCAGGAACCTTGGGAACCAAACTCAATCTTAGTACCACTTATCACCCCCAAACCGATGGACAGTCTGAGCGAACCATTCAAACCCTTGAGGACATTGTTACGAACCTGTATCTTGGATTTCGGGGTTAATTGGGGTCAACACATGACTTTGGTCGAGTTTGCCTACAATAACAGTTACCACTCTTCAATCCAAATGCCACCGTATGAAGCTCTTTATGGTCGAAAATGCCGTTCACCAGTTTATTGGGATGAAGTAGGAGAAAAGAAAAGCTTAGATCCAACAATCATTCCATGGATGGAGGATGCACGGGAAAAAGTTATACTAATACGTCAAAGACTCCAGACCGCCCAAAGCCGACAAAAGAGCTACGCAGATAACCGAAAGAAAGGACTTGGAGTTCGAAGTTGGAGACCGTGTGTTCCTTAAGGTCGCACCATTACGAAGCGTCACGGCAGGTAGAGGGAAGAAACTGCAATCTAGATTTGTGTAGGACCCTTTAAAGTCCTCCACAGGGTTGGAAAAGTGGCGTTACCGTCTCGAGTTACCTCCAAGCTTATCCAGGATCCACGACGTTTTCCATGTTCCATGCGTAAAAAGTACCATCCTGATCCAACTCACATCTTACGACCAGAGGAGATTGAAATAGATGAAACCCTTACCTATGAGGAGAAACCTGTACAATTGCTCGACCAAAAGACGAAGGAGTTGAGGAATAAAAATATCCCGTTGGTGAAGGTCTTATGGAGGAATCACGGAATAGAAGAGGCAACCTGGGAGGTGGAGGAAGAGATGCAAAGGAGATACCCTGAGCTGTTTAGTAACCCAGGTGAGAAATTTCGAGGACGAAATTCTTTAAGGGGGAGAGAGTGTGAGAACCCGTAAATTTTCTATTTCTAGGCTTTAATTTATTTCTTTGCACCCGTTTTCCACATTTTCTTTATTCTAAAAATTTTTCTAGACATTTTTATGAGTTAAATAGGTTTTTAAAAATATTTTTTCTAGTATGAGTTAGTTCATGAGATTATGGAGTGAATAGGGGCGTGGGAACCCACTAGTGCGTTAAGTGAGAGAAATTCGGCCAATTAGGGTCAAGTTTTGCGTAAAGGGATTTAATTACTAGGTTTAGAAAGTGATTAGAGGTTACCTAGATGGATTAACCCTAGTGAGTAAGAGGATAAGCTTAAAACATAAAAGGCGACACGTGTCGCCAACCCGATTGGAGAAGACTTGCCTAACTTTTGTTCACCTTTACCAAATAACCAATTTGACCCAAATCATCTTCATTCATCATCCACTTTGGCCGAAAATTAGAGAGAAAGAAAAGAAGAAAACTTCAACTTGTTCTTCCATTTCTAGCCAAAATCTTGAAATCCAACCGATTAAACCTTGAATTCCTCCACAAAATCCACTTGCTAAGGAAGCTGAAGGTCTTGGTGGAGTTGTTTTGGGTGGTAAAGCTCTTAAGCTACAACCTTTGTTGAGGGAGTAAGGTATATTGCTTGGAAACTCAACTTTTGTTTCTAATAATGCTAAATTAGTGGCTTATGGTAGCTATAGAGTTTATTTTATTGGTGATTTGGTGGGTTAATTGGAAGTTGGATAAGATTTCTGATTTTATTGGAATTTTTCTGTTTTATATGAATAAGTACGTAGTTAGCCTTGGATTGTTGGTTAATATTGGGCCAATTGAGGCTCTTGTGTGTTGAATTGCGGGTTAATTGCGGAAAAAATTTCAGCTTTGCACGGAAATTTCAGTTTTAGGGTTTTGAATTTGGGGCTTTTCGATGATTTGATTATTGAGATTGCAATTGGGCTTTGGAATGAAGGGTATTGTGGCCCAATGAAGGTTATTGATTAGCCTAGGATTGGTTTGTGGCAATGGTGATTGGGTGGATGCAATTTTGATGTTTGATTGTAGGATGGAAAAGCTGAAATTTAGGGGAAATGCTGTCCGAGTATCGAGAAAATTAGGGTTTCGTGCGTTTAAGTTATGATTGGGTAAAAGTGCGAGGTTTTGGGGTTTGTTTACACCTTTGACCTTAAAAATCGAAGTATCGTCCATTTTACGTTATATATTTGAAGTTTGCTTTAATAATTCATGTAAGTGGTATTCGACTCGTGTGCGAGTCTCAATTGTACTTTCTTGATTGTGTAGGGCGAGTCGGTGATCCCGGACAACCGTCGGGCGAAAAATTGTGATCTTGCTTACTTAAAGTGGTGAGTGTACTATGCATGATTTGTGTTTAAGTGGATGTGTACTTGAATTCTTGGATTGAATACTTGTGGGTTCTGTGCTTGAGGCGAGAGTGTACTTCATCGCTCTCGTCCTCTTACTTGTGTTACTGATTACTGGATATTTGTGAATTCGACTGAAAATTTGTGAATTTGATTCGTGCCTGGCTTAGTGTCGTTTGGGCATGAGCCCTACGACCTTACTGTGATAAGCTGAGATCAAGGCCTCTATGGTCTTTATCGAGTCGGAGCCGGCAAGGGGGCCGGGCGATTTGGTGACAAGCCATGGGGTTACTATGTGGTCGGGTGGAGTGTTAGCTCCTCGACTTTGTGGCATACTCGAGCATTACCTCCTGATTACTGTGAGGTGTTCAGGCCCGGTAGGGGATGTACGGGTGGGAAGGTAATGGAAGTAAAGTGGGGTGATCTACGGTCGTACTGTCCGTTGAACGTTGACGAGGGTCAACGGAATATGATCAAGGGTTGCAAGGGGGAAATTGGCTCCCGAGGCCACCTGTATCCTTCTACTGTTGAACTTGCTCCGTTTTCTTTCTATGTGTGATGTGATCCTTGTGTATCATTGAGCATGGCTACATATGTGCGCTTTGTGCATGCCTTATTAGTACCTCATGGGCGAAAGCTCACACTCGTTACTTTTGTTTTCCTTACAGGGTATATTTTGGAAACCATGATTTTGGGAAGCGAGTTGAAGCTAGTAGGCATTCTTTTTGTACTTTTGTATAGCTCCTCGACTATTAGAATCCCTAGATGTGGTATGTTGAACATTTCGTTTTGAATTAAAAAACCCTAGAGTGGGTAAGTGTAAATATTTTCTCGTATGTAATTGATGTATTTTCTTGGAAATGCACTTGTTGATTCTTATTTAAAGTTTAGCCATGTTGGAACGTGTTCGGACGTCAACCGCGGAAAAAAAAAAAATTTCTGGCCGCGACACTGTTCATTAGAATCCGCCGATTCCGCCGGATTGACGTGGCAGTGCTGTCACGTCCGTTCCGTTTTTCCCTTTTTGTTTTACGCGCTTGGTTTTAACCTTACTTGTTGGTATACCTTTCGAAACGTTGTATTCGCGTGCATGTGACCGTTAGGTATCCTGGGCGAGAGTTGGGGCAGGCAGTTCGCTAACCCTTCGGGTATGCCCTAGGGGAAGTGGGGCTATCACAATACCAAACTTAAAAACAAAAGATGTCGACCATTTTAAGGTACAAAAGAACCCATGACTACAATATATATATACACATTAACGGATCTTCCAAAATAAACTTTCTAATTCAACCCAATCATTCTTCAATCTCTAACTCCTGTAAGGAAAACAAAGGTAAACGGTTGAGCGAAACCCAGTGAGGTTCTACACAAGTAACAATCAATTAAACACTTAAACAAGTAGCAAAATTAAACAAATAAAGAGATACTTCACTGAGTAATCACTGTTAAAAGAATACAATGCTCATATTAGAGCCACTTCAATGCCGTACACACTCCACCAAACTCCTCCTTATAACCTCCAAACAGTAAATACTTCCCTCACTTAGATGGGCCATATCAGTAATCTTCTATTTCGTGGTAATATTCGAGCATACCAATACACTTACCCAAAGCTACCGTCCTATCCGACCAATCCCTTTTGCTGGCTCGAATAGCTCGTTGAACAAAGGGTTTTGGGGCCCAATTCAGCTGGTACGATAAAGTACATATACAGCTTACAGTCATGCACACTTACAATAACACTTGGTCAATTATCAACCTTCAATCTCAAACTAAGTCGAGTGCGATAAAGTACACTTTCGACTTAGAAGGCGAGGGACAATTGAAAACACTTCATAATAAAGCACTGGCATAATCATATAAATATCATTTAAGTAACATATAGGCAATTTAAACACACAAATGTGGAAACACTCACTGTTAAAGGTCGATTAAGCTTCACTTTCTGAGTTAAACCCTTGATCACTCTCAATTCCTGAGGTAAAATACAACTACAATCATTCAGGTATTCTTAATGTGAATTCTAATAAGTTTATTTAGAGTTTTAGGATTCTCTAAACATGGTTCAACTAATCCAAACAGTCTAGTACTCTTTAAACTTCCATTTGATTCATACTTTTAAGATTAGGAATTTTATGTGCAGCCCCAAACATAAGTTCTAAAGTTCTAAAGTGTAAGGAGAGAAGTTTTAAGAATCAGAATCTCACCAATTTAAGGTTTAAATCACTAGAAACCAAGTTCCTTAGCTTATCAAACAAGATGTGAAATTCCAGCAATCCTTTCTTGCATTTCTCTTCGAGATTTATCAAATTTATCAACTCAAACAAGGGAAATATACATGTACTTCAAATTTAAGGTCTTGTGAGGTGTTTAAACTAAGGTTAAACTATTTTCAACCCAAATTTAAAGATTAAGGCTAGTGAACTTTTCATTTCTTTCCTTTTAAGCTAAACCAGATTCTAGTTTGCTTGTTGTTTAAATTTGCTCCAATTCACCAGCTTTTCAAGTGTTAAAATCAATAAGATGTACATGAAAACTAGGACAAGATGTTATAAGATGTTTTACTTAAGATTTACAGCCAATTATCGTGAAATATTTCAAAACAACATGAGAGTTTCAGCCCCTCTCTCTCTCGGCTATTAAAACAAATTTTCAGCAACATTACTTCAAGATTTTCAGCAAGGTTTCCATCTTTTACATGCTTAAATCACCAATCACACAGCATACATTCTATCCAACATGAAATAAAACAAATAACATGTAATTCCAGCATGTTATTCCACCAAGAAGCCACAATAAATTTGTCATTAGCTAAACATAATCTTCTAGTAATTTGGCTGTTTAAATACAAAACTTTCTCCACAATTTCTTCATTTTTTCACTCCAACTCAACTTGCAATGAGTAGTTATCATGCTACAGGGTATCTTAAGCATCAATATGAAATTTTCAGCCAAAGATTCGAAGGGAAAAGCTGATTAAAGTTCTATTTCCTCTCTCAGCCATTGGAAAAGCTTTAGCAGCAATCAATCTTTAGAAGCAAGAAATTTCTCCAATAATCTCTTCATTACATACTCAAATCTAACATGCATGTTAAGACTAAAGTATTATGCAATGAATTAAGCCTTAATATAGAAGTTTGGAACTAGAATTCATAAAGAAACCTGGAAAAATTCTTTATTTCTTTTCTCGGCTGAAGCTGGAAAATTCCAGCGACTGTCTCTCAACATTTCCAGCTCAATCTTCCAACTTTTCATGAGTTTTTTAGCTAAGCATCTTATAAATTTAAGTTAGACATATTGCATGCATTCCTAACATCATTCTCCAAAGAAAACTCAGGTAACTAGCTACAATTCCAGCTTCATCCTTTCGGTTGACACAGTTTTCCTTTTCAACTCTTAGTTTGTCACTAAACAGAATTTTCCTCAGCTAAAACTCATTTTTCCTAACTAAAATTTAATATGTAGCTTAAGTATTCAGTTATACTAGATAATTAAAAGATTGTTGCAGCATTTTACCTCTCTTTTTTTTCCTCAGAATCAACAATTGCAAACTGCTCTAATTTCTTGCTTCGGTTCTTCAAATTTTCTCCACCAAGCTCTCTTCTTTTCCTATCTTTCTTCACTCTCTCACTCGGTTGGTTGAAGCTGGTAGGGAAGAATGGAACCAGAGCTCCCTCACTCTAACTCTTTCTCTCGACCTTTTGGAATACAGACATAGATAGCGTAGTCTTCTGTTTTCTCTATTGTTTTTGCTCTCGGTTGAAGTTGTCTAAAATGGCAGAGCTCTTTCTTTCTCTCGGTCATTACTCAAGAAACTAGATTTCTAATAGTTTGCATGGTAGTTTGATCAAGTCCTAGGGTTAGAAGGGTCTTTTAGTGTTAGCTTATTTACTTGTTAAGGAGTTGTGTTTATATTCTTTTCAAGTATTGCCTCAAAACTTTATCTTATTCTAATTGGTATATTCCTATAAGAATTTTCTTACACTAATTTAGCGTATTCTATACATTCAATTTATAAGAAATCAATTAACATATAATTTGTTCGATTATTTGGTGTACGCAATGCTTTTGGTAACATACGAAGATAAAATAAATTAAAATATATATAATGTGTATATATATATATGATTTCTTGAACTCTCACACACTTAGTTAAGCAGTGAATTGAGGCTGAGATTTGACTAATTTATGAGCTGAATTTTATGAAAATGTCTTTTAGAGAGTTACAGACTTTTGAGTCTATTTTCTAATGGTATAAGATTTATGATTTTTGGACTTACGAAACCTGAGTTATGACTTGTTGTCGCGCCCCATTTTTTAAAATAAGAAAAATAAAGGAAAAATAAATGATTTTGACCTAATTTTAATTGAAAATGATTTTTATTTTAAAGAAAATAAATAAGAAAATGTGTTTTTGATTTGTTAGAAAATAAATAAGGAAAATAAAATGGGTCTAAATGGGACTTTGAAAATGCGACGATTTGACCCAAAATAATAGTTTAAAAAGGGTTAAAAAATCGGAGTCGCCACTTGGTATTGAGTTGAGGTGTACCAAATCACCTAAAATGAATTTTTTAAATAAAATTATGAAAACCCTTTTTAAACGACTCCTAAGTTTACGAAAATCAGAGAAAAAGATTCGGGAGTCACATTTGAAGAGAGGGAAGGCAAGGATAAAAATCCAAGGCACCCTCTCTACCTAGCCAAGGCTAGTTGCGTGATTTAGTCAAGGATTTTCTTATTTTTAACCTAAAAATTTATCACATTTTTGAGGTATTTACATGAATGCAAACCCTAGACCTAAGGGGGATATCGAGGGGTCAGGATATTTCTTCGAAATTATTTGATGCAAATCGCATTAATTGCGATGCCCAAAAGTAAACTTTCGAAGAAGTCACGAATTGTGCAAAAACATGAGACTCAAAGAGAAATAAAAAGAAAAGGATAAAATAATTATATACGAATGGATGATCTAAAGGGATGCATCATGTCGGGTACGGGAAGACTAATATTCGTTACTCAATTTTCCCTTTAATAAAGGGAATACGAGCGTGCTAAGGTTAGAAAGCCAAACTCGTCCATATCCCATACTCAAGGGGTTATACCTAATCTAATCAAGCAAATGTACTAGCCTAGTTCTAATTCTTAAATGGAATGCAAGTCTAATGTCATGTTTTCATACAAAGGGGTAAGGAATATACTTATAAGGGAAAATATGAGATAAGGGATATAAATATAAGGAAATATGGGATAAAGGATGTACATATATAAGGAAAGTGTCATGCAAAATGATAAAAACCCTAAAAAAGAGAAAAACATGCATGATATGAAGTGATTTCATCACGCAATTATGATCTAATGCTCAAAGGGCTCCTAAGGGTCTAGCATTGGACTAGCCCATATTTCTACTTTCTCACTAGCGTTGGACTAATGAGAAATCGGAAAAAGAGGCCACAACTAACGTTGGACTAGTGTGGTGACGTCATGCATTCATTTATAACCAAATAAATCATGTAAAACTATTAAAAAGCAAATAAACACATAAATTCACATAAGCACATAACACATAAGCATGATATCTAGATGCAAGACCCTAAGAAAGCGGTAACACATAGCACGTAAGCATGTGAATCACACAAAGCAAAAGAAAGCAAATAAAGCCCTAACTATTACACTTGGTGCTCTAACTACAATCTAAAGGGGGTAAAGAATGAAATAAAATAATAACCTAACTATTACAATTTTGGCATTTAATTGCCTTCAAAATAATTACAAATTAAATTAAAATAAATATACAAAATTGAAACAAATAAAGTGACTAAATGAAATAAAAATAAAACATTCAAAATCATGCAATTGCACACTTAGAATCACATAGGAGCACATATGGTCAAATAAAATTGAAATAAGGGGTAGAGTGTACCTCTCTTGAATTGGTTGTCTAATGAAGTGAAATTTATCTTATTTACCCTCCAAAAACAAAGAAAAGGTCAAGGCATCACTTTAAATAACAGATAATCATAAGAAAATGGAATGAAATTGAATCATGGAAACAACCTACTTTTAAGAAATTAAAACAATCAAGGACTTAATTGCCAAAATTAACAAAGTTTTAGGGGTTAAATTACAATTATCACAAAGATCTAGGGTCAAAATTAAAGGACAATAAAGTTCAAGGACCTATTTATAATTAAATTAGGGACTTGATTGAAAGAAATTTAAATGTTCTGGGCCACAGTGAAACCAATCCAAAGATCAGGGGCTAAAGTGCAAATCCATTTTCAGCGGGCCAGAGGCCAATGGGCCATTTTGGCCTTTGTCTGGGCTAAAATCATTTTGGCCCAACCGGAAGTCTAGGGATAAACAAGCAAGCTAGCTCATCGTTTTCACTAATCCAACTCATACAAATTTACGGGCCTTAAGCCTCCAAGCCCAAATCATAAACCCAGAAGAAATAAACCAAAATCCATTACCAAAACCCAAACAAAACAACCCTCTATCCCCAAACTACCTACTTCACCATAACCCAATAAAATAATAAATCCACTGAAACAAATTAAGGTCTAATTATACCCCAAATCATAGAAACAACATGTTTAGAAATGCACTTAAAATATGAAAGAAGATGAACGCTCAATAGGGACGTGAATGATTCAATTACAGAAGATTTTGGGCCATAGTGCAATTAGAAAAAAGTTGGGGGGCTAAAATAAAACTCAGAAACTATCATGCATCCTGCCCGAAGCTCTTTTACAGCTTTCTTCTACATACTTTCTTCTGTAAATCACCCCAGGAAACACACGAAACAGATTCCAAACAAACAAGACCCTTTAACAAATTTAATCCCCTCCTTAATTAACACAACCCAATCATGAATATTAAACCATTGAAGATCAAAAGAACATCAACGGCCATTTCTGTCCTTCTTTGCAATCAGAGCAATACCAGAAATCTGATTTCAATTCTAATCATTCTCAATCAGACAATGAAACCCACAAGAATTTCCTCTCCTAATCTTAAGTCGAATTCAAACATAGGGAAGCATAGAGAAATAAAAACAGAAAAAAACGCAAAGAACTAGCATGCCAAAGCTTCTCAAGACTTCGCTTTCTACCATGAAAAATCAACTAGTTTGACAAGTATGAAACCTACTGATTATTCGTTCTCCTCACACTCAAATCGGACAAATCTTCTTCCAAGTAAAATTTTCGGTTGGGCATTTTATCAAACAACTAACGAGCATGGAAACATTCTGCAGTTCTCCATTCAAATGATGTAATAATCAACCCCAAAATTAATCAGAAATCTCAAGAAGGTCAGCCCAATCAGCACATAAAGCATGTATGTTCGAACTTATGCATAACCACAAAAACATGGCATTGAATCAGTTCACAAAAGACATGCTTTGAGATTTTCCAACGTTTGTGCTTGAATGGAAAAGCTGGAATTCAAAGAGGAAGACGGCTTACAGCGTTTGCTTGGTGAAATGATGGTGGGTTCGGTGAGGCGGTGGCGGCTATGAGCGGCCACGGTTCCGGCAGCTCTTCAGATGAACCTTCCCTGCTCTGCTTTTCCACAGCTTTGCTCCTCTGCTTTTCTTTTTCTCGGCCTTTCTTGCTTGCTCCAGTTCTCTATTCTCGTTTTGGTTCCTTTCCTTCCTCAGCCCACAAGACCTCCTCTGCATTTCTCTCGTCCGTGACCCTTTTTCTGAAGTTCCTTTCTAATTTTCCTCAGCCTCAGCCCTCTTCGTCCGCCGTCCTTTTTCCTTTTCCCCTCAGTTTTTTCTTGTCCGCCGCCTTCCTGGTTTTCCTCCGCCACCAGACCTTTCTTGCCCTTTGCTCTTGGTTTTTCTTTTCCTCTCTTTTTTGTCCAGCCGAAGCCTTTCTACTCTTTTTCGCCCCCCCAGCTGCCTTAGCCGCCATTCCTTCCTTTTTGTATTTTTATTTTCCTTCTAAAATTTCCTTAAGCCCCCATGTGTCCCAACACCTCACCTTTTAGTTGTTGTGTTGTCAAATAAAGAAAGGGACATTTGTCCCACATGCAAGCTTCCACCTATCCACACATTTTTCTTATATTATTTTATCATTTTTCTTCAAAATCGAACAAAATTTAAAACAAATTAAAACAAAAAATTGAAAATTTGTAAGGCAAATTGTATATATATATATATATTTGAAATTGAATAAAAAATGATTAAAACAACTTTTTGTAAAAATTTTCTTTTTTCTGAAATTTAATACAAAATATCTTAGCAATAAAAATGAAAACAACGAATCCAATTTGTAAAAAATAAAAATTCAAAATTAAATAAAAACCCTGACTATCATTTAATCAATTACAATAAGAAAAATTAAATTAAAATTAAAAATTTGGTGTCTACACTTGTGACGACCCCACCTCCCCCTAGAGCATACTTCAGGGTTTAGCGAACCGCCTGCTCAGCTCTCGCCAAAACTCGCTCACTTACTAAAAAAAATAATTTACAACTATTGAAAATGAATGAAATAATAATTCCCAAACTTAGAATGTACATTGATGCTTAAGTTAAGCTCCAAGGCTCATACATTCCTAAATATCTCAAAATATTTAAAATTCCAGATAACTTCAACCCTAATCGAGCACTAGCGCGAGTACAATCGTAAAAATTCAAAAACTAGATGATGCTAGCGTGTACCAACCTCACGCCCTCGCTCGTACCCCCTGTAAGGAAAACAAGACTAATAGAGTGAGCTAAATCTCAGTGAGATTCCAAAACAACATGCAGACTCAAAAAAGCAAGTTGACCACTATTTAAAAGTGAAAATATCAAAGTAGCAAGTATAAGAGTTCATAACATGGACAATAACACTTCACATAGCAGCCATTAGGCAATCAACATTTCGACGTAAAAGAATACAGTCGCTTTTGTTAGTTAATTCTGCCATAACTTTACCAAGTAGTAATTGACACTCCGTCAACTTTCAAGTAGAGTAACCAGTCCAGTAGTGCTCCACTTAACTCCAATCTCCATCCACCATTCAAACCCCCTACCGGGCCCAAACTCCAAGGTAAACACTGTGTAAGAATCGAAGACAACCTAAGAGAGGCTGAATTAGGTTGATTATAAAACTAATCAAGTTATGGGCACTTTTTGCTCAATATGAAATTTACCCTCTTTTCTAAGTAATCACACAATGAATGAACAATATCACTTTAGAGAAGTAGAAGATATAAACAATTTAAAGATCACAAGATAATGATAAATAAATAAGAAGGGAAGAATTACAAACCAATTAACTACCAAGTTTCTCTTGAACTTGTAGATCAATTCAAACAAGTTTCTTCAAATTGATGAAATACAACCAATCTTGTGTACAAAGGAAGGCTCACTTCCACCTTGCCCCAATCTCTACTTGGTCAAGTTAGGAAGTTTTACTATCCCTCAGGACAACCATCACAGAGCTATACTACTGAAGTATTCACTCACAAATGAAAAGCTTACAATAAACTTCACACCACCAAGACTACAAATCTTCCTTGGAGAGTGTTTTCTCACTAAAACTACTCTATATCTTTTGTATCTTTAGTGTGCAAAAGTTATTTGAAATTTCTGACCATGCTCTATTTATAGGAGACCAAGAAAGTGTTTCATTAATGTTTCCAATGGATAGAAAGTAGCTGAAGAGTCAACTAGCTGTTGGGAATGTCGGATGTCTGGTACTCCTATTTTTTTGTGTCTGACAGCAGGCAGTGAGTTTGAGAAATTTTCTTCAATTCTATCAGACGTTCGGATTGTCTTTGTGAGCATCCGACAGCTTTCGTCGAGTTTGAAGGATCCTATCGGACGTCCGGTACTTCCGTCTGATAGCAAACAAAGAGTTTGAAGAATTCTATCGGACGTCCGATGCTTGCGTCTGATCGAGGTCAGTGAGCTAGGGAGAATGTCTTATTTCCTTTGGACGTCTGGTGATGGAGTTCTTCATGCGTCCGAAGTTGCGCAATGATTATCGGACGTCCGATCCTGTCTTCACAAGCGTTCGACAGCTTTCAGCAACCTTTGTTTCTTTTAATTGTACTTGATCTTTGAATCTGATTTGTTTTATAACTGAAAGTATATCTTGAATAGATATTAGTATCATTCATTTATTTTGTAAACATCAAAAGCTAGGGACCAAGATCAACACACTGGTGGTAATACTCGAGCATACCAATTAGTCGAGGAGATAACACTCCACTCGACAAAACTAGAGACCCAGGGTTCGTTATCTAATTGACCATGTTCTTGCCGGCTCGATTCGATTAACTAGTCACAGGGTTTCTGAAATTCCAAACCGTATTCAAGTCACATACATATATATCAAGGCAATTGCAACCAATGAACAATAATATGTCACCGTAGGGCAAGTGCGATAAAGTACACCCTTATCCATGCAAACAAGTCAAGTATTTCGTTCAAGTATCAAGTTCAATCATACACTTGGAAACACTCACCAATGATTTATTACTTTGAAAAACCACGCTCAGGTTCAACTCTCTGGCTGGAGTCCAAATCTGCGATAAAATATCATTTAACAGTTTGAAATTAATTAAGGTTTAAAATATAAGAGTTTCGCTTAAAGAAAATCACATAAATGAAACTCGTTTAAGTAGTATTCATTTTACTTATCAAACTCTAGAAAATTCATGCTCGCTCTTTTGGTTTTGATAAAGAAGCCATTAACACTTACAAGTTCGCAATTTGGTGTTAAAAAAAACTAAGAAATCGTATTTAAAGTGGTTGCTACTTTCACCTATAAAAGTATATGAGTTTTGGCAAAAATTCAGCTTATATACTTCTACTAAAAGAATCTTGAATACCCTAAACAACTTAAGTTCAATTCATCTACGAATTACTGCTCAAATTCCGATTTCACTCGCTTATCCTACGAAAGAAAAGTTTGGGGCAACATATCTTTTGTATTTATCAATTTTTCCACCCATTAAGGCTTCATTTTTTTCCTCAAATCAGCCCAATCCAAACATCACAAGTAGCATATCAAGATAGCTCTTCATCTAGGCTAAAAACCAACAAATTGTAGCTCATTTCTAGCAAATAATCATCCAATATCAAAGCTGGAAATTTCTTAGCAAAGCTGAAAATGCATTTTTAACGCTTAAAAGTCACAATCATGCTACTAATCGCCTCACAAATTCCATACCCAAACTCAATACCAACATAATATAGTTGAATAACATAAATCAAGGCTAAAATGACAAAACCCTAGCTGAAAATCCACTAATCTACACCAAAATTAGAAGATCATCCATAATATTCCAAGATTCATACCATCTACACCATATTTAGCAAGAATAAGAAAGAGAAAAAAAGTTGATAAACTTATACCTTCCAAAACTTATTAAAAAGTGAAGAACCAAGCAATTTCTCCCAAGAATTTCACCACTCCAAGCTTCCTAAGCACTAAGGGACTAGTTTAATCAGTTTAGTTTTTGTGATCTCAACTCAAACAAGGCAAAATCAAGGTTGCAAATGAAAGTTTTCTAAGTTACTGGGGTTTGAGATGATTAAGGAACTTTATGCACATGACCTTGATTTTGGTGAAATATATGCTTCCTGTGTTAAGAGTCCGCATGGAAGGTACTTTTTGTATGATGGATTTCTATTCTATGTGGATAAGTTATGTGTGCCTAATTCGTCTATTCGTGATCTTTTGGTTAGGGAGGCATATAATGGTGGTCTCATGGGTCATTTTGGCATTGTTAAGACCTTAGCAATGTTGCAAGAACACTTTTACTGACCTCATATGCGTAGGGATGTTGAACGCATGGTTGGTAGATGTGCCACTTGCCACAAGGCCAAGTCTAAAACAAACCCATATGACTTGTATATCCCATTGCCCATTCCACATTATCCTTGGGTAGACTTGTCTATGGATTTTGTCTTGAGACTACCTAGGTCACCAAGGGGTAATGACTCCATCTATGTGGTCATTGATAGATTCTCTAAGATGGCTCATTTCATCTCTTGTCACAAAACTGATGATGCATCTCATATTGCTAACTTGTTCTTTAAGGAAATTGTTCGTTTACATGGTATGCCTCAAACCATTGTTAGTGATAGAGATGTGAAGTTTTTGAGCTATTTTTGGAAGACTCTGTGGTCCAAACTTGGCACTAGTTGTTGTTTTTGACCATAAGTAATCCCCAAAGCGATGGACAAACTAAGGTTGTCAATCGTCAGTTTGTCCATCGCACACTTGGTACTTTACTCCGGGTTTTGATTAAAAAGAATCTTAAATCTTGGAAAGAATGTTTGCCACATGTTGAATTTGCTTATAATAGAACTGTTCATAGTGCGACACACTACTTACCATTTGAGATTGTGTATGGTTTTAACCCCCTGACCTCCCTTGACTTGGCACCCTTACCTTCCTTTGACTTGGCACTCTTACCTTCCTTGACTTGGCACCCTCACACTTGGTACTTTACTCCGGGCTTTGATTAAAAAGAATCTTAAATCTTGGAAAGAATGTTTGCCACATGTTGAATTTGCTTATAATAGAACTGTTCATAGTGCAACACACTACTTACCATTTGAGATTGTGTATGGTTTTAACCCCCTGACCTCCCTTGACTTGGCACCCTTACTGTGAGAACCCGTAAATTTTCTTTATTTCTAGGTTTTAATTTATTTATTTGCACCCGTTTTCCAAATTTTCTTTATTTTATAACTTTTCTGGACATTTTATGAGTAAATAAGGTTTTAAAAATAATTTTCTAGTATAAGTCAATTTACGAGATTTTTGGAGTGAATAGTGGACGTGGGACCCGCTAGTGCGTTAAGTGAGAGAAATTCGGCCAATTAGGTCAAGTTTTGCGTACCAAGATTTAATTACCAGGTGTTAGTAGGTGATTAGAGGTTATCTAGTTGGATTAACCATAGTGAGTAAGAGAATAAGTTTAAAACTTACAAAGGTGCCACGTGTCGCGACCCGATTGGACAAGACTTGCCTAACTTTTGATCACCTTTACCAAATAACCAATTTTGACCCAATTAACCTCATTTTCTTCCCCCCTTTGGCCGAACTTCTTAGAGAGAAAAGAAGAGAGAAAACTTCATCTTGTGTCTTCCATTTCTTGATTAATCTTGCAAACCAACCGTTTGAATTCACAATTCCTCCACAAAAACCACTTGCCAAGGAAGATTGAAGCTCTTGGTGGAGTTGAGTTGGTGGCTAAGCTTCTAAGTTACAACCTTTCTTGAGATTTGAGGTATTTTGCTTGGAAACTTCACTTTTGTTTCTATTAATGCTAAATTAGTGGCCTATGGTGGCTTAATAGCTTGATTTATGAATGATTTGATGGTTTATTTGGAAGTTGAGTAAATTTCTGATTTTTGGAGAATTTTTCTGTTTTATATCATAAATGTTAGTTAGCCTTGGATTGAAGGTTTAGTATTGAGCCAATTGGAGCTCTTGTATGTGAATTGCGGTAAATTGCGGAAAATTTCAGTTTTGAAGGGAAATTTCAGTTTTAAGGTTTTGAAATTTGGGGCTTTTCTATAATTGATTAATTAGAGTGCAATTGATTGTGAATGAAGGGTATTGTGGCCCTAATGAAAGTCCTTGATTGGTTTGTGGTTGAATTGTAGCAATGGTGATTGGATTGGATGGAAATTGATGTTTGATGGTAGGATGGAAAAGCTGAAATTTAGGGGAAATGCTGTCCGAGTGTCGAGAAAATTAGGGTTTCGTGCGTTTAGGTTGTGATTGAGTAAAAACGTGAGGTTTTGGGGTTGTTTACACCTTTAGCCTTAAAATCAAAGTATTTTCCATTTTGAGCTCTATTTGCATTTTGCTTTTGTAACATCCCGTATTTTCAAAAATGACATTTTATGTGTTAATTTTGGTTTATTAATTTCGGCAATGACATTTTATGTGCAAATTTTGGTTCATTAATTTTGGCTTAAGATCTTCAAATGTTCAAAAAAAAAAAAAAGAAACTTAGTTGGGTAAACTTGATTTGGTGTAATTTGATTTATTAAGTTGTTCCAAGATGTTCAAAATATTTCAAAATTCTAATTGAATCACAAAATCCTGATTTGTTTGTCAAACCCCTAGGTTTTATTCAAGTCAAAAGTTTGTTCTCCAATTGAGATCATGAGTAACAAGGAGAGTTGTGCAAAGGTGATTAAGGTGCATTATTGATGATTGGATTAATTAAGTGGAATTAGTGATTTTGGAATTAAGTTAAGCTAAACCTAAGACCTATGGAGTTAATTGAAAGAAAGATTGAACGCTTGGGGCAAGAGTGCAAGACAATAGAATTGCTTGACTTGAACTTTGACAAAAGAAACAAATATCTAGTAACTTGATAAGTTTAGCCTTTAAGTTAAATAAACCTCAAGAGGTTCGGATGAGAGCAAGAAATGAAACAAGGGAAGAGACCGAGAGAATAAGAGAAGAAAGGAGAGAAGAGAGAAACCATAAGCTTGAGCTTGAGAGGGAAATCCTTTCAGCTGCAACCAAGAGAAGAGAAAGATGTAAGCTGCAGGCTACTTCATCCTCTAGTTCCAGCTTTGAGTTCTTGAAGGATTTGAGGTAAACCAGTTTCCTAACTCTTGATTCTTGTGGAAAAACTTATGATTGATGATTGGAAGTTGAATCTAATTAGCTAGGAACTGATTTGGATGGCTGGAAATTCGTTTAATTGGGTGGAATTTGAATGAACTTCAAGTATTCATTTTCTGTCAAAATTTCTGTCCGAAATTAGTCTGGAAATTAGAACATGTTGGGAGCTGAATTAGCTTTGGAACAAAACATGAAAGTTGTATAGAATTGAGTGTAGATTATTCCTGTAAATTTTCAGCTCAATCGGAGCAGGATAACTTGTGAAATGACTAATTTACCCCTGCTGCCCTGTTTCTATCCGAAATGATAATCAGCCTCTGTAATTGGCTCGTTTGGCTGGGAAGATGAATGAGTTAGCTTTTGATGCCTTCTTAAGAATTGTATCCTTGTATCTTAGCTTTCAAATGGCTTTGGAATCACCTGAATCGGAGTTGTGTGTGCTGAGATATGACTGTCTAAATCTGGTCTGTCTATAAATCTGATTTTGAACCTGAGATTGAAACTTCTGGGACATGTTTTCGTGTTTTTGACCTGGAAGGAGTAAATCTGGGCAGAAATGGTCTTCACAAAAGTTGTAGCTCTATCTCTTAGGTTTCCAACGCATTTAGAATCGCTTGAATTGGATTTCTGAATGTTGAGTTATGCCTGTTTAAGTATGTCCTGTTCTTCAGCCTGCAATAGATCATTTTCTGGACTGTTCTTGCTAAATCTGGGGCATTTTCGAGTTGATTTAGCTAACAGTGTCTTCATGGAAGTTGTCAAGCACAGTCTTGTCTATCCACTTGTAAATTCTTCGGTCATTTGACCAAGTTTGCACATGAAACGGTTAAAACGTTCTTAACCGGCAAAACTGTCCAGTATAACCGTTAACTTCTTGAGGCAGTTCACTTCAGCTACTGTCTCAGCCGAATTTGACCTTGAAAACATTGGATTTAGCCTTTGATATCTTCTTGAAATTTGTAGTTCATTGTCTTAGCTTCGAAACGCCACACACTCCAATCCGATAATCATAAATTGAGTTATGATTAAAATCATAGGAAGTGTCAAATCTGATCGTGCACACAGTGCACCTCGCACTAGGTGTTTTCCGTTTCCGTTTCGTTTCCTTTTTCCGATGAAATTTTCTAAACCCTTTTAAGTTGAGTTTTATGTTTGATTTGGAAAACTCTTAGTTACTTATGCCCTTTGATCTAAAAGTACTCTTTTCACTTTTAAACTCATACTTATACCTTGTACTAGTAAGTATTCGGATTTTCTTTGATCTACCAAATATTTTGATGGTTGAACCGTAATATTTTCTTATGGTTATTTTTAGGGTTCCTTGGTGATTAAGGGTGTTATCCGAAAGGATACTCTGGACGTTATTTTACTTATATAGGTGAGTGTTCTTTACTTGTTAAAGGATTTTCCAAAGTGTTCTAATAAAATGTGTTTTATGTGCTTAATGTGAGTGGTCATCTTTTCTAAATGCTTTACTCAAGTGTTTTAGTTAAATATGCTGAATATTCGCCAAATGATTTGCTTAAGGACTTTTGCTAAATGTGCACTAGATTCCATAGAAATGTATTTACTGTTACTAAAGGTGTTTGGTAAATGGATTTGCGAACTGGTTTATCTTTTGGTGAGTAATTGGGTTCTTATTGTGTTAACTGTCTTATGTGACCAAATGAGACTTAGACGGGGGTGTACCTTATCGCACTCGATCTAGGTCTCAATATCTCGATATTGGATGTGTGATATGTGATGTGATGTGCATGTGGGCTGGTCACTTGTTGTGGGTAACACCCCACCTCCTGGAGGGGTGCTAGGTTCCTTGACCTGCGGGATTGGACTCTTCACTTGTTGTGGGTAACACCCCACCTCCTGGAGAGGTGACTATGCCCGATCTCTGGGTTAGACGGACTATTCGAGTCGGCCAGGGTTTGGTCGAAGTCAGTCCAATGCTAATTTTGAGATCCGGATATTGTGACTTAATATTTTTACCCTGGGTAGCATGTGTGCTGAAAGCCCGGGAGGCTTGAGTTGCTGTGTGCTGTAAGCTCAAGCTGGTATTGCTATTGTTACTGTTATTGACCCCGAGTTGCTGTGTGCTGTAAGCTCAAGCTGGTATTGCTATTGTTACTGTTATTGACCCCGAGTTGCTGTGTGTTGTAAGCTCGGGAGGCTTGAGTTGCTATGTGCTGTAAGCTCAAGCTGGTATTGCTATTGTTACTGTTATTGACCCCGGGTTGCTCTGTGCTGTAAGTTTGGGAGGCTTGAGATGCTCAGGCTATTATCATTATCGTTAATGATATTGTTATTGAGTGGACTGGCCAGAGTGGGTGATAAGGTGGACGGGTGGAGTTCTACGGATTATTGGTTGACGGAGTGTCAACATAAGATCAAGTGTGGAATTGAATTGACTTTGGAGCCGCTCGTATCCTTTGATTGTATGGTTCTATTTCTGTTATTGATTTGGTATATATTGAGTGGTTGAGTTATATGTTATTGAATTGCTTAACTGTCTCCTTGATGTTTCGTTTGGAATTTTAAATACAAGATTTTAGCTAAATGACTTGAAAAACTCAAAGACTTTTATGGAATTGATTGGGAAATCAATGTTTTAACTCAATGAGATTTCGCTCACCGGTTTTCACTGAGCACTCACTGAGCTTTTAGCTCACCCCAAAAATATTTTAGTTGCCTTGTAGGAACCAGGAATGGAAGAGTTCAAGTGAAGTGGAGACTTTATTTGGATTGTCTTTATTTCTTGAAATTGTGTATTAGCATTCGCTTGGACATGAAATGGGATGTAAATATTGTATTTATTGGAATCGAAGTGTAATTTGGTTGAGGTTTGTATAGAGTTTCGGCGAGAGTTGTGCAGACGGTCCGCCGAACCCTCTGGGTTATCCTAGGGAGAGGTGGGGCCGTCACAACTTTGGTAGTTCGCTTAAGAGGCATTCGACTCGTGTTCGAGTCTCAACTGTAGTTTCTTGCTTCTTGTAGGTCGAGCCGGTGATTCCGGACACCCATTGGGCGAAAACTTGTGATTTACTTACTTAAGTGGTGAGTGTACTATGCATGAATTGTGTTTAATTGGTTGTGTACTTGATTCCTTGAATTGGATAACTGCGATTGCTGTGCTCGAGGCGGGAGTGTACTTGATCGCTCTCGTTCTCTTATGTGTATAACTGATTACTGGATATACGTGAATTTGCCTTGTATTTGGCCTAATGTTGGTTGGGGCATGTACCCTACGACCTTACTGTGATAACTGAGCTCAAGCCTCAATGGCCGTTCATCGAGTCGAGCCGGTAAGGGCCGGTCGATTAGATAACAAGCCACGAGGTTACTGTGTGTCGAGTGGAGCGTTCGCTCCTCGACTTTGTGGTATACTCGAGTATTACCCCCTGATTACTGTGAGGTGTTCGGGCCCGGTAGGGGAATGTACGGTGGAAGGTACTGGGTGTAAAGTGGTGATCTATGGTCGTACTGGTCCGTTGAGCGTTGACGGAGGGTCAACGGCATGTGATCAAGAGTTGCAAGAGGAAATTGGCTCCCGAGAGCCACCCGTATCCTTTCACTTTTGAAATGGGTTTGGTGTTTCCCCTATGTGTGCTAGTTGTGTATATTTGAGCATGGCTACCTTCGTGCGCTTTGAATGCATGATTTTAGTACCTCATTGGATGAAAGCTCACACTCGTTCTTTTGTTTTCCTTACAGGGCATGTTTTTGGAAACCATGAGTTTTGTGAAGCGAGTAGAGCTAGTTAGGCATTCTTTTGTACTTTCGTATAGCTCCTCGACTTTAGGAACCCTAATGTGGGACTTGGACATTTGTTTTGAATTGAAAACCCTAGAGTGGGTTATGTGTACATATTTTCTCATGTATATATGATGTACTTTATTGGAAATGTACTTGTTTATGTTGATTTAAAGTTTAGCCGTGTTTGGGACGCGTTCGGACGTCAAACGTGGGAAAAGAAAAATTCTGGCCGGTTACTGTTCATCAGAATCCGGCCATATATCCAGCCAGATCTTGGCCGGATATGCGGGCGGATTTGGGGTGAATTTTGAAAAAAATTTTGAGTTGGTCACTGCCTCCAATCCGGCCAAGAATCCGGCCGTATATCCTGCCGGATTGTGACGTGGCAGGTACTGTTCACGTTCGTTCCGTTTTTCCGTTTTCGTTTTGCGCGCTTATTGTTACCCTTACTTGTTGGTATACCTCCCGAAACGTTTATAATTGCGTGTATGCGACCGTTAGCAGTCCTGGCGAGAGTTGGGCAGGCAGTTCGCTAACCCTTAGGGTACGCCCTAGGGGAAGGTGGGGCTGTCACAGGTGGTATCAGAGCCTAGGTTAGGAATAACTTGGGCAAGTTAGAAATTTATTTTAGTACCTTTAAGGATCGTGTTAGGGCACCCTTAAGTAAGATTTCCTCGTCTAAGGTTTGAATCTTACCTCGTTCTTGTAGGTTATGGCTGGATCGAGCCCCGAGGGCGGAGGTGCGCCACGGCAGAGACGCTTTCGCGTTGTGGATTACTAGGAGAGACCTAGAGGACCCATTCGTCGTTGGAGTCCCGCTAGTCGGACTCGCCGCTGTACCCGATGCCAGAACTACTCGTATATAGATCGAGTAGTCATAGCCGTTCTTGACGAGCGTAGGAGGCTTAGGCGAGCCACCACTAGGGATCATACTGAGATGGTTAGGCTGAGGGGTATAATGCGCATGCAAGCGGATCGGATCCGTGAGCTTGAAGGAGACGTGGTTGAGGAGCAAGAGCGAACCGACGCTCTTAGAGGGCAGTTACATGTAGCTATCGAACGCCTTACGAGAGTGACTAGGGTAGTGCGAGATCGGTCAGGAGGCATCATTAACGAGTGTGAGGCGCTCATCCAAGGTGTGATCGGCGCGAATGTGCAAGCGGAGGTGTCTAGCGATAGTACACCTGATGAAGGGTGCACGCCTAGCTCTAGTCACGGGGGAGAGCCTGTGTGCTCCGTAGGGAACTAGGCTAGGATTCCTTTGAGCCGCGTTTTGATCCCATGTGGGGACTAGCTAGGGGAAAGCTACTTGTTAGCTACTTTTGTTTTTTTTTTACCTAGCTTTGTATATGTGTTTTTGATTGACCCCGATACTTTCATGGGATTGTTTGTATATATTTGACTGACTGCTACTGTACAACTTGTGTAGTATGCTTATGTGTTAATTGCCTTTAGTGTTTAATTCTTGTTACTTGCTTACTTTTATTTCGTATTTTGATACCGTGCTTGTGTTTCGGCCCTAGATTGTGAACTTAAGACATGGAAGGTACTCGTAGTGGCCGAGGCCGTGGTCGCGGTAGTAGGCAATCTTCAACTGATAGGGGTAATCGGGAACCCACAAGTGGCCGCCGCGATTCAAAGAATGACCGACTTACTGGCCCACGTAGTAGAACATCAAGGCCAGCACCCTGTCCATAACCCTGGGAACCCTAGCGAGGATCGAGCCCTCGAAAGGTTCCAAAAGTTCTCCCCTCCGAAATTCTTGGGAGGACCTGATCCGGACGTGGCCGAACGGTGGCTGGAGAAAATGGTAGATATTTTTGCAGCCTTGCACTACTCGGAGGAAAGACAGGTCACTTTTGCCGTCTTTCAATTAGAAGGAGCTGCCCGTTCCTGGTGGAACGTTATACGAACAAAATGGGAGAGAGAGCAAATGCCGCGGACATGGGCAAACTTTATGAGAGAGTTCAACGCGAAATACTTCCCGCCTTTGGTCCAGGAGAAGAAGGAGGACGAGTTCCTCAGATTGCGTCAAGGCACGCAAACGGTGGCCGAGTACGAGAGCTAGTTTACTCGACTATCGAAGTTCGCCCCTGAACTTATAGTGACGGAGCAAAGGAGAATTCGGCGATTCACTCAGGGGCTGAACGTAGAAATTCAGAAGGATCTGGCGGTTGCCCAGATCACTACCTTTAGTGAAGCGGTGGAAAGGCACTAAGGGTAGAGAATGCTAGGCTCCAAGTCAGAAACTTCCAGGTGAGGAAGCGGGGATTCCCTGGAAGTAGTTCTAGTCAGGGTGAACGGAGTAACCCTCCTAAGTCTGGACGAGGGTCCGGTGGAGGAAGGTTTACGGGGACGTCGAGAGGGACTCCGTCGAGGGGTGGTTCGTTTGGACGAGTCCAGCAGAGGAGTGCCTCACAAGGGAGTTCAGCTTCCATTTCCCGAGGATCTTGTGGATTTTTCCGGGAAACCAAACCATACGGAGGACAACTGTTAGAGGAAGGAGAGGAAATGCCTGCGCTGTGGAAGTGCGGAGCATCGATAGCTACTTGTCCAGTGCTACCTCGTGACTCGAGAGCGACCCCACCAGTCTTCGAGAGCCAGCTCCGGCCAATCTAGAGTGGAAGGGACGAAACCGAAAGTGCCCGCTTGAGTATACTCCCTTGAGCAACACCAAATCCCTGACCCGTCTGGAGTCGTAGAAGGTACCATCCCTGTTTTCCATCGTCTAGCTAGGATTTTGATTGACCCCGGTGCTACCCATTCATTTGTTAACCCCGATTTTATGTGCGGCATTGATATAAAACCTGTTAGTTTTACCCTATGACTTGGAAGTTAGTACTCCTACGGGGAACCAACGGTTGATTACTAGCACGATGTACGTAAATTGTGAGATTTGGGTAGGAGAGAGAAAATTACTGGGAAACTTGGTAAGTTTAGCTATTAAGGGGTACGATGTCATATTAAGTATGGACTGGTTAGCTAAGTACGATGCCCAACTTGATTGTAGGAGGAAGATAGTGGAATTTCGTATACCTGGGGAAGCTACTTTGAGGCTAGATGTGAGGGGTAGTCTTGCCTCATCTGCATTGATTTCGAGCATTAGAGTTAGGAAATTGCTGAGTAGAGGAGCGCAAGGGTTTCTAGCTTTTCTTATAAACACTCCTGTTGATAAGTTGAAAGTAGTGGATGTACCTATTGTGAGTGAATACCCAGATGTGTTCCCAGACGAACTAGTAACCTTACCTCCGGAAAGAGAGATAGAGTTTAAGATCGACTGGATACCAGGAACGTCACCTATCTATAAAACCCCCTATCGAATGGCACCTGCCGAGCTTAAGGAACTGAAGTTACAGTTGCAGGATTTGTTAGAGCGAGGGTTTATCCGAGAGAGTGGGTCCCCATGAGGAGCCCCTGTGCTGTTTGTGAAGAAAAAGGATGGGACATTGAGGTTGTGTATAGATTATCGGGGATTGAACAATATAACCATTAAGAACAAATACCCACTGCCCCATATCGATGAGTTTATTTGACCAGCTTCAGGGAGCCGTAGTGTTTTCAAAGTTAGACCTCCGTCAGGGATACTACCAGTTGTTGATTAGGAGGGAGGATGTACCCAAAACTGCCTTCAATTCTCGGTATGGGCATTTCGAATTTGCCGTTATGCCTTCAGTTTGACCAATGCCCCTGCTGCCTTTATGGACCTGATGCATAGAGTTTCAAACCCTTCTTGGACCGATTTGTCGTCGTTTTTATTGATGACATTTTGGTCTACTCTAAATCCCGAGAGGAGAATGAGCAACACTTGAAGTTAGTCTTACAAACCTTAAGAGATCATCAGTTGTATGCCAAATTTAGTAAGTGTGAATTTTGGCTGGAGAAAATCTCGTTTCTAGGGCATGTGATTTCGAAGGAGAGCATTACCGTAGACCCGGCGAAAGTAGAGGCGGTAACTGAGTGGAAACGACCCGAAACTCCTACTGAAGTTCGTAGTTTTCTAGGGTTAGCTGGATATTATCGGAGGTTCATTAAAGATTTTTTCGAAACTTGCTAGCCCTTTAACCAATTTGACGAAAAAGAATGGGCGTTTTCTATGGGATGCTAAGGTGTGAAGGTAGTTTCCAAGAGTTGAAACGAAAGTTAACCGTAGCCCCTATTCTAGCCCTAACCTAATGGAAAAGATAGTTTTTCTGTGTATACTGATGCTTTCGGGGAAGGCTTAGGGTGTGTATTGATGCAGAATAAGAATGTGATTTCCTTTGCCTCTAGAAAACTGAAACCTCATGAGCAAAATTACCCGACCCATGACCTAGAGTTGGCCCGCAGTTGTCTTTGCCTTGAAAAAATGGAGACACTACCTGTACGGGGTGACCTTTGAGGTTTATTCTGACCACAAAAAGCCTTAAGTACCTATTTTCCCAAAAAGAGTTGAACATGAGGCAAAGACGATGGATGGAATTCTTAGAAGATTACGACTGTACAATTAATTTACCATCCGGGAAAGGCGAATGTAGTAGCTGATGCCTTAAGTCGAAAGACTCAAATAGCTGGGTTTGATGGTCAGAGAGTGGGAGATTGTTAGAGGCAGTTAGTGAGTGGAACCCTAGACTGGAGCATCAAAGGGTAATTTTTAGGAAATATCCGAATAACCTCTGCTATTCTGGAGCGAGTCAAAGAGGCCCAAAAGGAGGATCCGACGGTCCAAAAGTGGAGAGACAAGGTGGAGAAGGGAGAATTACCTGACTTTAATTCGAGCTCTGAGGGAGTATTGAAATATCGGAATCGAATAGTGATGCCGGAGGACGAAACTTTAAAAAGGGAGATTTTAGAGGAAGCCCATCGATCGAAATATACGATTCATCCGGGTAGTAATAAGATGTATCAGGAGTTGCGGAAATTGTATTGGTGGAATAAAATGAAGAGGGAAATAGCCCCAGTACGTACAAACCTGCCTCGTCTGCCAGCAAGTAAAGCGGAGCACCAAAAGCCCTCTGGTTTGTTGTAACCCTTAGAAATACCTGAATGGAAGTGAGAAAACATCACGATGGATTTCGTTTCTGGTTTGCCAAGAACCCAAAAAGGACATGATGCTGTATGGGTGATCGTGGATAGACTCACTAAATCGGCCCATTTCTTGCCCATAAACATGAAATACACTCTGGAAAAATTGGCTCAACTGTATATGAGTGAAATTGTGAGACTGCACGGGATTCCTGTGAGTATAGTCTCGGATAGGGATCCACGTTTCGTGTCTAGGTTTTGGCAGAAATTTCAGGAGACCTTGGGGACCAAACTCAAACCTAGTACCACTTACCATCCCCAAACCGATGGACAATCTGAGCGAACCATTCAGACCTTGAAGACATGTTACGAACCTGTATTTTGGATTTCGGGGGTAATTGGGGTCAACACATGACGTTAGTAGAGTTTGCCTACAACAATAGTTACCACTCTTCAATCCAAATGGCACCATACGAAGCTCTTTATGGCCGTAAGTGCCGTTCACCAGTTTATTGGGATGAAGTAGGAGAAAGGAAAGTCTTAGATCCAACAATCATTCCATGGATGGAGGATGCACGAGAAAAGGTTAAACTGATACGCCAAAGACTCCAAACTGCCTCAAAGCCGACAAAAGTGCTACGCAGACTGTGACAGCCCCACCTCCCCCTAGGGCGTACCCTAAGGGTTAGCGAACTGCCTGCCCAGCTCTCGCCAGGACTGCTAACGGTCACATACACGCAAATATAAACATTTCGGGAGATATACCAACAAGTAAGTTTGACAACAAGCACGCAAACGAAACGGAAAAAAAAACGGAACGAACGCGTCCCAAACACGGCTAAACTTTAATTAAGCATAGACAAGTACATTTCCAAGAAAGTACATCATATATACATGAGAAAATATATACACATAACTCGCTCTAGGGTTTTCCAATTCAAAATGAAATGTTCAAGTCCCACATTAGGGTTCTAAAAGTCGAGGAGCTATACAAGATGCAAAAGAATGCCTAATAAGCTCTACTCGTTTCACCAAAACTCATGGTTCCCATAACATGCCCTGTAAGGAAAACAAAGTACGAGTGTGAGCTTTCGCCCAATGAGGTACTAAAATTCATGCATTCAAAGCGCACAAATAGCCATGCTCGATCATACTCAAATAACACACATAGGAAGAATACCAAACTAGTTTCACAAGTGAAAGGATACGGGTGGCTCTCGGGAGCCAATTTCCTTTTGCGACACTTGATCACTTCCCGTTGACACTCCGTCAACGTCCAACGGACACGTACGACCGTAGATCACCACTTTACTCCCAATACCTTCCACCATACATTCCCCTACCGGGCCCGAACACCTCACAGTAATCAGGGGTAATACTCGAGTATACCACAAGTCGAGGAGCAACGCTCCACTCGACACACAGTGACCTCACGGCACGTTACCTAATCGACCGGCCCCTTACCGGCTCGACTCGATAAACGGCCATTAAGGCTTGAGCTCAGTTATCACAGTAAAGTCGTAGGGCTCATACCCAAAACGACATGAAGCCAGACATGAATCCAATTCACAAGTATTCAGTTCAATTCACACATAATCCAGTAATCAATTATACACATGAGAGAACGAGAGCGATAAAGTACACTCTCGCCTCAAGCACATAATCACAGTTATCCAATTCAAGGATCCAAGTACACAACCAAGTAAACACAAGCCATGCATAGTACACTCACCACTTAAGCAAGCAAATCACAATTTCTCGCCCGACGGTTGTCCGGGATCACCAACCCGACCTACAAGAAACAAGAAACTACCATTGATACTCGGATACGAGTCAAACGTCTCTTTCATGATTCACGCAAGTAAAGTTCAATTATAGCTTTAAAAATGGAAAATACTTCGATTTTAAGGCTAAAGGTGTAACAAACTCTCAAACCTAAGAGGTAAAAGGAAAGTAAGAATAATTCTAGGAAAATAGTATTTTTCAGTTTTGCGCACCCTCATTGGAAAAATCATATCTCACAAATCTTAAGTCCAAAATTGATAAATTTGTACCGTCGGAAAATACACTCAAAGGGGTACAATTACTTAGAAGACATGTTTACAAGATTCGAATCACAAGTTAGTGAAATTCTAGCCTCAAGTCGCAGCATCGTCCAGTCAAAGACAGAACAGGTATGTAATTTCAGTCAACTTTGGAAAATCACCATAAATCACACAGACAGAACTAGGTCTGAAATTTCCACGGTTTGTAGCCCTAGGAGTCTAGTTTAAAACGCAACAAACGGAACTTAATTCCGATATTCCTACATCGAGTTATAACAGATTTCCCGAGACTGCTCAGGAATTCCTGCGGAAATTTTGACAGCACTTCCCTTAAATTCCAGCTTTTCCATCCTACAAACAAACATCAAATCCCATCCAATTCAACCACAATTACTACAATTCACTCATAGGCTACTCAATAACCTTCATTCCAAGCCAATTGCCATTCCCAATCATCAATTATAGAAAAGCCCCAATTTCCAAAACCCTAAAAACTGAAATTTTTGTTCAAAGCTGAAATTTTCCACAATTAATCACAATTCACATACAAGAGCTCCAATTGGCTCAATACTAAACCTTCAATCCAAGGCTAACTAAGATTTATTATATAAAACAGAAAAATTCCCAATAAATCAGAAATTTACTCAACTTTCAATTAAACCATAATTCATCCATAAATCTAACTACTAATCCACCATAGGCCACTAATTTGACATTAAGAGTAGTAAAAGTCAAGTTTCCAAGCAAGGTACCTCAAATCCTCAACAAAGGTGGTAGCTTAAGGCCTTAGTCCCCAAAACAACTCCACCAAGAGCTTCAATCCTTCTATGCAAGTAGTTTTTATGGAGTACTTTGAGATTCAAGTGGTTAATTTGTAAGATTAAGCAAGAAATGGAAGATCAAAAGTTGAAGGCTCTTTCTTCTTTTCTCTCTATGAAGTTCGGCCAAGAGGGGGTGAAAATGGGAAAGAATTGGGTCAAAATTAGCTTTTGGTAAAGGTGATAAAAGTTAGGCAAGTCTTGACCAATCCCGCCGCGACACGTGGCACCTTTTTTAACTTCATTCCTATCATCTTGTCTCACCATGGTTAATTCATCTAGGTAACCTCTAATCACCTACTAACACCTAGTAATTTAATCCCTGTACGGCAAACTTGAACCTAATCGGTCGAATTTCTCTCACTTAACGCACTAGCGGGTCCCACGTCCACTATTCACTCCAAAAATCTCGTAAATTGACCTATACTAGAAAAATATTTTTAAAAACCCTATTTACTCATAAAAATGTCCAGAAAATTTATAAAATAAAGAAAAATGTGGAAAACGGGGTGCAAATAAATAATTTAAAGCCTAGAAATAAAGAAAATTTACGGGTTCTCACACAGACAATCGAAGGAAAGACTTGGAGTTTGAAGTTGGAGACCGTGTGTTTCTTAAGGTCACGCCATTGCGAAGTATCACGGCGGGTAGAGGGAAGAAACTTCAACCTAGAATTGTAGGACCCTTTAAGTCCTCCAAAGAATTGGAAAAGTGGCGTTACCGTCTCGAGTTACCTCCAAGTTAGCCAGGATCCATGACGTTTCCATGTTTCAATGCTCAAAAAGTACCATCCTGATCCAACCCACATCTTACGACCAGAAGAGATTGAGGTAGATGAAGCCCTAATCTATGAGGAGAAACCTGTACAAATACTCGACCGAAAGGTTAAGGAGCTGAGAAATAAAAATATTCCTTTGGTGAAAGTCTTATGGAGGAACCACGGCATAGAAGAGGCAACCGGAGAAGTGGAGGAAGAAATACAAAAGAAATACCCTGAGCTGTTTTGTGAGAACCCTCACTTGAAACCCTAATTTTCCTCAAATAAATGCTTTATTCCAAAATCTATACCACCTATTATATACCATTGCATGGCATTTCCCATGTAGTACAACATTTTTCATGCATGGGCATTTTATTCCTTTTACTTGAAGAAAAATGGTTACTTTGAGTTGAATTTTAATGATTCACCAATTAGTTGTTTCCAAGTGGCTTTGATTTGGATTGAGGACTTTAAATGATAGTTGAGGGGTGTTAATTAGGAATTGGTATAAGTGTTTGGGTGGAATTAGCATTTGGTCAAAAGTTTGGAAGAGGTTATGGACAAGAAAGTGTCCATGTGGCAAAACTTTAGCCTTCGATGTTGTTTGACCAAGAAGCTTGAACTAATTTAAACCTTCATGAAGCCTTTGTTTCTCCTTCACTTGGCTGAACCTATTGCAGCAAAAAGAGAAGAGAAAAAGCTCTACAATCTTGCCCTAATAACCATAGAAATCTAAGCCAAACAAATCAAAGATAGAGTTTTGTGAGTTAGTGAGAAACTTTCCCTTCAATCCTAGGAGTTTGATTCCAAGCTTCAAGGCTTCAATTGGTTGAGTGATTTGGTGGTTTGAGCTTCATATAAGAAAGGTAAATAATACTCAAATCTTGGTTCTATGATGTTTTATCATGTGCTTGAAGTGTTAATGGTGAAATACATGTTGGTTGGTTGAGATTTGGAGTTAATCTCTTGAAGTAAGCTGAAATTTTTCCAGCTTGATTCCAGTTTTTGTACTTACTTCAAACTGGATGTTGGACCATGATAATAGCCAAACTAGCTTTTGCACAAAACATGAAAGTTGTAGAGAATTGGGTGTAGAATATGTCTACAAAGTTTCAGCTCAATCGGAGCAAGATAGCTTGTGCAATGACCAAAATGCCCCGATGTCCTGTTTCTGTCCGAACTGATCTTTTGCCTCTGTAATTGGTCATTTTGAGCAGGAAGAACAACTGATTTAGCTTTTGATGCCTTCTTAACAATTGTAGCCTTGCATCCTAGCTTTCAAATGGTTTTGGGAATCACCTGAATTCGGGAGCTATGTTAGTTGAGATATGATTGAATAAATTAGTACTGCTTAGTCGAAGTTCACAGTGAGCTGCGAACTGGAAACATCTGAGACTGTTTGGGTAAATTTGACTACGTTAGGTTGAGAACTGGATTGAGCTGTCTTCATAAGAATTGTAGAGCTCTGTCTTAGCTTCCGAAACGGTATAAGGTTTGGCCCCCAATTCAATAAACATAACTCCAGTATGACTAAAATCTATGGGATGTCAAATCTTGCCATTGTATGCCTGCCAAGTGTTTGATGAAAAGTATGCACACCAAGTGTTTGATGAAATGGTTACTCCTTGCTCATAATTGTTTATTGATAGATTTGGCATGTTTTAAACCCTCTTTTAGGCTAGATTTATACTTGATTATGTGGTTTGGGAGCAATTCATTAGAAGAAGAGGATTTAATGACTAAAGGCAACATTGGGACTGATTTCAATAGCTTTGGCTGACCAGCTTTTAAAGGATGGGTTTTTCTTGACTTTTGTGGTTAATTTACACTTACTCATGCCTAAACAACTTGGCTAGAGGTTTGGTTAATTATGTGTGAATTGGAGTGAAATTGAAACAAGTAAAAGTGGAAAAATTGGGCCTTAGTGGACTGGTTTAGGGTTTATGGTGACTAGCTTATTTTGGTAACTTTTGATCATGTGGATGTGTTATATTTTGAGCTCAAATGATACCAAGTGACTTAAGCTTCTGTATATGATCATTAAAGGACTGATTTTGGGTGAGTTTGAACCAAAACAAATAGGTTAGCATAAGGAATTGGTGTGCACAAGTAAGAGTTTGAGACTGATCCAGGTTGGCAAAATCAGCCACTTTCCCGAGCTATTGTTTCGGCTAGGGGATGAACTAGGAAGTACATGAGGTACCATTGGAAATCCCTTCAAGTCTAGTTTCCAACGCCGCTGACGGCACCTAATTCCGACCTACCTACAGTGAGATACGGCCGTTTTACCGAGACTGCGCGAGCGCGACTGTGCACCCGCGAGAAAAACTTTTAAAAGCTTTGAATGAATCTTTCCTTTTACCCAACTTTCATACACTTGTTTAAACTTGTTTATTCCATGAACTTTTACTGCATTTTGGGCCTAAAGCTTAGGGTGAATTGAGTAAAGTTAGTCACTCACTTAGGCACCTAATGAGCTCACTTTGATTGGAATTAGACCTAATCGTTTAACGTTTTCACTCGTTGCCCTAGGAGGGGGAAACGGTGGTGCCCGAAATCGCGCGGATTGACGTGACTGCTACTTTGCTTTACCAGGTGAGTGTTCCACTACCTGTTACCTGCTTATGTGAACTAACTGATTGTTTGAACTGCCACTGGCTTGAGCCAAACCTTGTTTTAATGAAATGGAGATGAGTGTGTACTTTATCGCACTCCGGTCTTCCCATTCTTTCACGGTGGCTCTGATTACTGTTATTATGAGATATAATCTCTTTATATGTGACTATATGAGATATGAATTCTCTATATGTGACTGTACTTGATGTTTGGGTGATATCCCATCAACTACTGCTACTGTTTGGGTACCCAACCTCATAGGTGAGTCGGTTGGATCGAGCCAGCAAGGGCTTGGTCGAGACGACCGATAAACCTTGGGGACTATCTACTGTTCACTGGAAACTGGTATACTCGAGTATTACCGAACCACTGCTTTGGAGTGCGGGCCCGGTAGGGGGTTGATTGGTGGACGGAGATGATAGAAAGTGGTGTTCTACGGACTGTATATTCCTTAAATGCAAATGTTGACGGAGAGTCAACGGACCCCGGTATGATCAAGCTGAGGGGAGTTTGGCTTTTGAAAGCCACCTGTATCCTTAAATTGAATTGTGATTTAATTAGTATGGTGTGATATGGCTTATTCGGTTAATTTAGACTCTTATTTGACTATGTGCTTACTGTCTTATTTGGAACCTCACTGGGCGATAGCTCACCCCATTCCCTTTGTTCTCCTTAACAGGTTTGGGACGGGCTTTTGGGCAAGAACTTTCTTAGCTTGTGTTATTTAAGCTTGTAACCTTTTGTTTAAGGATTTCCTCTTGTAGCCCTTGTAAGTTTGACTTTATAAGTTTGACCTGTGTTATGAAACTGTAGTATGGCTTGGCATATGTACCGTTTAGTTGGCTTTAAGTTTGAAAAGCTGGTTGTTAATATTTACTTTTAGGTTTGTACCGTTTACTTGAAGTTTCCACTGAATGTTTTGAGTTACTAGTTCTCTGATCGACCGAGTCCTGGCGAGAGCTGGGCAGGCAGTCCGCTGATACCCTAGGGTTCGCCCTAGGGAGAGGTGGGGCTGTCACAGGTGGTATCAGAGCCTAGGTTTGAATTGGCCTGGGCAAGTTAGGAATTTCCGACTTAAGGATTGTATTTGGTTATCCCCCTTAAGAGTACTTACGTTTCCTTTATATTTGGTGTAGGATGGACGGACCTAGCGGCCCTAGTGATAGTCCTGCTGGCGAGACGCCCCGTGCTGTACTGCCTATGATTAAGTACCAGATTCGGCCAAGAGGGGCCACTGTACGTTGGAGTCCGGCTAATCGCCACCGGCGTTGCGAGTGCCGCCATACTTATGCTTATCCAATACAGTTGTGTTGGCCGTGGTGGAGGAGAGAAAGGAGTTGGCCAAAGAATGCTAGGCTTGAAGCCGAGGTGAACCAACTGAGGGAAACTAATAAGAGACAAGCCGAGCGAATTAAGGAGCTAGAGTACGATGTGGTCGAGGGCCAGGACCGAGTTGATGACCTTTGCGCACAGTTTCGAGAAAACCATGAGCGCATGACTAAGAAGGCCAAGAAAGTGAGAGATAGAGCTAAATCAATCTTGAATACTTGTGATGACCTAATTGAAGAGGCGAGTGACGAGGCCTCTCAAGTTGGTTCTGGGCCGGAAACTGACCCATCCGAGGATATGGGTCAGCTAGTCCCGCCACGGACTAAGCCTGCGTTATTAGGTTACTTTTGTGGAGGATTTTGATTACTGTACATCGATAGGATAGGGGAGGTAGTGATTGGATGGTTGTATAGTTTCTTTTGACCGCCTATACTAGGGTTTTGTTTTTATTGCTGTATTTGCACTTTTAAGGCTTGTACTTGATATTTTGGCTGTATTATCTTGTAAATGACTGCTATGAGCCTTTGAATGTATAATACTGTGACTGTTGACTTTGACCGTTGACTGTTGACTTTGACCGTTGACTTTTGACTTTGACTTATTTTGGCACTGGCTTTTAACTGCTTTGCATTTTACTCATTTATCGTGATTCCGATTCCATTTCTTACTTTACTTTTAAATATGGTAAGTGTATATCGCGTATACACATTTGCTTACACTGCTAGTTATTATATGTGGGCCTTAGGCTAGTGAGTAATATGGAGACCAGACGTCGTGGTCGGGACCGTGGCCGTGAGTCTAGGCAGGTTCGGGACCGAGATGAGGAACAAGGTTCGGTGGCTAATCAAAACCAAGGACCTAGAGCTCAAGGAGGCGACCAAGTGGCTACGGCGATCAATCGCATGACTGATCTACTGGCCCGTTTGGTTGACCAACAAGGTCAAGCACCTGGTAACCAACAAAGGGACCCTGAAGTAGGAGAGGATAGGGCCCTAGAACGATTTCAAAAGTTTGCACCTCCAAAATTCCTTGGAGGACCCGATCCAGAAGTGGCCGAGCATTGGTTCGAGCGAATGGAGGACATATTCGCTGCTTTACATTATACGGAGGAGAGGCAAGTAACTTTTGCCGTCTTCCAGTTAGAAGGTGCGGCCCGTTCATGGTGGAACGTGTAAGGGCCAAGTGGGAAGAGACCAAACCCCACGCACCTGGATGAACTTTACTAGAGAGTTCAACGAGAAATTCCTTCCGCCTCTGATTCAGGAGAAAAGGGAGGATGAATTCATTAAGCTACGTCAGGGCACCTCAAGCGTGGCTGAATATGAAACTCAGTTCACTCGACTTTCCAAGTTTGTTCCGGAATTGGTAGTCAGTGAGCAAAGGCGCATAAGGCGGTTTATACAGGGGTTGAATGTTGAAATCCAAAAAGACTTGGCTGCTGCTCAGATTGATACATTCAAAGATGCACTGGACAAAGCTCAACGGGTGGAGCAGGCCCGACTCCAGGTTCGAACTTTTCAAGCCAAGAAACGTGGTGCACCTGGTAGTGCCCTGGACGGGTGAACAACGGTAACCCCTCCCAAGTTTGGAAGAGGCGTGGGAGGAGTTCGTATTGGTGGGACTCATAAGGGAGGAGCTTCATCTAGGGGAGCTCAAGGGGGAAAAGGACAATACAAGACTACATCGCAAGGGGTTCCTACACCCACTCCGCGAGTAAGCTGTGGATATTGTGGTAAGGCGAACCACACTGAGGACGCTTGTTGGCGGAAGTTAAAGAAATGTCTTCGCTGTGGGAGTTCCGACCACCAACTCGCCACTTGTCCGGTTAAGAACCGTGAAGCAAATGAGGGCGCGCAACCGGAGAGGTCGAGCGCGAAGCAACCAAGTGCTAGTGGGGGTAGGCCAAAATCTTCCGCTAGGGTTTTTGCCTTGGACTACCAAGCTCCGGAGTCCTCGGATATAGTGGAAGGTACGATTCCCGTATTCCACCGCTTAGCTAAGCTTTTAATTGACCCTGGGGCAACCCATTCATTTGTGAATCCTGCCTTTATGTGTGGTATTGATGTGAATCCTGTTAAACTGCCCTTTGACTTAGAGGTTAAAACACCTACTGGGGATCAAAGTCTAATTACCAATATGGTTTATAAAAATTGCGAGATTTGGGTTGGAGAAAGAAAGTTAGTGGGAGACTTGATAAGTTTGAATCTTAAGGGGTATGATGTAATTATAGGCATGGATTGGTTAGCCCGCTATAATGCTCAACTGAACTGTAAGACGAAGGTAGTGGAGTTTTCGATCCCTGGAGAGGCAACACTAAGACTGGATGTGAGAGGTAGGTTAGCCTCGTCTGCACTTGTTTCCGGAATTCGAGCTAGGAAATTGTTGAGAAAAGGGGCACAAGGTTACCTAGCATTCTTAATTAATACTCCGGGGATAAGTTGAAACTGGAAGATGTCTCAGTGGTGAATGAATTCCCTGATGTTTTTCCGGATGAGTTGAAATCATTGCCACCAGAGAGAGAGATAGAATTTAAGATTGATTTAATGCCTGGAACTGCGCCAATTGCAAAAACACCCTATCGAATGGCCCTGCTGAGCTTAAGGAATTGAAATTGCAGTTACAAGATTTGTTAGAGCGCGGATTTATTCGGGAAAGTGAATCACCTTGGGGAGCACCTGTTCTATTCGTTAAGAAAAAAGATGGCAGTTTGAGGCTCTGCATAGACTATCGCGGCTTAAATGATGTTACGGTGAAAAACAAATACCCTTTGCCGCACATTGATGAGTTATTCGACCAGCTACAAGGGGCAGTAGTATTCTCTAAGTTGGACCTGAGGCAAGGTTACTACCAATTACGGATTAGACAGGAGGATATACCTAAGACGGCTTTTAATTCCAGATATGGACATTTTGAGTTTGCAGTGATGCCTTTTGGTTTAACTAATGCTCCCGCCGCATTTATGGATTTAATGCATCGAGTCTTTAAACCCTACTTGGATCAATTCGTTGTAGTCTTTATTGATGACATTTTGATATATTCTAAGACTCGAGAGGATCACGAGCAGCACTTGAAGATAGTTTTGCAGACTTTAAGGGAACATCAGCTATATGCCAAGTTTAGCAAGTGTGAGTTTTGGCTGGAGCAAGTCTCTTTTCTAGGGCATATAATATCTAAAGATGGCATTTCTGTGGATCCGGTAAAAGTAGAGGCCGTATCGGAATGGAAACAACCAGAAACTCCAACTGAGATCCGTAGCTTCCTAGGCTTAGCAGGTTATTACCGTCGGTTTATCAAAGATTTTTCTAAGTTAGCCGGTCCTTTAACCGACCTAACCAAAAAGCATGGCCAATTTGTCTGGAACGCTAAGTGTGAAGCTAGTTTCCAGGAATTGAAGAAACGGTTGATTTCGGCGCCAGTTTTAGCCTTACCAAATGGAAAAGATAGCTTTGTTGTTTATACGGATGCCTCAAGGGAAGGTCTAGGATGTGTTTTAATGCAAAATGGAAGTGTTATTGCCTATGCCTCTAGGAAATTAAAGCCCCATGAGCAAAATTACCCCACTCATGACTTAGAATTGGCCGCTGTAGTTTTTGCATTAAAGAAGTGGAGGCAATACTTGTATGGGGTGACTTTTGAGGTGTATACCGACCATAAGAGCCTGAAATACTTATTCTCCCAGAAGGAGTTAAATTTGAGACAACGTCGATGGGTGGAATTTTTGGAGGATTACGACTGTACGATTAACTACCACCCAGGTAAGGCCAATGTTGTAGCAGATGCTTTAAGTCGAAAAGTGCAGGTGGCTGGATTAATGGTTAGGGAGTGGAACTTGTTAGAAGAGATAAGTGAATGGAACCCACGATTGGGCCAACAAGGTGATGTTGCTAATATCATGGTGAGGTCTAGTTTGATGGATCGAATTATATGAAGCTCAAAGAATGACCAGATGGTACAAATTGGTTGGACAAGGTGCAAAAGGAGAGATACAAGACTTTAAAGTGAGCTCCGAGGGTATCTTGAAATTTCGTGATCGGATAGTGGTGCCATAAAGATGAAACGATAAATAGGGGACATTTTGGAAGAGGCACATCGATCTAGGTATAACAGTACATCCTGGAAGTAGTCAAAAATGTATCAGGACTTGCGAAGGTTGTATTGGTGGGATAAGATGGAAAAAAGGAAATTGCTCAGTTTGTCCAGAAATGTTTAGTGTGCAACAAGTAAAAGCTGAACATCAAAAACCTTCAGGTCTTTTGCAACCCCTTGAAATCCCTGAATGGAAATGGGAGCACATAACTATGGATTTTGTGTTCAGGTCTACCTCGTACCTAGAAAGGGCATGACGCCGTTTGGGTAATAGTAGATAGGTTGACCAACTCTACTCATTTCTTTAGCTATAAACATGAGGTATTCTTTGGAGAAATTGGCCCAACTATACATGGATGAGATCGTGAGGTTGCATGGGATTCCCGTAAGTATTGTTTCTGATAGAGACCCCCGGTTTGTATCCCGTTTTGGCAACAAATTACAAAGAGTATTGGGGACTAAGTTGAACTTTAGTACTACGTACCATCCCCAAACTGATGGACATCGGAGAGAACCATCCAAACACTCGAGGACATGTTGAGGACTTGTATTTTGGATTTTGTGGAAGTTGGGGGTCATAACATGGCTTTAGTGGAGTTTTGCCTACAATAATAGTTATCATTCGTCTATACAAATGGCACCATATGAAGCCCTTTATGGACGGAAATGTAGATCACCCATTTTTTGGGATGAAGTAGGGGGAAAGAAAAGGTTTTAAGACCCAACCACTATACTTGGGATTGAAGATGCTTATGAAAAGGTTAAGGTGATACGCCAGAGGCTACAGACAGCTCAAAAGTCGACAGAAAAGTTATGCAGATACTCGACGAAAAGGACTGGAGTTTGAAGTTGAAGATAAGGTGTTCTTTGAAGGTTAACACCGCTCCGAAGCCTCACGGCGGAAAAGGAAAGAAACTGCAACCGAGATATGTGGGGACCATTCAAAATTCTCCAACGAGTCGGTAATGTGGCATATCGACTGGAGTTACCAGCGAGTCTATCCAAAGTTCATGATGTTGTTTCACGTGTCCATGTTTGAAAAAGTACCATCCAGATCCCACTCATGTATTTAAAGCCAGAGGAAATTGATATCCGATGAGACATTGACTTACGGAAGAAAGGCCGGTACGAATCTTAGACCCGAAAGGTGAAAGAATTGAGAACTAAAACAGATACCCTTAGTGAAAGTTTAATGGAGAAACCATGAAGTGGAAGAAGCTACTTGGGAGGTTGAGGAAAGATATTCGTGCCAAATACCCTGAACTACTCAGTGATCCAAGGTGAGAATTTTCGAGGACGAAATTCTTTAAGGGGGAGAGAGTGTGAGAACCCTCACTTGAAACCTAATTTTTCCTCAAATAAATGCTTTATTTCCAAAATCTAGACCACCTATTATATACCATTGCATGGGCATTTTCCCATGTAGTACAACATTTTTCATGCATGGCATTTTATTCCTTTTACTTGAAGAAAAAATGGTTACTTGAGTTGAATTTTAATGATCCACCAATTAGTTGTTTCCCAAGTGGCTTTGATTTTGGATTGAGGACTTTAAATGATAGTTGAGGGGTGTTAATTAGGAATTGGTATAAGTGTTTGGGGTGGAATTAGCATTGGTCAAAAGTTTTGGAAAGAGGTTATGGACAAGAAAGTGTCCATGTGGCAAAACTTTAGCCTTAGATGTTGTTTGACCAAGAAGCTTGAAACTAATTTAAACATTCATGAAAGCCTTTTTTTTTTCTCCTTCACTTGGCCGAACCTATTGCAGCAAAAAGAGAAGAGAAAAAGCTCTACAATCTTGCCTAATAACCATAGAATCTTAAGCCAAACAAATCAAAGATAGAGTTTGTGAGTTAGTGAGAAACTTTCCCTTCAAATCCTAGGAGTTGATTCAAGCTTCAAGGCTTCAATTGGTTGAGTGATTTGGTGGTTTGAGTTTCATATAAGAAAGGTAAATAATACTCAAATCTTGGTTCTATGATGTTTTTATCATGTGCTTGAAGTGTTAATGGTGAAATACATGTTGGTTGGTGGAGATTTGGAGTTAATCTCTTGAAGTAAGCTGAAATTTTTCCAGCTTGAATTCCAGTTTTTTGTACTTATTCAACTGATGTTCGACCATGATAATGGCCAAACTAGCTTTTACACAAAACATGAAAGTTGTAGAGAATGGGTGTAGAATATGCCTGCAAATTTTCAGCTCAATCGGAGCAAGATAGCTTGTGAAATGACCAAAATGCCCCGATGTCCTGTTTCTGTTCCGAACTGATCTTTTGCCTCTGTAATGTGGTCATTTTTGACCAGGACGACAACTGATTTAGCTTTTGATGCCTTCTTAACAATTGTAGCCTTACATCTTAGCTTTCAAATGGTTTTGGAATCACCCTGAATCGGAGCTGTGTGAGTTGAGATATGATTGAGTAAATCAGTACTGCTAGTCGAAGTTCACAGTGAGCTGCGAACTGGAAACATCTGAAGACCTTGTTTGGGTAAATTTGACTAAGTTATGTTGAGAACTGGATTGAGATGTCTTCATAATAATTGTAGAACTCTGTCTTAGCTTCGAAACGGTATAGGTTTTGCCCCAATTCAATAAACATAACTCCAGTTATGACTAAAAATACTATGGATGTCAAATCTGCCATTGTATGCCTGCCAAGTGTTTGATGAAAAGTATGCACACCAAGTTTTGATGAAATGGTTACTCCTTGCTCATGATTGTTTATGATAGATTTGCATGTTTTTAAACCTCTTTAGGCTAGATTTATACTTGATATGTGGTTTGGGAGCAATTCATTAGAAGAAGAGGATTTAATGACTAAAGGCAACAATTGGACTGATTTCAATAGCTTGGCTGACCAGCTTTTTAAAGGATGGGGTTTTTCCCTTGACTTTTGTGGTTAATTTACACCTTACTCATGCCTAAACAACTTGGCTAGAGGTTGGTTAAACTTATGTGTGAATTGGAGTGAGATTGAAACAAGTAAAGTGGAAAAATTGGGCCTTAGTGGACTGGTTTTAGGGTTTATGGTGACTAGCTTATTTTGGTAAACTTTTGATCATGTGGATGTGTTATATTTTGAGCTCAAATGATACCAAGTGACTTAAGCTTCTGTATATAATCATTAAAGGACTGATTTGGGTGAGTTTTGAACCAAAACAAATAAGGTTAGCATAAGGAATTGGTGTGCACAAGTAAGAGTTTGAGACTGATCCAGGTTGGCAAAATCAGCCAAATTTCCCGGAGCTATTGTTTTGGCTAGGGGACGAACTAGGAAAGTGTATGAGATACCATTGGAAAACCCTTCGAGTCTAGTTTCCAACGCCGCCGACAGGCACCTAATTCTGACCTACCTACAGTGAGATACGGCCGTTTTAACCGAGACTGCGCGAAGCGCGACTGTGCACCCGCCGAGAAAAACTTTTAAAAGCTTGAATGAATCTTTCCTTTACCCAACTTTCATACACTTGTTAAACTTGTTTATTCATGAAATTTTACTGCATTTTGGGCCTAAAGCTTAGGGTGAATTGAGTAAAGTTAGTCACTCACTTAGGCACCTAATGAGCTTCACTTTGCTTGGAATTAGACCTAATCGTTTAACGTTTTCACTCGTTGCCCCTAGGAGGGGGAAACGGTGGTGCCCGAAATCGCGCCGACTTGACGTGAACTGCTACTTTGCTTACCAGGTGAGTGGTTCCACTACCTGTTACCTGCTTATTGTGAACTAACTGATTGTTTGAACTGCCACTGCTTGAGCCAAACCTTGTTTTAAATGAAATGGAGACGAGTGTGTACTTTATCGCACTCGGTCTTCCCATTCTTCACGGTGGCTCTGATTACTGTTATTATGAGATATAATCTCTTTATATGTGACTGTATGGGATATGAATTCTCTATATGTGACTGTACTTGAGTTGTTTTGGGTGATATCCCATCAACTACTGCTACTGTTTGGGTACCCCAACCTCATAGGTGAGTCGGTTGGATCGAGCCAGCAAGGGCTTGGCCGAGACGACCGATAAACCTTGGGGACTATCTACTGTTCACTGGAAACTGGTATACTCGAGTATTACCGAACCACTGCTTTGGAGTGCGGGCCCCGGTAGGGGGTTGATTGGTGGACGGAGATGATAGAAAGTGGTGTTCTACGGACGGTATATTCCTTAAATGCAAATGTTGACGGAGAGTCAACGGACCCCGGTATGATCAAGCTGAGGGGAGTTTGGCTTTTTGAAAGCCACCTGTATCCTTAAATTGAATTGTGATTTAATTAGTATGGTGTGATATGGCTTATTCGGTTAATTTAGACTCTTATTTGACTATGTGCTTACTGTCTTATTTGGAAACCTCACTGGGCGATAGCTCACCCCATTCCCTTTGTTCTCCTTAACAGGTTTGGGACGGGCTTTTGGGCAAGAACTTTTTTAGCTTGTGTTATTTAAGCTTGTAACCTTTTGTTTAAGGGATTTCCTCTTGTAGCCCTTGTAAGTTGACTTTATAGTCTGACCTGTGTTATGAAACTGTAGTATGGCTGGCATATGTACCGTTTAGTTCGCTTTCAGTTTGAAAAGCTGGTTGTCTAATATTTACTTTTAGGGTTTACCGTTTACTTGAAGTTTCCACTGAATGTTTTGAGTAACTAGTTCTCTGATCGACCGAGCCCTGGCGAGAGTTGGGCAGGCAGTCCGCTGATACCCTAGGGTTCGCCCTAGGGAGAGGTGGGGCTGTCGCATGTTTGGTAACCCAGGTGAGAAATTTTGAGGACGAAATTCTTTAAGGGGGAGAGAGTGTGAGAACCCGTAAATTTTCTTTATTTCTAGGTTTTAATTTATTTATTTGCACCCGTTTTCCACATTTTCTTTATTTTATAACTTTTCTGGACATTTTATGAGTAAATAAGGTTTTAAAAATATTTTTCTAGTATAAGTCAATTTACGAGATTTTTGGAGTGAATAGTGGACGTGAGACCCGCTAGTGCGTTAAGTGAGAGAAATTCGGCCAATTAGGTCAAGTTTTGCGTACCAAGATTTAATTACCCAGGTGTTAGTAGGTGATTAGAGGTTATCTAGTTGGATTAACCCTAGTGAGTAAGAGGATAAGTTTAAAACTTACAAAGGTGCCACGTGTCGCGACCCGATTGGACAAGACTTGCCTAACTTTTGATCACCTTTACCAAATAACCAATTTTGACCCAATTAACCTCATTTTCTTCCCCCCTTTGGCCGAACTTCTTAGAGAGAAAAGAAGAGAGAAAACTTCATCTTGTGTCTTCCATTTCTTGATTAATCTTGCAAACCAACCGTTTGAATTCACAATTCCTCCACAAAAACCACTTGCCAAGGAAAGATTGAAGCTCTTGGTGGAGTTGAGTTGGTGGCTAAGCTTCTAAGTTACAACCTTTCTTGAGATTTGAGGTATTTTGCTTGGAAACTTCACTTTTGTTTCTATTAATGCTAAATTAAGTGGCCTATGGTGGCTTAATAGCTTGATTTATGAATGATTTGATGGTTTATTTGGAAGTTGAGTAAATTTCTGATTTTTGGGGAATTTTTCTGTTTTATATCATAAATGTTAGTTAGCCTTGGATTGAAGGTTTAGTATTGGGCCAATTGGAGCTCTTGTATGTGAATTGCGGTAAATTGCGGAAAATTTCAAGTTTTGAATGGAAATTTCAGTTTTAGGGTTTTGAAATTTGGGGCTTTTCTATAATTGATTAATTAGAGTGCAATTGATTGTGAATGAAGGGTATTGTGGCCCTAATGAAAGTCCTTGATTGGTTTGTGGTTGAATTGTAGCAATGGTGATTGGATTGGATGGAAATTGATGTTTGATGGTAGGATGGAAAAGCTGAAATTTAGGGGAAATGCTGTCCGAGTGTCGAGAAAAATTAGGGTTTCGTGCGTTTAGGTTGTGATTGAGTAAAAACGTGAGGTTTTGGGGTTGTTTACACCTTTAGCCTTAAAATCAAAGTATTTTCCATTTTGAGCTCTATTTGCATTTTGCTTTTGTAACATCCCGTATTTTCAAAAATGACATTTTATGTGTTAATTTTGGTTTATTAATTTCGGCAATGACATTTTATGTGCAAATTTTGGTTCATTAATTTTGGCTTAAGATCTTCAAATGTTCAAAAAAAAAAAAAAAAAAAGAAACTTAGTTGGGTAAACTTGATTTGGTGTAATTTGATTTATTAAGTTGTTCCAAGATGTTCAAAATATTTCAAAATTCTAATTGAATCACAAAATCCTGATTTGTTTGTCAAACCCCTAGGTTTTATTCAAGTCAAAAGTTTGTTCTCCAATTGAGATCATGAGTAACAAGGAGAGTTGTGCAAAGGTGATTAAGGTGCATTATTGATGATTGGATTAATTAAGTGGAATTAGTGATTTTGGAATTAAGTTAAGCTAAACCTAAGACCTATGGAGTTAATTGAAAGAAAGATTGAACGCTTGGGGCAAGAGTGCAAGACAATAGAATTGCTTGACTTGAACTTTGACAAAAGAAACAAATATCTAGTAACTTGATAAGTTTAGCCTTTAAGTTAAATAAACCTCAAGAGGTTCGGATGAGAGCAAGAAATGAAACAAGGGAAGAGACCGAGAGAATAAGAGAAGAAAGGAGAGAAGAGAGAAACCATAAGCTTGAGCTTGAGAGGGAAATCCTTTCAGCTGCAACCAAGAGAAGAGAAAGATGTAAGCTGCAGGCTACTTCATCCTCTAGTTCCAGCTTTGAGTTCTTGAAGGATTTGAGGTAAACCAGTTTCCTAACTCTTGATTCTTGTGGAAAAACTTATGATTGATGATTGGAAGTTGAATCTAATTAGCTAGGAACTGATTTGGATGGCTGGAAATTCGTTTAATTGGGTGGAATTTGAATGAACTTCAAGTATTCATTTTCTGTCAAAATTTCTGTCCGAAATTAGTCTGGAAATTCGAACATGTTGGGAGCTGAATTAGCTTTGGAACAAAACATGAAAGTTGTAGAGAATTGAGTGTAGATTATGCCTGTAAATTTTCAGCTCAATCGGAGCAGGATAACTTGTGAAATGACTAATTTACCCCTGCTGCCCTGTTTCTATCCGAAATGATAATCAGCCTCTGTAATTGGCTCGTTTGGCTGGGAAGATGAATGAGTTAGCTTTTGATGCCTTCTTAAGAATTGTATCCTTGTATCTTAGCTTTCAAATGGCTTTGGAATCACCTGAATCGGAGTTGTGTGTGCTGAGATATGACTGTCTAAATCTGGTCTGTCTATAAATCTGATTTTGAACCTGAGATTGAAACTTCTGGGACATGTTTTCGTGTTTTTGACCTGGAAGGAGTAAATCTGGGCAGAAATGGTCTTCACAAAAGTTGTAGCTCTATCTCTTAGGTTTCCAACGCATTTAGAATCGCTTGAATTGGATTTCTGAATGTTGAGTTATGCCTGTTTAAGTATGTCCTGTTCTTCAGCCTGCAATAGATCATTTTCTGGACTGTTCTTGCTAAATCTGGGGCATTTTCGAGTTGATTTAGCTAACAGTGTCTTCATGGAAGTTGTCAAGCACAGTCTTGTCTATCCACTTGTAAATTCTTCGGTCATTTGACCAAGTTTGCACATGAAACGGTTAAAACGTTCTTAACCGGCAAAACTGTCCAGTATAACCGTTAACTTCTTGAGGCAGTTCACTTCAGCTACTGTCTCAGCCGAATTTGACCTTGAAAACATTGGATTTAGCCTTTGATATCTTCTTGAAATTTGTAGTTCATTGTCTTAGCTTCGAAACGCCACACACTCCAATCCGATAATCATAAATTGAGTTATGATTAAAATCATAGGAAGTGTCAAATCTGATCGTGCACACAGTGCACCTCGCACTAGGTGTTTTCCGTTTCCGTTTCGTTTCCTTTTTCCGATGAAATTTTCTAAACCCTTTTAAGTTGAGTTTTATGTTTGATTTGGAAAACTCTTAGTTACTTATGCCCTTTGATCTAAAAGTACTCTTTTCACTTTTAAACTCATACTTATACCTTGTACTAGTAAGTATTCGGATTTTCTTTGATCTACCAAATATTTTGATGGTTGAACCGTAATATTTTCTTATGGTTATTTTTAGGGTTCCTTGGTGATTAAGGGTGTTATCCGAAAGGATACTCTGGACGTTATTTTACTTATATAGGTGAGTGTTCTTTACTTGTTAAAGGATTTTCCAAAGTGTTCTAATAAAATGTGTTTTATGTGCTTAATGTGAGTGGTCATCTTTTCTAAATGCTTTACTCAAGTGTTTTAGTTAAATATGCTGAATATTCGCCAAATGATTTGCTTAAGGACTTTTGCTAAATGTGCACTAGATTCCATAGAAATGTATTTACTGTTACTAAAGGTGTTTGGTAAATGGATTTGCGAACTGGTTTATCTTTTGGTGAGTAATTGGGTTCTTATTGTGTTAACTGTCTTATGTGACCAAATGAGACTTAGACGGGGGTGTACCTTATCGCACTCGATCTAGGTCTCAATATCTCGATATTGGATGTGTGATATGTGATGTGATGTGCATGTGGGCTGGTCACTTGTTGTGGGTAACACCCCACCTCCTGGAGGGGTGCTAGGTTCCTTGACCTGCGGGATTGGACTCTTCACTTGTTGTGGGTAACACCCCACCTCCTGGAGAGGTGACTATGCCCGATCTCTGGGTTAGACGGACTATTCGAGTCGGCCAGGGTTTGGTCGAAGTCAGTCCAATGCTAATTTTGAGATCCGGATATTGTGACTTAATATTTTTACCCTGGGTAGCATGTGTGCTGAAAGCCCGGGAGGCTTGAGTTGCTGTGTGCTGTAAGCTCAAGCTGGTATTGCTATTGTTACTGTTATTGACCCCGAGTTGCTGTGTGCTGTAAGCTCAAGCTGGTATTGCTATTGTTACTGTTATTGACCCCGAGTTGCTGTGTGTTGTAAGCTCGGGAGGCTTGAGTTGCTATGTGCTGTAAGCTCAAGCTGGTATTGCTATTGTTACTGTTATTGACCCCGGGTTGCTCTGTGCTGTAAGTTTGGGAGGCTTGAGATGCTCAGGCTATTATCATTATCGTTAATGATATTGTTATTGAGTGGACTGGCCAGAGTGGGTGATAAGGTGGACGGGTGGAGTTCTACGGATTATTGGTTGACGGAGTGTCAACATAAGATCAAGTGTGGAATTGAATTGACTTTGGAGCCGCTCGTATCCTTTGATTGTATGGTTCTATTTCTGTTATTGATTTGGTATATATTGAGTGGTTGAGTTATATGTTATTGAATTGCTTAACTGTCTCCTTGATGTTTCGTTTGGAATTTTAAATACAAGATTTTAGCTAAATGACTTGAAAAACTCAAAGACTTTTATGGAATTGATTGGGAAATCAATGTTTTAACTCAATGAGATTTCGCTCACCGGTTTTCACTGAGCACTCACTGAGCTTTTAGCTCACCCCAAAAATATTTTAGTTGCCTTGCAGGAACCAGGAATGGAAGAGTTCAAGTGAAGTGGAGACTTTATTTGGATTGTCTTTATTTCTTGAAATTGTGTATTAGCATTCGCTTGGACATGAAATGGGATGTAAATATTGTATTTATTGGAATCGAAGTGTAATTTGGTTGAGGTTTGTATAGAGTTTCGGCGAGAGTTGTGCAGACGGTCCGCCGAACCCTCTGGGTTATCCTAGGGAGAGGTGGGGCCGTCACAACTTTGGTAGTTCGCTTAAGAGGCATTCGACTCGTGTTCGAGTCTCAACTGTAGTTTCTTGCTTCTTGTAGGTCGAGCCGGTGATTCCGGACACCCATTGGGCGAAAACTTGTGATTTACTTACTTAAGTGGTGAGTGTACTATGCATGAATTGTGTTTAATTGGTTGTGTACTTGATTCCTTGAATTGGATAACTGCGATTTCTGTGCTCGAGGCGGGAGTGTACTTGATCGCTCTCGTTCTCTTATGTGTATAACTGATTACTGGATATACGTGAATTTGCCTTGTATTTGGCCTAATGTTGGTTGGGGCATGTACCCTACGACCTTACTGTGATAACTGAGCTCAAGCCTCAATGGCCGTTCATCGAGTCGAGCCGGTAAGGGCCGGTCGATTAGATAACAAGCCACGAGGTTACTGTGTGTCGAGTGGAGCGTTCGCTCCTCGACTTTGTGGTATACTCGAGTATTACCCCCTGATTACTGTGAGGTGTTCGGGCCCGGTAGGGGAATGTACGGTGGAAGGTACTGGGTGTAAAGTGGTGATCTATGGTCGTACTGGTCCGTTGAGCGTTGACGGAGGGTCAACGGCATGTGATCAAGAGTTGCAAGAGGAAATTGGCTCCCGAGAGCCACCCGTATCCTTTCACTTTTGAAATGGGTTTGGTGTTTCCCCTATGTGTGCTAGTTGTGTATATTTGAGCATGGCTACCTTCGTGCGCTTTGAATGCATGATTTTAGTACCTCATTGGGCGAAAGCTCACACTCGTTCTTTTGTTTTCCTTACAGGGCATGTTTTTGGAAACCATGAGTTTTGTGAAGCGAGTAGAGCTAGTTAGGCATTCTTTTGTACTTTCGTATAGCTCCTCGACTTTAGGAACCCTAATGTGGGACTTGGACATTTGTTTTGAATTGAAAACCCTAGAGTGGGTTATTTGTACATATTTTCTCATGTATATATGATGTACTTTATTGGAAATGTACTTGTTTATGTTGATTTAAAGTTTAGCCGTGTTTGGGACGCGTTCGGACGAGTTCGGACGTCAAACGTGGGAAAAGAAAAATTCTGGCCGGTTACTGTTCATCAGAATCCGGCCGGATTTGGGGTGAATTTTGAAAAAAATTTTGAGTTGGTCACTGCCTTCAATCCGGCCAAGAATCCGGCCGTATATCTGGCCGGATTGTGACGTGGCAGGTACTGTTCACGTTCATTCCGTTTTTTCGTTTTCGTTTTGCGCGCTTATTGTTACCCTTACTTGTTGGTATACCTCCCGAAACGTTTATAATTGCGTGTATGCGACCGTTAGCAGTCCTGGCGAGAGCTGGGCAGGCAGTTCGCTAACCCTTAGGGTACGCCCTAGGGGAAGGTGGGGCTGTCACACTTACCTTCCTTTGAGCACACTAGCTTAGATGGAAAAAAGAAAGCTGATTTTGTGCGCATGTTACATGAAGCTGTTCGAGCTAATATTGAGAAGCGTACGTAGCAATACATCCAGCAAGCTAACAAGCACCGTCGCAAGATGACTTTTGAACCTGGAGATTGGGTCTGACTACACTTGCGAAAAGAAAGATTTCCCAAGCAACGCCAAAGCAAGTTGTCCTCAAGGGGTGATGGACCTTTTCAAGTGTTTCAACGCATCAATGACAATGCTTATAAGTTGGAGCTACCTGGGGAGTACAACGTGTGCGTGATTTTCAATGTTGCGGACTTGAGCCCATTTCTTGACGAGAAGGATCCTGATTTGAGGACAAATCCTTCTCAAGTGGAGGGGACTGATATGTGCACGGACCATAGCCCAAGTAATGATCCAGTTCGAGTTCCATTGGGCCCGGTTACACAAGCACTGGCCAAACGCTTCAGGGAGTCTCTTCAAGCCCTTGTGCGTAACGTCCAAGACCAACAGGGAGTTCATAGGAACATTGAAGGCTTGGAAGGTGATAATCAAGTTGTATACACTTTGATTCAAGCCCACGAGGAGCTAAGTGATGGTTGTTAGTGGCTTAAGCCCATTAGCTAGTTCCTTCCATTCGACTTAACTAAAGGCTCGACCCACCTATCCACAAGGATGGCCGAACCTTAGCCCTAGGGTTTCATTAGCTTTGTTAGCCTATAAGAAGGCTCACTTTGTACGGATGAAAGGTTAGACGTTTTATCAATAAAATTTATGTTGTTTTCGATTCTCTCTCTTGTGAGAATTTCGAACCTTTACTTGCTTTCGGCAAGGGTTCTTGAGCAGTCTCGCGCTTGTTCATCCGACCTATCCATTTGAGTATTCACCTCGATTGGAGTCATCGCTCTACCACCTTCAATCAATCCATGTCGTCCGTTTTGGTTTTAGGTCTCACAATCCAAGCGTTGGACAATCTCGCTAGATCCTTGGGTAAACGTACTACGTGTCTCGAACGTGTTGATCGAGGAGCGTATCAGTATCTCATCCTATTGAACCATTTGTTGAGGAGGTTGGTAATGATGAAACAATCGAGGGCATTGAGCTAGAAAAAGAGATGGAAATATATAATGAGATGAGTGGTAAAAAGGAAGAAAAAAGAGAAAATAACGTGATTTTGAGCAAAGATGTGAGGGCTTATTGTCTTCCTAACGAACTTATCTTTGCTTTTTTAGTATTTCTTCTCTTATGCAGATCAAGCAAAGTCAATTAGAGTTAATCTTGGTGTGTTCCATTCCAAAGTCAATTCTAGACTTTGCAAGTTTCTATGGAGTTTGTCTCTCAAGAGTTAAATTCCTTTGGTATCAATTCATGGAATAATGTCAACTCAAATCTGCCCACACCAATAGAGAGTTAATTCGAGCTCATCTTGAAGGGAGCATTCCAAATTTTGGGGCTGGTTGTGTACTAAGGGTTCGTTTAAAAAACGAGTACCTCAATGATCATTGCAACTACAATTGTCGTTTTGCTCTTAGTCCACATGAACCTCTAACTTCACCAAACTGACCTTGGTGTCTTGTAAGTGTATTCAAGCATGAGTTCGGTTTCATGGGATACACTTCACACCACTTTGAGGATCCTTACCTCATGATCACAAACGGTCCAGTTGAGCATACATTGAAACTGGTTTGTGAGATTCAAGGTTCAACAAGGGTTATTTTCCAACTTAGCAAGTGGTTTTTGCATTGGATGAAATTTGTAGTCATCATAACAAGATTGACTCGAAGGCATGTAACTCTCCTTGTCATCATTTGTACTTCAATTTGTGGGCAAATTGCTTTCAAGAGGAGGGGAATGATGAGAATATGAAGATCCAAATCTCCATGAAGAGTTAGAAGCAAACTAGTTTAGTTAAATTATTCCCTTAGTAGTTGTGTCGTTTGATTAAAATAGTGATAGCAAGGGTTTAAGTGCTATTTTATTTGTTGTTTTAATTAGTTTATTTATGTACTTAAATTCGGCCAGTTTAGTCTCTCAAGTGAGCTGAACTCTTAGTTGCTAGTCTTAGGAAAAATAAGTGATTCCAAATCACATTAGGTTTTCTAGACAATTCCAAGTTACATTAGATTTTGGAGTCCATGTAAGGCTATAAATAAGCCTAAGTCATAGTCGATAAAGGTGGTTAGATTTCAATACAATTTTTCGTGAGTTTTCTCACCTTCTCTTTTCCAAGAGACTTCCCTTTGAATACTTGAGAATCCTCTTAAGTTATTCGACCGAACTTATCAATCAAGTACCTCCTTGATTGTGGCGTTCTTCTACCTACAAATTTGGTTCATTAATTCAATTAGTCACGGGTTGAGATCATATCAATATTGTTCGTAACTCATAGGATTATTCGGGACAAGTTTTTCTGCTGCCAAACCTTCAGTGTTAGTTGTCTAGATCGTGATGAGTGATTCACGGGTTTCGTCTTCGACGGAGTTCGTCTCATATCATGAAGTGTCACGTCATGTAGTACCTATGCACGCAAGTCATGTTTTACTTGGTAGGCCATGGCAATTTGATAGATGTGTTAACTATGATGGGTACACTAATAAATACACTTTTGTTTATAGGGATAAGAAGATCACTCTTGTGCCACTCACTCCTATGCAAGTTTATGAGGATCAAGTGAGATTGCAAAAAGAGAGTGACATTGATAGTGAGAAGAAAAAATGAGAGAGAGAAGAAAAAAAGAAAAAATCCAACTTCAAAAAACTCATAATGTGTTCGGATCATGAGGGAGGAAATTGGGGAAAACAAATTTTGAATGCAAAAACCAAAGATGTGAGGAAAAGTTTTTTATCAAATCAAACATTATTCGTGATTTCATGCAAGGAGGTGTTGGTTTCTACTAACAAAGTTAACCTATCTTTGACCAATTCAGTCATGTTTCTTTTGCAGGAATATGAGGACTCATTCTTGATGAAGTTCCTAGTGGTTTGCCACCCATAGGAAGTATCGAACACCAAATTGACCCCATTCTGAGAGCACCATTGCCTAACCGACCAGTTTATAGAAGAATTCAAAGGAGACTAAGGAGTTTTGAAGGCAAGTAGAGGATCTACCTAGCAAGGGTTGGGCACTTGTTGTGACGCCTCCACTTCTCCCTAAGGCGAACCAAAAGGGTATCGGTGGGACGCCTGCCCAACTCTCGCTAGGACTCAAGACAAATCAATTCACGCTTAACCACAATAACCATTAATACAAGTCTAATAAAGAAAGTCACTTCCATACTTATATATATATCATCCAGTCATTCACCACGAATACAAAATACATCAATTTTCCAATTCTTACATTGGATCCCAAAAGATACATCAATTCCCAAAATACACAACATCCACAAAACTAGTTCGTTCCGTTGGAAACCCTATTACAAAAGTACATCAAAAGGGTTCCTCCAAATTCCACCTCAGATCCATTCCTGTTAAGGAAAACAAATCTATGGGGTGAACAATCGCTCGTGAGGTCAAGAAACACACATGCAAGCACATTGTTCGGATAACAATCCCAATTAATAAGTAAAACAATAATATTCAAGTAAGAAAAGTAAACAGAAACAATTCAAGGATATAGGAGCTCTCAGGAGCTATTTTCCACTTGCGCGATCCAAAACCTCCGCGAATTGACACTTCGTCAATCGGGTAGGTTTAGTCCATAGAACTTCACTTATCATGTCCCCGATCACCGTTACATACCCCTGTATCGGGCCCGCCTGTCATTTGTTTTGGACGACACTGTTTCGAGTATGCCAAGCAAGACCTCTCACTAGATCAAGCTTATGTTTTCTCATGGTTCACCAAGGTTTCTGACCAAACCCATGCCGGCTCGAGTCCAAGGTTGGCCAGTGAGAGTTGGGCGTCCCTATGTTCAATTGTGTGTCGAGGAGATTCACCCCAGCGACGTATGCAGCTATAGCATACCATTTAATTCATACAATCATCCAATTTCATTCAACCATTCATTTCATTCATTCAATCATTTAATATAATTCATTCCATTCATTTTAAATGAGAACGAGTGCGATAAAGTATACACTCGACTCCATAGTTATAGCCATGCTATACATAACTTGCAAATTCACATAATTTCAATTAGTCATGCACTTGACACTCACCAATTAACCAAAGAAGTAATGCCCACTTGAGGGTTCAGGCGTTCACCGTGGGATCCTCTTGAAGGTCCTCTTGAGTGCCTGAACAATTAATAATGAACCACCACTTAGAAACCCCAATTATCAAGAAAGATTGCACACTTGTACAATCTAGAGGAATTTTAGGAAAATGAGCCTTAACTTACTCAAATTCAAGGTTTAAAGATGGTGTTTAAAGGCACAAGGAAAAACTAATTTCCTTCGTGAAAACAAGTCCAAAATGGTCAAGTGGTATCGAAGGATAGGGAAGAGCCTCGAAAACTCAATTCCCGTCAAGTTTGAAAATTTTCAGATTTGAGGTGCACTTTTGGAAAAATCATAAGTCACTCTTCGTAGGTCCAAAATTGGAAAACTTGGTACCATTGAAAACTACTTCCAAAGTACTAAAAGTTCCTAGAAGACACCTTTCCATGATTCCAAATGGAGGTATTCAAAAGTCAGCTCAAAATTACTGTTTTAGGCTTACTAAGATAGTTTCGGGTTGGTTTTTGGTCAACTTTGAAAATTCGGAAAAATTCACAAAATTTGAACTAGCCTCTAAAATTTGGAAATCCATTAGAGTTGAAAATAAGGTTTAAAACACAACAAATGGAACAAGAATCGGAGTTTTGAGCGCCAAGATATAGCAGCTCAAAGTTGGCACAAAATGAAGTTCACTGGGCAAAATTCCAGATTTGAAGCTTGAACTTTAGGACTTTAGTTGGGTATTGAAATGAACTCAGAACGGCACCAAATTTGCAGTATTATCCTATCATATAAGGGCTATTCTTCTGTCAAATTTTATATAAAAATTCCTTCGGGAAGCTAGTTAACAAAGCCACTAAAGTTTCCAAATTTCCAAGGCAAATCTGCCTTGCACTTTTGCTTTCCTTTTCTCAAACATTTGGCCAAAGCAATTTTCTCAAACATGGTTCATTTATAAAGACAATGTCTAAGAAACCTCAAATTACATTTGGTAGGTGTTTAATACCAAGAAATTCTAAACAACAAGTCCCAAATCAAGATTAGTCATAAAGCAGCCCAGAACTAGGGTTTTCCTCCACTGAGTCAGTTTCGTAATTCAGCCATAACTCACTCAATTTATCTTGAAATTGACCATGGTAGGTGGTGTTGAAAACTAAATTTATAAGACTACAATTTCACAGAAGGAATTGTTTTAAAATTCTGTCCACAACTAACTCATATTCGAGCATCAAGTTGCAGCTCACAACAGGCATTCCTGTTCATCCAAAAAATAGGGCAGGTGACTTTGAAAGGCTAGCACGGTTCACTCAAGTGGAATCATGGGGTAAATTTTATACCGTTGGAAAATTGGAAGTGTCTAGTTTCCAATGCCGAAAACGGCACTCAATTTTGACGTCGGAGCAAAGAGTTATGGTCGAAACAAAATCACTGCTAGAGAGCCTCTAGTTACGTTTCCAGTTTTGGTAAAATTCCGAAATCTCAACTTTTACCCATCCAAATCAAGTAATGTATTGAGGAAACTTTCTACACAACCCATATAACATATATACATCAAAATCAAGTCAATTGGACCACAAAAATTGCACTAGAGAAGCTCAGCAAACACAGGGGCAGAACTGTCCCTTTTCTCATTTCACCTCCTTTGAACTTTGTTCCACAATACAAATTATATCCACTAGATTAAGCACTAATTCAACACAAATAACACCCAATATCAACAAATCAGATCACCAAGTCCATTGTGGGATTTCATAGAGCCCACTCACAAGATTTCCAATAATATAGAGCTACCCACATGCATCTACAAGCGTATAAGTGCAATCTAACGTATATAAATCAAGATTCAAGCGGTTGATCGTGTGTTACCTTCTTAGATGACTAAAACAGAAATTTTGGCCCTTTGAACTCCAAGAAAAACCGTGAGAATGAAGCCTTCTTCTAGCTTAAGATGATCTTCAAGTTATTTGCAAGTTGTAGTGAAAGTTTGAGATGATTTGGTGAAGAAATGGTGCAAGAGAGTGAAGAGTTTTTGGGTCTTCTTCCTCCTTGGTTGGCTGGCTGCTTGAGAGGGTGAGAGAGAGAGTGTTTTGCTGAAATGAAACTTCCTTGAGAAGCTTAAGTGTTTGGCCCAAAAGGTGTTCTAAAAGTCAACTCTCACTACTGCGCGTACGCGCGCGTTTCGTGCTCGATTTCTCTCGAGCTTGTTTCACTTGTGCATTATACCTCTAATGCACTTCCATTCATACTATTATTATTCACTCTTAATAGTCTAAAAATAATTTCTAAAATCCTCAAATTAGTCTCGCGCGCGAAAACGCGAACTTCCAACTTGTGCGCGATAACGCGAAATTTCTAAGAAATTCTTATAACGATAGTATAACTAACTATTGTTTGAGTATTTGAACTTAAAAATAATCATCTTAGGACTAATGTATGAGTCCTCACTCTCCAAGCTCACTGTACTCTCAAATCGTTCATTGTTTCCAAATGCATATTCACTATTCTCACTTAACTTCAAAAATTAAATTTTTGAAACGAGTCATTTTAAAAATATAAGTAAGTCATAATTCAATGGAATTGAGTCTAAAAAGGTTGAAATAAAATATTCAGAGTAAACGGGCAATTAAATATTTAAATAAGCTAGTAATAGGAATTTAAAACAAGTAATTTTGCAAGTTCTCACATTCTCTCCCCCTTAAGAAAATTTCATCCTCGAAATTATACCTTGATTTGTGAACAGGTCTGGATATTTTTCTCGAATTGTTTCTTCAACTTCCCAAGTTGCTTCCTCTAGTTCATGGTTTCTCCAAAGAACTTTCATTAATGGAATCCGCTTGTTTCTTAATTCCTTCACCTTACGATCCAAAAGCTTTACCGGTTTCTCCTCGTAGGTCAATGTCTCATCAATTTCAATACTCTCTGGTTGTAGAACGTGAGAAGGGTTTGGATGGTACTTCTTAAGCATAGACACGTGGAAAACATTGTGGATGCAAGATAAACTTGGTGGCAATTCCAACTTGTAAGCCACATTCCCTACACGTTGAATGATCTTGTACGGCCCTACAAATCTAGGTTGTAACTTCTTTCCTTTTCCAGACATTAAACTTGCTTTCAGAGGTGTAATCTTAAGAAAAACCTGATCTCCAACCACAAATTCTAAGTCTTTCCTTCGATTATCTGCATAATTCTTTTGACGATGTGCAGTCTCAATCCTCTGGCGTACAAATTTCACTTTTTCATTCGCCTCCTCAATCCAAGGCATTGTAGTCGGGTCTAGAATTTTTCGTTCACCTACTTCATCCCAACAAATCGGAAACCTACACTTTCGACTATAAAGTGCTTCGTACAGGGCCATTTGAATAGAAGAATGAAAGCTATTGTTATAGGCAAATTCTACCAGTGTCAAAAATTTACTCCAACTCTCCCCAAAATCCAAAACACAAGTCCTCAACATGTCCTCAAGAGTTTGAATCGGTCTCTCAGACTATCCATCGGTCTGGGAATGGTATGTAGTACTAAAATTCAATTTAGTCCCCAATACTTCTTGCATCTTTTGCCAAAACCTCAAAACAAATCTAGGGTCTCTATCGGACATAATACTTACAGGTATCCCATGTAGCCTGATAATTTCATCCAAATACAGCTTAGCCAATTTCTCCAATGGATACTTCATACTAATCGGCAGAAAATGAGCCGATTTGGTCAATCTATCCACTATCACCCAAATAGCATCATGGTCTCTTTGTGCCCTTGGTAATCCTGATACAAAATCCATAGTGATATTTCCCATTTCCACTCAAGTATCTCTAAAGGTTGCAAAAGTCCTGATGGTTTTTGATGTTCAGCTTTGACCTGTTGACAAACTAAACAGGTCTGGACAAATTGAGCGATTTCCTTTTTCATGCTCTCCCACCAGTACTAACTCTTCAAATTTTCAAATTTTGGTACATTTTATTCCCTCTAGGGTGTCCCTTAAACTTCGATCGGTGTGTCTCTTCCAAAATTTCCTTCTTAAACCCTTTATCTTTTGGCACTACTATTCGATTTTGGAACCTCAATATACCGTTTACTCCCAAGTTAAAATCCGAATTTTCTCCCTTTTTGACTTTCTCTAATCACTTTTGCACTTCAATGTCTTTTTCCTGAGCTTCCTTGATTCGTTCCATCAGAGTGGAATTCACTACAATATTTCCAAGAATTACTTTCTTCGGCTCAAGTCTAGGGTTCCAATAACTAACTTTTTCTAACAAGTGAAATTCTTTAATCATCAATCCGGCTACTTGTACTTGACGACTCAAAGTATCGACCACTACATTGGCCTTTCCTGGATGGTACTTTATCGTGCAGTCATAATCTTCCAAAAATTCCATCCACCCACGTTGCCTCAAATTTAACTCCTTTTGAGAAAATAAATACTTAAGGCTCTTGTGGTCAGTAAAAATCTCAAATGTTACTCCATATAGATAATGTCTCCATTTCTTTAAAGCGAACACTACAGCCGCTAATTCCAAATCATGAGTCGAGTAATTTTCCTCATGCGATTTTAATTTCCTAGAGGCATATGCTATCACTTTATCATTTTGCATCAATACACATCCTAAGCCTTTCTTGGAAGCATCTGTGTAGACCACAAAGCTATCCTTCCCATTCGGTAGAGCTAACACAGGCGCTCTAGTCAAACGTCTCTTCAACTCTTGGAAACTATCCTCTCACTTAGGACTCCATATAAACTTTCCACTTTTCTTGGTTAACTCGGTCATGGGTCCAGCAATTCTAGAAAAATCCTTAATGAACCTCCGGTAATACCCTGTTAATCCTATAAAACTTTTAATTTCAGTAGGGTTTTCCGATCGTTTCCATTTCGAAACAGTTTCGACTTTGGCTGGATCCATTTAATCTCATCCTTAGAAATTATGTGTCCCAAAATGTCACTTCTTTCAACCAAAACTCACACTTGTTAAACTTAGCATACAATTGGTGTTCCCTTAGAGTTTGTAAAACAAAGCTCAAATGCTTCTCATGGTCCTCCACTGTTTTAAAGTACACCAATATATCATCAATGAATACTACCACAAATTGATCCAGATAAGGCTTAAAAACCCTATGCATTAGATCCATAAAAGCAGCAGGTGCATTCGTCAATCCAAATGACATTACTGCGAACTCAAAGTATCCATACCTCGAGTTAAAAGCAGTCTTGGGTATATCTTTCTCCAAAATCCTCAATTGATAATAACCTTGTTTCAAATCTAATTTGGAGAATACCACTGCCCCTTGCAATTAATCAAACAACTCATCGATGTGGGGCAATGGTACTTATTCTCAATAGTGACATCATTCAAGTCTCGATAATCTATACACAGTTTTAAACTCCCATCTTTCTTCTTAACAAACAATACAGGGGCTCCCCATGGTGAATCACTTTCCCTTATAAAACCTCGTTCCAACATGTGAGAACTCGAGGAAGACAAAAAATCCGATTTTAGGGTTTTAGGGTTTTATCGATTTTCGTGCACACATTTTTTTTATTTTCTTTATTATATTCATTTTACATATATTTCATAAGTAAATATAGTTTTAAAACCATTTTTCTAGTATAAGTGAGTTCACGAGAGATTTGGAGCAAATAGCGGATGTGGGACCCGCTAAGGGCGTTAAGTGAGAGAAATTCGGCCAATTAGGTTAAGTTGTGCAGTAAGGCATTTAATTACTGAGTGCTAAGAGATAATCAGAGGTTGGTTAGATGCTTAGTCATTAGCAAGCTAAAGGATAAGGAAAAGATCAAAAAAAGGTGACACGTGTCGCATTTCTATTGGGCCAAGTTTTGCCTAACTTTCTTACAACTTTACTAAAGCTAAAAATTGACCAAAATCATCTTCATTTCCTAAGCATCTTGGCCGAAATTTTTGAGGGAAAAAAAAGGAAAGAAGCCTTCAACTTTTCTTCCAATTTCTTGTCCAAATCTCAAAATCCAACCGATAAAACTTCGAATCTCTCCGTAGAAACAACTTATTAAGGGAGATCAAAGGTGTTTGTGGAGTGATTTTGCAAGAGAAGCCCTAAGTTGCTACCTTTCTTGGTGATTGAGGTATATTGCTTAGAACTTCAATTTTGTCCATAATAATTGCAAAGTAGTGGCTTGTATCGGTTAAGGAGCTTAGTTTATGGATGAATTTGTGGTTTAAAGTAAAGTTAGGTGAATTTCTTATTTTCTTGGGAATTTTTCTGTTTTCATATGGTAATTATTGTTGGCTTGGATTGATGGCTTAATATGGTATGGAATTGAAGCTATTATGCGTTACTTGTGGTTAATTGCGGAAATTTCAGCTTTATGTGGAAAAATTCCAGCTTAGGGTTTCTATGGTAGTAATCTGCCCTGTTTTTACACTGTATGTTCGACCTTGAGGGAGACCGAATTAGCCCTTGCTCAAAACATGAAAGTTGTAGGTATTTGAGTTAGCTAGCTACTGGTAAAATTTCAGCTCAATCGGAGTACCGAAACTTGTGAAATGACAGAAATACCTTGACAGTTACAAGCTGCAATTCGTAAACAGTTTTGTGAATTCACCAGTTTGGACTGCATTTTTCACCCTGATTCGTATCCAATTAGCTTTTGGCCAAAACACAAAACTTGTAGCCCTATATGTTAGATTTCCAAATCCTCTGAAAACACCCCAAACGGAGTTGTGTAGCCTGAGTTATTGCCGGTTAAAGTCAGTGCTGACAACTAGACTGATCTTAAACTTTTGGATCTGTGATTGGCAAATTCGACTCAGATAAGCTATAAATTAGGTTAAGTGGCCTTCATAGAAGTTGTTCCCCTCTGTCTTAGCTTCGAAATGGTATAAGGTTAACCCCGATCCGATAACCATAGCTCCGGTTATGACTAAAATACTGCGAGATGCCAAATCTGCTATTTAGCTTTTGTCTTCAAAATTGATATTTGCTTGTACTATTGCACTTGTGTTGTACTTGGATGATTTTGGAGCCTATGGAAGGGCTATTGTGGTAACCTTATTTGTGTGTGTTTCTGGGGCTGATTGAGGAAAATAATGAAGCCATAAATGGATGGAAATTTGGTAAACACAAAGGGCATGCTGCCCAATTTTCTAGACCGTTTGGTTCCTTCAAGTTTGAGTTGATTCTTAGTAGATGAACGGCTTTTAGGTCATTCAAGCCCCTAGTCCCCCTATTACCTTTTCGTTCCGAAATCACGCTTTTGCAACCTTGCATTCATAGTTCATTTGGATAGGCATACGACTTGTAGTCGAGCCTCACTTGTGCATTTTGTTTACTAGAATTTGGGATGTGGAAACCTCAATTATTTACCTCGGTTATTTTAGGGTTTCTGGGCGATTAAAGTCATTTGGGGAAAACTTTTGAAGTAGCTGCACTTAAATTGGTGAGTGTACCATCCCCTTAAATTGGTGCTTATCTGATTCAACTGTACTTGCAACTTGATTATCTGTGACTTTGTATACTTCGTATGAAACGAGGGTGTACTTTATCACACTCGTTTCTCTCATCTGGTTATTCTGGTTCCTGTATACTGTATAAATCTGTATCTGTTCTCTGTACCTGTTAACTGTACCTATTTTTTGTATTTGTTGATGTCGTTTGGGGAATTAAATCCAACGACCTTTCTGTTACCTCTGAGCTCAAATCCTGTGGCTAGTTATTCGAGTCGAGCCGGTAAAGGCCTGGTCGATTAGATGACGAACCACAGTAGTCTGTTTCTGAGAAATCTTTGGGTAATTGAGACTCTGGATTTCTGGTATACTCGAGTATTACCACCCTCTGTTCGGTTGAGGTGTTCGGGCCCGGTAAGGGGTATGTTTGGTGGACGGAATCGGTGTGAAAGTGGTGCTCTACTGGACGGGTTACTTTATTTGAAAGTTGACGGGGTGTCGACTACTATTTGATCAAGCTCCGGTGAACCAATGGGAACTTTGGCTCCTGAGAGCCACCTGTATCCTTCCTCTTGGAAATGATTATTTATTTCCCTATCTGGTGTGTATAACTGCATGATTGATACGTGAAATGCCATGATTCATGACTACTTGTACTTATGGTACCTCATTGAGCGTAAGCTCACCCCTTCCCGTTATTTTTGTTTTCCTTACAGGAAACAACACTTTTGAACCGTGATTTGGAAGAAAGGGTTGAGCTAGTGTAAACGTTCTTTTGTTACACACTTTTGTAATCAAAACCCTAATTTTACTTCGAACAAGTATTTCCCTTGACTTGTAAAGTTCCAACGTATGTATATAAGTAATTATTCTTGTTTTCCCCGTATAATTGTTGAGGAATGTATGCCTATGTGTTCTTGATTTGGTAAGCTCCGATTGTTGGGTTTCTTCGGGTTCTATTGTGCGGAATCTAGGGTTTGTATGATTCGGCTTCATAGTCCTGGCGAGAGCTGGGCAGGCGGTCCGCCAACCCCTTTGGTTCGCCTTAGGGGAAGGTGGGCTGTCACACAACAAGTCCTGTGACGGGACTTTTATATCAATGCAACTTACTTCCGAATTTTACCCGTTGGACTGCAAGTATACAGGTCATTACGTAGTTTTGGGCAAATATCAGGTCGATCCTACGAGGAGCAATTTCTACGAGTACTAGATACTTATTTTCTCTATTATTTAGACTTATAATGAATTTCAACAGATAAATAATATTGCTACTGTCTACAATTCTGAGTTAACAAATTGAAAGATACAAATGGAGAATTTTTACTAAAGACTTAAATCTAGGGATATATATTCCACTTATGGCATAAACAACACAAATGAATAGATTTACCTTTTGTTATTATTCTTGTTAAACTAAGGATTCATTTCCACTATTACCAAATCTCATTCTCATGATAAAATGGCCTAGAGCAGTTCAGTTTTCCCTATTTTCATGGTGAAATACTAGTTCTACTCTGTTTTCCTTCATGAAATGCTAAGTAATCCACTTAAGTGTACCTCTATTTTCATGACATACAACTTAAGCTCTACTTATATGTTTTCATTGTTTTTACCATTTCTCAATGAGTAATAACAACTATAATCTTGCTATTGGTGATCAAACAACAGCAAGTAATCAAGCATGCACAAGTAGACAAGTTAATACAAGATACAACAAGTGTAAATCACATTCAATTCATATCATTTAACCATAAGTTTCATCTACTCCTAGATATAGAAATTTAGCTACTCATGAATGATATAACAATCAAGCTCACAAGTTTATTAATGCAAAGCATCATAAAGTACAAGTACAAGAAAGATAAAAGAAAGCTTAGCCAATTAACGATGAAACCCTCAAGTTTCTGCTATGTCTTGTACAAAATGATTACAAGAAAACTTGTAACTAGAGAGAACCTTTAACTAGAGAGAAAATTTGTTACAAGAGTAAAACTAGCTACGTATGGTCTCTCCCTGGCTTCCCCATGCTTCTCTTCACAAAAGGTAGCAGAAAGGCACTTTTCTTTCCTTCATGATTCCAACCACTTCAGATTTTGAAAAGGGAGTCAAAAGATATCTTGTTTTTGACTTCTTAATAACTCATTTTGTCTTTCCTTTTGTTGCAGAAGCATGTGCCACCGAATTCTCTCACCTCAGATAGTTGGAAAGTTGTGTGAAAAGTGAGAAAAATCGGCTGTACCACTTGCAGAAGAGAGAGGCAGTCCTCGGATCCATTGCTCCAGAAGTACAGACGAGGGTTCGGATCTTCCTTTGTTCATATGGATCCGAGCTTGGATCCGTGTGATCATTTTTCCAGATTTTCGATTCCTTTCTTTTTCCTTCATATTTGCTTCAATTTTCTTTTGTTCTTTATCCTCCAAATGATCCTTGCTCTTTCTTTATCTTGTACATGAAGTTCACATGTCAATATCCTTCAAAATATCACAAATTAAAGCATTAATTCACTCATTTATCAAGTTTTGAACACTTGAACAATATTTAAGCAATTATCACCAAAAGAGTTCAAATATGGCTTTAATCTTCTCAAAATATACCAAAAGTTCATGCCAAACTTGTACAAAATATACGTTAAATATTCGCTTATCAAATTCCCCCACACTTGAATCATTGCTTGTCCTCAAGCAATTTACTCATAACTTACTACAATGATTCAGGACATGAAACAATATATGTACTTTTGTCAAATTTAATTTCTCAAAAACCTAGAAACCAATCATTATGCCATTGCTCAAATTACACTAAATACTCATAATATCAAGTTAAAGAAAGATAATTATGCCTTAATTTCAACAAAATCAACTCAATCTCTCATTCTAACCTAATTTCATCAATAAGTATTTCACATAGTCAATTTATGGCCTTTCTCATCATATACCCATCAAAATTTTCAAAACTAAGAGGGATTTATTTATACTCTTTATATATATATATATATATATATATATATATATATATATATTTAAATAGTGACAATGCCTTTTATTCGAAAATCGACACTTTTAGATGAAAATTCCCAATTACTCAACATTTCACTTATTCAAATTGCTACGCATTACACTTATTTCTGATACCTTTTTACGCGAATGTCGACATTTGTAAATATCAACCCCCGGTTACTCAGTATGTGAATCATTGGAGTAGAAAAATATATATATTTTTATTTTTTTTTATAACAATCAAACTTCCCTCTAAGCATAATTAAAGGATGAATCTGGCCTTATGTTGACTATATCAATCACTTACTTATAAACTTAAGTAAGAATGAGAAATATCATTAAACATACAAAATTCAAAGCATAATTTTCCTTTTTTAACTTAATATATTTTCTAAAATGTAAAAATCCTAATTGCATAATAACTAATTCCAAGCCAAATGAGGACTAAACCTTCCCAAAATACATATAACATTTTATCCAATGGAAGAATTAGGCACTTAAACATTTTGGCTATTAATGAAATATTGGAGAAATATTTTGGAATGAAATATTGGAGAAATATTTTAGAAAAATTTTGACAGAGTTTTCCCATATAAATGGACAAAACTCCCTGCCAACAACCTCAATTTCAAGAAAATTAACCTCATGACAGGATTTTCAAATATGATTCCAACATTTGCAAGCCATAAACACTAAAATCATGCACTCCAAGACACAATCACCCTCCTAAGATAAAGTTATCTCTCCCCCACACTTAAAATTCAGAATGTCTTCATTGTAGAGGAAGGTAAAAGAAACTAATACTCCCCTCAAGTGATGCAATTTTGAAACCACGATCATCACGATCATCCAAATTATAGTAGCCAAATTCTGCATGGAGGGAAAAAAAATATCCATAGAAAGTGAGACCAAAACAGAAAAATAACAAAAAGTTAAGACAATCAAAAAATAAAAGATGAAAAATTAAATAAAAGCTGAAAATAGAGTAGTTTATGCAGAGGGGACGCCAAGCTGAGTCTCTTTAGTGCTGCCGCTCTACTCACGAGCTTCAGTGCCACCAACCTCCTCACGATCTGCATGCTCCTCATCAAGTGCTGCATTGACAATTACCGACAATGTCTCCTTTTCTCCAAAAAATGCATATTTGAGGTGTTTAGGAAGCGGTTTCAATTCAAGCCATGGAGTTTGCTCACACGATGGTGGGGGTAACCCTTTACTCAATCCTAACTCCTCATACACATTGCTTCTTCTGTAAGGAACCCGTGCCTGCAAAAATTCAGTCATTTCTTCAACTTGTTCCTCTTGTAAGCCTAAACCATTAAGACAAAGTTCAAGAGAATCATCATCAAGATGAACTTGACTCATCTCTAATGCCAATTCATCACATATGTCAACAGAATAAACATGGTCAGCAAAATAGGGATATTTCTCCACTTTACTCAAATCTAACTCTACTTCCTCTTCACCAATTTGGAACTTGAACTTACCACGTTTGACATCTATTGTTATACCTGCTGTGGCCAGAAATGGCCTACCAAGTATAATAGGTACATTGACATCTTCCTCCATATCTAAAACAACAAAATCCACAGGAATAATGAATTTCTGCACTTTAATAAGCACATTCTCCAATATGTCCTTTGTATGTCTAATAGACCTGTCAGCCAATTGTAAGAAAATGTTAGTACGTTTTAACTTTTTCAACCCCAATTGCCTAGCCACAGTTAAAGGGATCAATAAAACACTCGCACCAAGGTCACATAGTGTTTTAGAGAATTCTACGTTACCAATAGTGTAAGGAACTGTGAAACTCCCCGGATCTTTTAACTTTGATGGCAATTTGTTTTGTTTGATGGCACTACATTCTCCCGTTAATGCAATTGTCTCACTATCTACTAACTTCCTTTTCTTAGTCATTATCTCCTTGAGAAACTTTGCGTATGAAGGAATCTGCAAAATAGCATCAACAAAAGGAATGTTAATATGTAATTGTTTAAAAATGTTGACAAACTTCTCAAATTCTTTTTCATTTCTTGAAGGTTTCAATCTTTGTGAAAATGGCACCGGTGGAGGAATTGGTGTTGTCTCTTCAATTTGTTACTTACACTCTTCCACCTTCTCTTTTCCGTACTTTTTCTTACTATCTTCTCCTAACTCACTCAACTGCTTGTTTTCTTTTTTTTTTTCACATTCTCTCTTACCTTCAATTACAAGCGGCTCACCTACTTCCTTACCACTACGGAGGGTTATGGCCTTCACATGTTCTCTTGGGTTTACCTCAGTCTTGCTAGGTAAATCCCCTTGGTTGCGATTGTTAACTGCATTTGCTATTTGCCCTATTTGGACCTCAACATTCCTGTACATTTTGGTGAGTTGGTCCATCTTTCCTTCAATTCTTTCGAACCGTTGAGTAGTGGTACTTGCTAACTTTTCAATCTTATCATTTGACACATTTGCCAACTTCTCAATTGCCAATTCCCAAGCTAGTTTGGACTCCGGAAGTGGTTGCTTTGGTTGAAAATTCGGTGGATTAACAGGTCTTTGTTGGTTCCCTTGATCTTTCCATCCAAAGTTTGGATGATTACGCCACCCTGGATTGTCGGTATTAGAGTATGGATTATTTTGGAGTGGACGGTTCTAATTGTTGAGATATTGAACCTGTTCGCTGCTAGAACACATAGAATCATCATGATCTCCACCACAAGTAGTACAACATGCAACAACTACTCCTTGATTAGAGTTAGAACCAACATGCCTATTGAGCATCTTCACCACATTATCCATTTTTGCACTTAATATATTCAAGGTATCTACTTCAAGCATACCTGCAGTTCTCCTTGTATTACCTCGTTCGTTGGTCCATTGGTAATTATTAGCAGCCATTTCTTCAATCAATTGTTGAGTTTTCTCGACTGACTTTCCCATCAATACTCCTCCCGCTGCCGCATCTACGTGTGTCTTTGTTGGATAGGTGAGACCATTGTAAAATGTTTGCACTATCAGCCAATCTGGTAAACCATGATGAGGACATCTTCGTTGTACTTCCCGATAGCACTCCCAAGTTTCGTACAATGTATCTCCTTCCTGTTGAGAGAAACTAGTTATATCCATTCTAAATTTAGCAGTTTTTCCAGGTGGAAAGAATTTATTAAGAAAATCCTTAGCTAATTCAGCCCAAGTAGTAAAAGTATTTGGAGGATGAGATTGTAACCAAACCTTGGCCTTATCCCTTAGCGAAAATGGAAACAATCGAAGTTTAATTGTGTGAGAACTCGAGGAAGACAAAAAAATCCGGTTTTAGGGTTTTAGGGTTTTATCGGTTTCCGTGCACACATTTTCTATATCTTCTTTATTATATTCATTTTATACATGTTTTATAAGTAAATATAGTATTTAAGTCATTTTTCTAGTATAAGTGAGTTCACGAGAGATTTGGAGCAAATAGCGGATGTGGGACCCGCTAAGGCGTTAAGTGAGAGAAATTCGGCCAATTAGGTTAAGTTGTGCAGTAAGGCATTTAATTACTGAGTGCTAAGAGATAATCAGAGGTTGGTTAGATGCTTAGTCATTAGTAAGCTAAAGGATAAGGAAAAGATCAAAAAAAGGTGACACGTGTCGCATTTCTATTGGGCCAAGTTTTGCCTAACTTTCTACAACTTTACCAAAAGCAAAAATTTGACCAAATCATCTTCATTTTGCAAGCTTCTTGGCTGAAATTCCTATAGAGAGAAAAGGAAAGAAAGCTTCAACTTCTACTTCAATTTCTTGTCCAAATCTTGAAAATTAACCGATAGAAATCCGATTTGCTCCGTGGAAATCGCATACTAAGGAAGAACAAAGGTGTTTGTGGAGTGATTTGGCAAATCAAAGCTCTAAGAGGCTACCTTTCTTGGTGATTGAGGTATATTGCTTAGAACTTCAATTTTGTCCATAATAATTGCAAAGTAGTGGCTTATATCGGTTAAGGAGCTTAGTTTATGGATGATTTTGTGAATTAAAGTGAAGTTTGGTGAATTTATCATTTTCTTGGGAATTTTCTGTTTTCATATGATGACTAAGGTTGGCTTGGATTGGTGGCTTAGTATGGTATGGAATTGAAGTTATTGTGCATTAATTGTGGTTAATTGCGGAAATTTCAGCTTTATGTGGGAAAATTCCAGATTAGGGTTCTTATATTGCCCTGTTCTGACCAGTTCTGTTCGTCCAGGATGGAGGCCGAATTGGCCTTAGCTCAAAACATGAAAGTTGTATATAATTAAGTGTAGCTTATGCCTGTAAAATTTCAGCTCAATCAGAGTACGGTAACCTGTGAAATGACTATTTTACCCCTGCTTCCCTGTTTCTGTCTGGAAATGATAATCAGCCTCTGTAATTGGCTCGTTTGACTGGGAAGATGAATGAATTAACTTTTGATGCCTTCTTAAGAATTGTAGCCTTGTATCTTAGCTTTCTAATGGCTTTGGAATCAACTGAATCGGAGTTGTGTAGCCTGAGTTATTGCTGGTTAAAGTCAGTGCTGATAACTAGACTGATCTTAAACTTTTGGATCTGTGTTTGGTAAATTCGACTTAGATAAACTATAAATTAGGTTAAGTGGCCTTCATAAAGGTTGTTCCCCTCTGTCTTAGCTTCGAAATGGTATAAGGTTCACCCCGATTCGATAACCATAGCTTCGGTTATGACTAAAATGCTACAAGATACCAAATCTGCCATTTAGCTTTTGTCTCCAAAATTGATATTTGCTTGCACTTTTGCACTTGTGTTATACTGGGATGATTTTGGAGCCTATGGAAGGGCTATTGTGGTAACCTTATTTGTATGTGTTTCTGGGGCTGATTGAGGAAAATAATGAAGCCATATATGGCTGGAAATTTGGTAAACACAAAGGGCACGCCGCCCAACTTTCTAGGCCGCTTGGTTCCTTCAAGTTTGAGTTGATTCTTAGTAGATGAACGGCTTTTAGGTCATTCAAGCCCCTAGGTCCTCCTGTTACCTTTTCGTTCCGAAATCACGCTTTTGCAACTTTGCCTTCATAGTTCATTTGGGTAGGCATACGACTCATAGTCGAGCCTCACTTGTGCGTTTCATTTACTAGAATTTGGGATGTGAAAACCTTAATTGCTACTTCGGTTATTTTAGGGTTTCTTGGCGATTAAAGTCATTTTGGGGGAAAAACTTTTGAAGTATCTGCACTTGAACTGGTGAGTGTACCATCCCCTTAAATTGGTGCTTATCTGATTCATCTGTACTTGCAACTTGCAACTTGATTATCTGTGACTTTTGTATGCTTCGTATGAAACGTGAGTGTACTATGGCATGATTTAAGTGCTTAAGTGACTATATGTCTTTGAAACTGTAAAGTGCTCAACTGTGAACTGCGGGAACGAGGCGAGAGTGTACTTTACCGCTCTCGTCCTCTTACTGTGTAACTGTTTACCATTGTACTGCACTGTGTTTGACTGGAAACTGTGAAACTGCACTGCGATTGACTTGAATATTGGGCATGAGCCCCACCACTGTACTGTAATCACTGAGCTCAAAGCCCTAGTGGAAGTTACTCGAGTCGAGCCAGCAAGGGCTGGTAGACGAGGTAACGACCCTCGGGTCACTGTTTGTCGAGTGGAGTGTATCTCCTCGACCTTCCGGTATACTCGAGTATTACCACCCACTGTACTGCTGAGGTGTTCGGGCCCGGTGAGGGGTATGTTTGGTGGACGGAATCGGCGTTAAAGTGGTGCTCTACTGGACGGGTTACTTTATTTGAAAGTTGACGGAGTGTCAACTACTATTTGATCAAGCTCCGATGAAGCAATGGGAACTTTGGCTCCTGAGAGCCACCTGTATCCTTTCTCTTGGAAATGATTATTTATTTCCCTATCTGGTGTGTATAACTGCATGATTGATACGTGAAATGCCATGATTCATGACTACTTGTACTTATGGTCCCTCATTGAGCGTAAGCTCACCCCGTTCCGTTACTTTTGTTTTCCTTACAGGGTTTAACTTCTTGGAAATCATGATTTTTGAAGAAAAGGGGCGAGCTATTGTATATGTATTTTGTTAAGCTCTTTTGCAACTGAAACCCTAATTGTATTTTGACCGATATGGATACCCTGGCTTGTATTTTAGTTACTTTGTTCAAGACTTTGATGTAACAATATGTATAAGTGTAATCATTTGAGATGTTGTGATTCTATGGTTTTGGATTCTATCGCGCGTAGTCTAGGGTTTTGTGGGATTCGAGTCCGTAGTCCTGGCGAGAGCTGGGCAGGCAGTCCGCCAAACCCTTTGGTTCGCCTTAGGGGAAGGTGGGGCTGTCACAAATTGCATCATCACTAACACCATTAAATTTAATTGTATCACAGATTTCAAGAAATGTTGACAAATGAGAATTTGGATTTTCGGTAGCAATACCTCCATATTGAGATTGTTGAACCATTTGAATCAGTGATGGTTTAATCTCAAAATTATTAGCATTTATCGTTGGCCTTACGATGCTAGTTTGGGACCCTTGTGTACCCGGTAAAGCAAAATCTCTTAGAGCTCGCCTATTTTGTTCGTTTTCTGTCCTTTCTTCCTCAAATGGTAGCTCTATCAAGATATCCTCAATCGGCTGCCAAATCTCTTGTTCCTCTTGATACGGTATATGCCTCCTTTGTCTTCGAAATGTCCTTTCAATTTCAGAATCGAAAGGTGCAACTTCTCGATATGATCGGTGCATACACTACAATTAGAAATCAGAGAAATTATGCAACTTTAATTGTCAAAACTAAATTAATGCCAAATCAACTATAAACAACTTAAATAAAACAATGGAAATATCTAAATTAATAGAGATGATTAGGCCCTAATATTGCCGCTCCTCGGCAACGGCGCCAAAAACTTGACGGGACTTTTACATCAATGCAAGTTTACTTCCGAATTTTATCCGTTTGACTGCAAGTATACAGGTCACTACGTAGTTTTGGGCAAATATCAGGTCGATCCCACGAGGAGTAATTTCTAAAGTACTAGGTCCTTATTTTCTCTATTATTTAGACTTATAATGAATTTGAGCAGATAAATAATATTGCTACTGTCTACAATTCTGAGTTAACAAATTGAAAGATACAAATGGAGATTTTTTACTAAAAATTTAAATCTAAGGATATAGATTCCACTTATGGCATAAACAACACAAATGAATAGATTTACCTCTTGTTATTATTCTTGTTAAACCAAGGATTCATTTCCAATATTACCAAATCTCATTCTCATGATAAAATGGCCTAGAGCGGTCCAGTTTTCCCTATTTTCATGGTGAAATACTAGTTCTACTCTGTTTTCCTTCATGAAATGCTAAGTAATCCACTTAAGTGTACCTCTATTTTCATGAACATACAACTTAAGCTCTACTTATATGTTTCCATTGTTTTTACCATTTCTCAATGAGTAATAACAACTATAATCTTGCTATTGGTGATCAAACAACAACAAGTAATCAAGCATGCACAAGTAGACAAGTTAATATAAGATACAACAAGTGTAAATCACATTCAATTCATATCATTTAACCATAAGGTTCATCTGCTCCCTAGATATAGAAATTTAGCTACTCATGAATGATATAACAATCAAGGTCACAAGTTTATTAATGCAAAGCATCATAAAGTACAAGTACAAGAAAGATAAAAGAAAACTTAGCCAATTAACGATGAAGCCCTCAAGTTTCTGCTATGTCTTGTACAAAATGATTACAAGAAAAGTCTCCAGGTGCTTCCTCAAGAACCTCTAGCTAGAGAGAAAACTTGTTACAAGAGTAAAACTAGTTACGTATGGTCTCTCCCTGCTTCCCCATGCTTCTCTTCATAAAAGGTAGCAGAAAGACACTTTTCTTTCCTTCATGATTCCAACCATTTCAGATTTTGTAAAGGAAGTCAAAAGATATCTTGTTTTTTGTGACAGCCCCACCTTACCCTAAGGCGAACCAAAGGGTTCGGCGGACCGCCTGCCCAACTCTCGCCAGGACTCGTTCACTCACATCAAAGAAAGTAAAATAAAGCCTCGAGAATAAGCGGAAACGAAACCCAGCCTTGAACCATAAGATTTCATTCACCTCAAGCTCAACCAAATATACAATCCCAAATGTATACATAAGCTTTAAATTCTTAGTACATTCCAACCCTAATCAAGCACTAGAACGAGATCAAAAGCCAAAACAATACAAAAGGCTAAACTATACTATACAGGTCTCTCGCCCTTGCTCGCAACCCCTGTTAAGGAAAACAAAAGACGTGGAATGAGCTAAAAGCCCAGTAAGGTTCTATATACTCAACTAAGCAATTAAACAAGGACAATAGCACGTAACCACAAGTAATCCAAATAACATTGACGATATAAAGCAGGAATAACACATTCATTAAAAGGATACGGAGTCATTCGTTCATTCGTTCGTTCATCGACCATCCATTCCTTCAATCATTTAGAAAAATTTCATTTGTCATTGAAAATCCCTCCGTCATTCTTGCCATTCATTCGTTCATTTCGTTCTTCCCCTTCTGGCCAGCGCACTGGCCAGTCCTTCCCAAACTTCATGGTCATACTCGAGTATACCAAACATTCATTCACCCAGGGTCACTAATCGCCCGACCGAGTCCGCTTCTGGCTCGAGTCGACCAATAACCAAGGGCAAGGGCCCAGTTCAGCCCGAAGGCTTACATTCATGCACAAGTAACATTCAATCATTCAATCATTGAAAATTTCACGTTCATTTAGGTCGAGTGCGATAAAGTACACACTCGCCTAGAAAAGTCGTTTTGAGTATTCATTGAAACATTTAAGAGTTCAAATAACTATAACAAGCCACGTAGTCAATGGAAATATAGCGTACCTCAATCACATAACAAGGCAACAATCCAAATAGTCACAACAATTCACATAGTCATTAAAAACAAATCGTATATAGAACACTCACCTAATTAAGCAAAATTACGTCCAAAGTATCCCTTCGGATATCAACTTTGGTCACCAAGAAACCCTAATAACAATCATGAGAAAATATTATGGCTCAATCATCAAAATGTCCAGTGAATCAAAGAAAATTCGAATAAAACGAGTACAAGAGGGAAGTATGATGTTTTTGAAAGTGAAAAGGGTACATTTTGATCAAAGGAAATGAGTAACTAAAGGTTTTCCAAATCAAACATAAAACTAAGCTCAAAAGAGTTTTAGAAAATTAAATCGGAAAAATTTGAAACAGTTGCCACGTCAGAATCCGGCCAGAACTTGGTCGGATACACGGCCGGACAGTGAACAGTAGTTTTTTCCTCATTTTTCGTAAAACGTGTTTTGGCTCAAAACTAACACATTTACAAAGAATTAATGTATAACAAGTATCTTGGTTAAAAATCATATGAAAAAGGTAGTCAAATACCTTGAATTCACACTTTAAAACCTTGCGCGTTAAAATTAGGTTTTGTGGCCGAGAAACCCTAGGCCACTCTTGTTTGTTCCGGAACGAAAATAAACACGTATTTGAAGTTCAAAACTAACATTTAGAACTAAGCATCATGGTTAAACGAAATGGTATAAGTGCAAGTAAAGTGACTCATTTAACACTACTAGAGTGGCACTAAGCTACTCTAAGCAAAGCAAATCCAATGCATCCCAAAATCACATTCCAAATCTCATTTCCATTCACTCAAGTTCAAGAATATAAACGGACAGCATTTCCCCTTGTTTTCCTTACTTTTCCATCCTACAACCAACCACAAATATCACAATTTTCAACCACAATTGCATACACAAACTATAAGATATCAAACACCCTTAAAATGCAACCAATTGAAGCTTTACAGCCATCCAAAACCAGGACCAAATATTCCATCATAACTCAGCACACACAACTCCAATTCAGTTGATTCCAAAGCCATATGAAATCTAAGATACAGGGCTACAATTCTTAAGAAGGCATCAAAAGCTAATTCATTCATCGTCCCAGCCAAAAGAGCCAATTACAGAGGCTGATTACTATTCTCGGACAGAAACAGGGCAGCAGGGGTAAAATAGTCATTTCACAGGCTACAGTGCTCCGATTGAGCTGAAGTTTTTCAGGCATGATCTACACTCAATTCTCTACAACTTTCATGTTTTGAGCTAAGTCCAATTCGGCCTCCATCATGGCCGAACAACACTGGTCAGATTAGGGCAGAAAATTCCCAATAAATCAGAAATTTAACCAACTCTCCATTAATCCACAAAATCATCCATTAATCATGTTAGCAAGCCACCATAGGCCACTAATTATCATCTATTGGAACCAAAGAAGGGTGTTCTTAGCAACCTTACCTTCAAACCTCAAAGAAAGTTGGTAGCTTAGACTTCCTCCTCCCAAAACAACTCCACCAAGGCCTTCAATTTCTCTTAGCTAGCACTTGTATGGTGTAGTTTTCAATTTGGTTGGTTAAATCTCAAGATTTGAGCAAGGATTTAAGCTAGAAATGGAAGAGGTTTTCTCTTGCTTTGCTCCTCAAGAAAGTCGGCCAAAGGAAGAAGAAATGAGAGGATGTTTGGGTCAAATTTTGGTTTTAAAAAAGTTAAGGTCTTGGGTCAAAAGTCCAACCACCAATCCAAACATGACATGTGGCCTCTTGAAGTTTCTAAGCTTATCTCCTTCCTTCCAATGATTCAAGTAGCTAACTAACCTCCAATTATCTTCTAACACCATGTAGAATAATATCACTTAGTATTTCATCACCTAATCGGCAAAATTATATCGCACTAGCGGGCCCCACATCTAACAAATGCACTTCAAGTTATGTACACTAACTTATACTAGGAAAATGATTTAAAAATTGTACTTACTTGTAAAATGTACAAAACATTTAATATTTTCAAAGGATAGTATAAAATATGGCCAAGGAAATAAAATAATACGTGAAAATGTGAAAATTTTCGGGTTCTCACATTTTTGACTTCTTAAAAACTCATTTTGTCTTTCCTTTTGTTGCAGAAGCATGTGCCACCGAATTCTCTCACCTCAGATAGTTGGAAAGTTGTGTGAAAAGTGAGAAAAATCGGCTGTACCACTTGCAGAAGAGAGAGGCAGATCCGAACCTCGGATCCGAGGGGTAAAGAAGGATCCGAGCTGAGATCATTACTGATCCGAGGCCTTTTCCATATGGATCCGAGCTCGGATCAACTGTCCTCGGATCCATTGCTCCAGAAGTACAGACGAGGGTTCGGATCTTCCTTTGTTCATATGGATCCGAGCTCGGATCCGTGTGATCATTTTCCAGATTTTCGATTCCTTTCTTTTTCCTTCATATTTGCTTCAATTTTCTTTTGTTCTTTATCCTCCAAATGATCCTTGCTCTTTCTTTATCTTGTACATGAAGTTCACATGTCAATATCTTTCAAAATATCACCGATTAAAGGATTAATTCACTCATTTATCAAGTTTTGAACACTTGAACAATATTTAAGCAATTATCACCAAAAGGGTTCAAATATGGCTTTAATCTTCTCAAAATATACCAAAAGTTCATGCCAAACTTGTGACGGCCCCACCTCCCCCTAGGGCGTACCCTAGGGTTTAGTGGACCGCCTGCCCAACTCTCGCCAGGACTCGCTCACTTGTTTCGGATAAAATAATTCACAACCTCGAATGGGAATGGAACAATCGCTTTCAACGTTGGAACATACAATACATTCATTTCTGTCTCAATTTCTATACAATCCCAAATACATTAAAGATTGGAGTTCCAAATACATTAAACCCTAGTCGAGCGACTAGTGCGAGTACCATTACAAAATTTCCAAAAACTAGACTAAACTAGCCTGTACCAGTCTCACGCCTCTCTCGTACCCCCTGTAAGGAAAACAATGGTGTGGAATGAGCTAAAAGCCCAATGAGGTTCCAAATAGCAAGTTGACCATTATTTAAAAGTACAAATATTACTGTAGCAAAATAGCGAGCATAACACGTTCATAAAGTGAGCAATAACACTTCAAGTAGCAAATCTCAAAATGAGCGAGTGTAAAATTCTTTTCTAAAAGAAACAATAACACTACGAATAACAATCAGAGTATAAGGATACAGATGGCTCTCAAGAGCCAATTTCCCGTTGCTTCACCGGAGCTTGATCGAGTATTAGTTGACACTCCACCAACTTTCGAGGAATATAACCAGTCCAGTAGTACTTCACTTCACACCAATCCGTCCACCAATCCGTCCACCATTCAACCCTCTTACCGGGCCCGAACACCAACTAAACACTGGTGGTAATACTCGAGTATATCGATTAGTCGAGGAGATAACACTCCACTCGACAACACTAGATACCCATGGTTCGTTATCTAATCGACCAGGCCCTTGCCGGCTCGACTCGATTAACTAGCCAGTGGGGTTTGGGTTCCCCAAGAAGTCGATGAGATAATATCTCCAATCGATTGAATCAAGATAAAAGTACGGAGACGGGAATGAGAGGTACCTCCCACTCGGATCGAGTGTGGTACATACTGCCGCTCCGCACTTACAAGTCAAGCACAAGTATATCAAGTCAATTGCACCAATAAACACATACATATCACATTAGGGCAAGTGTGATAAAGTACACCCTTGCCTGATCAATCCACTCGTATAACATGTAAGCATCTCATTCAAGTATCAAATACATGTGTCAAGTGCAATTAAATATTTGGAAGCACTCACCAAAGATTTAGTGCTTTTCAAAAATCACGCTCAGGTGTAACTCCTTGGTTGGAGTCCAAATCTGCGATACAATATCATTTAAAAGTTTGAAATCAACCAGGGTTCGAAACTTAAGAGTTTCGCTTCAAAAAGATCAAGTAAACAAAACTCATTTAGATAGGGTTCATGTTACGTATCAAACTCTAGAAAATTCATGCTCGCTCTTTTGGTTTTGGCAATGAAACGATTAAAACTTTGGAATTCCCATTTGAGTCGAAAAAACGAGAAAAACGTATTTTTATTGGTCGCTAATTTCATTTTTTCAAGGGTATGAGTTTTGGCAAAATTCCAACTTATATACCTCTACAAAAGAAGACTCGAATACTTTAGACAGATCAAGTTCAATTCATCGTCAAATCTTTACTCAAGTTGCAAGTACACATTTCTAACACTCGAGTGAAAATTTGGGCGGCATGCCCTTTGTATTTAGCTATTTTCCAGCCATTTATGGCTTCATTATTTTCCTCAATTCAACCCCACAATACATACAAGTAAGGTTACCACAATAGCCCTTCCATTAGGCTCCAAAATCATCCAAATACAACACAAGTGCAATAGTACAAGCAAATATCAATTTTGAAGATAAAAGCTAAATGGCAGATTTGACATCTCGTAGAATTTCAGTCATAACTGGAGCTATGGTTATCTAATTGGGGTGAACCTTATACCATTTCGAAGCTAAGACAGAGACGCACAACTTTCATGAAGACAACTTAACCTAATTTATAGTGTCTCTAAGTCGAATTTGCCAATCACAGATCCAAAAGTTCATGCTCAGTCTGGTTGTCAGCACTGACTTTAACTGGCAATAACTCAGGCTACACAATTCCGTTTGGGGTGTTTTCAGAGGCGTTGGAAAGATAAAACATAGGGATACAAGTTTTGTGTTTTGGCCAAAAGCTAATTGGATACGAGTCAGGGTGAAAAACGCAGCCCAAACTGGTGAATTCACAAAACTGTGTACGAATTGCAGCTTGGGGCAGTAAGGGTATTTCGGTCATTTCACATCCTACCGTACTCCGATTGAGTTGCAAGTTTACAGGAAGCTATAAAACATCATTTCCTACAACTTTCATGTTTTGATTTAAGCCTAATTCGGCCTCCATCATGGCCGAATAAAACTGGGCAGAACAGGGCATCATGGAAGTTCAAATCTGAAATTTTATGAATTCATAGTGCAACCTTCACTTTTCTAACTTGAATCATTACTTCAACCTCCAAAACAAGATTATAAACACCATATACCATCTAAATAACAGGATTTATGATTGAAAAACTCCAAAACCCTAACTCCAATAAAGACCCTAACTCAAACAAGAACCACCATAAGTCTCAAAACCATGGGAATAACTATCATTAGCCACAAATATAGGTTGTTCTACAAAATTAGGCAAGGGTAGAGAAGCAAATAAAAGAAGAGAGCTTTAATACCTCTTTAAGATGCTTACAAGTGCAAATCCTTCACCTTTCCTTTCAAAAATTTTGCCACACAAAGCTTTAATCTTCCCTAAAGAGCAACTTATATGGAGTAGTTTGCAAAATTTCTGGTTGAAGTTCAAGATTGAAGCAAGAAAGGATGGTGCAAGATGAAGTCTTTCCTCTCTTCTCTCTCCCTCAAGAATCGGCCAAGCAAGGGTTAAAATGCAGAAAATTGGGTCAAATATGTGTTTTAGGAAAGTTAAACAAGTTGGTCAAAGTCCAACTTCCAAAGGTGTGATGACACTTGTTTTTTTTTCTAGATTTTTCTCTCATTTCTTTTGGTTAAATGTTGTGGCTGATTTGAGAGATATTTTTAGGGTTAATTATCTGAAATAAAGTGAGAAGATTAAGGTAGTAAAGTGGTGTTCAAGTGGTGTACTCACTCGGTAACAAACGGTGCACGTCGGTTTCAAGCCGATTTTCCTTAACTCGCGCGTACTAGGGTTTTAACTTCTAATTCACTAACTTATTATCATCACTTCTAATCACACATTTAATATCATCTAGAATGTACTCTTAATCACTAAATCTAGTATACGCTTCGTACCGATTACTCACACCACAAAAAAAAAACGTAAAACCCTAGTTTGTCGTAACGGTGGAAGTAAAACGAAAACCCTTGGTTCTAAGATTATTTGTGGCTATTTGGGAAGTGAGTGTGTAGTAAACCTATTGTAAAGTAATAATTTGCAAATTAAAGGGAATTTGAAGAAAAATATAAGGGATTTTACGCGTCCTCACAAAACTTGTACAAAATATACGTTAAATATTCACTTATCAAATTCCCCCACACTTGAATCATTGCTTGTCCTCAAGCAATTTACTCATAACTTACTACAATGATTCAGGACATGAAACAATATATGTACTTTTGTCAAATTTAATTCCTCAAAAACCTAGAAACCAATCATTATGCCATTGCTCAAATTACACTAAATACTCATAATATCAAGTTAAAGAAAGATAATTATGCCTTAATTTCAACAAAATCAACTCAATCTCTCATTCTAACCTAATTTCATCAATAAGTAATTCACATAGTCAATTTATGGCCTTTCTCATCATATACCCATCAAAATTTTCATAACTAAGAGGGATTTATTTATACTCTTTTATATATATATATATATATTTACATAGTGACAATGCCTTTTATTCGAAAATCGACACTTTTAGATGAAGATTCCCGATTACTCAACATTTCACTTATTCAAATTGCTACGCATACTCTTAATTCTAATATCTTTTTACGCGAATGTCGACATTTGTAAATGTCAACCCCCGGTTACTCAGTATGTGAATCATTGGAGTAGAAATATATATTTTTTTTTATTTTTTTTATAACAATCAAACTTCCCTCTAAGCATAATTAAAGGATGAATCTGGTCTTGTTTTGACTATATCAATCACTTACTTATAAACTTAAGTAAGAATGAGAAATATCGTTAAACATACAAAATTCAAAGCATAATTTTCCTTTTTTAACTTAATATATTTTCTAAAATGTAAAAATCCTAATTGCATAATAACTAATTCCAAGCCAAATGAGGACTAAACCTTCCCAAAATACATATAACATTTTATCCAATGGAAGAATTAGGCACTTAAACATTTTGGCTATTAATGAAATATTGGAGAAATATTTTGGAATGAAATATTGGAGAAATATTTTAGAAACATTTTGACAGAGTTTCCCCATATAAATGGACAAAACTCCCTACCAACAACCTCAATTTCAAGAAAATTAACCTCATAACAGGATTTCCAAATATGATTCCAACATTTGTAAGCCATAAACACTAAAATCATGCACTCCAAGACACAATCACCCTCCTACGATAAAGTAATCCCTCCCCCACATTTAAAATTCACAATGTCCTCATTATAGAGGAAGGTAAAAGAAATTAATACTCCCCTCAAGTGATGCAATTTTGAAACCACGATCATCACGATCATCCAAATACTAGTAGCCAAATTCTGCATGGAGGGAAAAAATATATATATCCATAGAAAGTGAGACCAAAACAGAAAAATAACAAAAAGTTAAGACCAAATCGAAAAATAAAAGATGAAAAACTAAATAAAAGCTGAAAATAGAGTAATTTATGCAGAGGGGACGCCAAGCTGAGTCTCTTTAGTGCTGCCGCTCTACTCACGGAGTTTCAGTGCCACCAACCTCCTCACGATCTGCATGCTCCTCATTAAGTGCTGCATTGACAATTATTCGGCAATGTCTCCTTTTCTCCAAAAAATGTATATTTGAGGTGTTTAGGAAGCGGTTTCAACTCAAGCCGTGGAGCTTGCTCACACGATGGTGGGGGTAACCCTTTGCTCAATCCTAACTCCTCATACACATTATTCCTTCTGTAAGGAACCTGTGCCTGCAAAAATTCAGTCATTTCTTCAACTTGTTCCTCTTGTAAACCTAAACCATTAAGACAAAGTTCAAGAGAATCATCATCAAGATGAACTTGACTCATCTCTAATGCCAATTCATCACATATGTCAACAGAATAAACATGGTCAGTAAAAGAGGGATATTTCTCCACTTTACTCAAATCAAACTCTACTTCCTTTTCACCAATTTGGAACTTGAATTTACCACGTTTGACATCTATTATTGTACCTGTAGTGGCCAGAAATGGCCTACCAAGTATAATAGGTACATTGACATCTTCCTCCATATCTAAAACAACAAAATCCATAGGAATAATGAATTTCTGCACTTTAATAAGTACATTCTCCGATATGCCCATTGAATGTCTAATAGACCAGTTAGCCAATTGCAAGGAAATGTTAGTATGTTTTAACTCTTTCAACCCCAATTGTCTAGCCACAGTTAAAGGGATCAATGAAACACTCGCACCAAGGTCACATAGTGCTTTAGAGAATTCTACGTTACCGAATAGTGCAAGGAACTGTGAAACTCCCCGGATCTTTTAACTTTGGTGGCAATTTGTTTTGTATGATGGCACTACATTCTTCCGTTAATGCAATTGTCTCACTATCTACTAACTTCCTTTTCTTAGTCATTATTTTCTTGAGAAATTTTGCGTATGAAGGAATCTGTAAAATAGCATCAACAAAAGGAATGTTAATATGTAATTGTTTAAAAATGTTGACAAACTTCTCAAATTCTTTGTCATTTCTCGAAGGTTTCAATCTTTGTGGAAATGGCACCGGTGGAGGAATTGGTGTTGTCTCTTCAATTTGTGGCTTACACTCTTCCACCTTCTCTTTTCCGTACTTTTTCTTACTATCTTCTCCTAACTCACTCAACTGCTTGTTTTCTTTTTTTTTGTCACATTCTCTCTTACCTTCAATTACAAGCGGCTCACCTACTTCCTTACCACTACTGAGGGTTATGGCCTTTTCACATGTTCTCTTGGTTTCACCTCAATCTTGCTAGGTAAATCCCCTTGGTTGCGATTGTTAACTGCATTTGCTATTTGCCCTAATTGGACCTCAGCATTCCTGTACATTTTGATGAGTTGGTCCATCTTTCCTTCAATTCTTTCGAACCGTTGAGTAGCGGCACTTGCTAACTTTTCAATCTTATCATTTGACACATTTGCCAGCTTCTCAATTGCCAATTCCCAAGCTGGTTTGGACTCCGGAAGTGCTTGCTTTGGTTGAAAATTCGGTGGATTAATAGGTCTTTGTTGGTTCCCTTGATCTTTCCATCCAAAATTTGGATGATTACGCCACCCTGGATTGTAGGTATTAGAGCATGGATTATTTTGGAGTGGACGGTTGTAATTGTTGAGATATTGAACCCGTTCGCTGCTAGAACACATAGAACCATCATGATCTCCACCACAAGTAGTACAACATGCAACAACTACTCCTTGATTAGAGTTAGAACCAACATGCCTATTGAGCATCTTCACCACATTATCCATTTTTGCACTTAATATATTCAAGGTATCTATTTCAAGCATACCTGCAGTTCTTCTTGTATTACCTCGTTCGTTGGTCCATTGGTAATTATTAGCAGCCATTTCTTCAATCAATTGTTGAGTTTCTGTGAGGACCCGCAATTTTTCCTATTTTATTTTATTTTATTTTACTGGTTTAATTAATTATTTACTCACCCATTTTCTCCAAATATTTTATTCCAACCTTTTTGAACCTAATTACGTGGATTTATGCCTTAGTTTTATTTTTAAAGTGACTCGATTTAAAATTTAAATTTTGGAAGTTCGTTAAGAGTGAATAGTGAATGCGCGTTTGGAAGTAATAATCGAATCGAGGATACAATAAGATTGGAAAATTGGAGATTTGTACATTAGTTTTAAAATGGTTATTTTTAAGTTTAAATACTCAAGTGATAGTTAGTTATACTATCGTTATAAGAATTTCTTAGAGATTTCGGTTTATCGCGCACAAGTTGGAAGTTCGCGTTTTCACGCGCGCAACTAATTGGAGGATTTTAGAAATTATTTCTAGACTATTAAGAATGGATAATATTAGTGTGAATATAAGTGCATTAGAAGTTTAGTGCGTAAGTGAAACGAACTCGAGAGGAATCGAGTACGAAACGCGCGCGTGCGCGCGCGGGAAAAGAGTTGACTTTTGGCACCTTTTGGCCAACACTTAAAGCTTCTCAAGGAAGCTTCATTTTTTATCAAAACTCTCTCTCCAAGCTTTAAGATAGCCGGCCACAAGGAGGAAGAGAACCAACCAAAGTTCTTCAAATTTCTTCACTAAAACCTCCACCAAATCACACTAAAATTTAACCACACTTAGCTAACCTCTTGGTGATCATCTTAAACTACAAAAGGAGCCTCATTTCCACGGTTTTGCTGAGCTTCAAGTGACCAAAAATTTCTGCCTTGAACATCTAGAAAGGTAAACAACGATCAACCCTTTGAATTTTCGATTATATACGTTAGATTGCACTTATACGGTTGTAGATTCATGTGGGTGGCTTTATATTGTTGTAGATCTTGTTGTGTGGGCTCTATGAATTCCCAATATGACTTTTTGGGCTGATTTGATGAGTTTTAATGTTATTAATGTTGGTTTAGTGCTTAAATTAGTAGAACTAAGTGAGATTATGAAGGATAGCTCAAAGGAAGTGAAGGGAGGAAATTTTCCGATTCTGCCCTTGTATTGTCCGTGGCCTTTAGGGTGAATTTTTGTGGATCTAATGGCTTATTTATGATGTTTATATGTTGTATGAGATGTGTAGAAAGTTTCGTTAAAAAATTCCATGATTTGGTTGGCCAAATGTTGAAATTTCGTAAGATGACAAACCTGGAAAATTTTCACGTCACTGCCCTGGCAGTGTTTTTGTTTCAGCCATATCTTTTTGCTCCGATGTCGAAATCAAGTAATGTTTGTGGTACTGGAAACTAGACATTCCCAGATTTCCAACGGTATAAAATTCATGTTCTGATTCCACTTGAGTGATCTGTACCAACCATCTGAACCTGACTGTCCTGTTTCACGTTTTCACAAAGAGCTTTGTTCTGAGCAGCAACTTAATGCTCAAATGTGAGCTAGTTGTGGACTTATTTTGAAAATGATTTCTTCTAAGAAATTGTAACCTTATGAATCTAGTTTTCAATTCCACTGACCATGCTCAATTCTGAGTTGAATTGAGTGAGTTGTGGCCAAATTTTGAATCTGACTCAGAGGTCAAAAACCCTCTTTTGGCTAATTGATGCCTTAGCTTTAATTGGGACTTGTTATTTCAAATTTCTTGGTGTTAGTCACCTACCAATTTGTACCTTGGATGTTTCCTAGACATCATCTTCATAAATGAATGATGTTTGAGAAATTTCATTGGCCAAATGTTTGGAAAAGAGAAAAACACAAGTACAAGGCAGATTGCCTTGGAAATTTTAAAAACTTTAGTGGCTTTGTTTACTAGCTTCCCGAATGAATTTTCCTATGAAATTTGATAGAGGGATAGCCCTCATATGTTAGTATTATACTACCAAATTTGGTGCCATTCTGAGTTCATTTCGATGTCCAACTAAAGTCCCAAAGTTTAAGCTGCAAATCTGGAAATTTTGCCCAGTAAACGTCATTTTTGTACCAACTTTGAGCTGCTATATCTTGGCGCTCAAAACTCTGATTCTTGTTCCGTTTGTTTTGTTTTGAACCTTGTTTACAACTCTATAAGTACCAAATTTCAGAGGCTAGATTGAATTCTGTGATTTTTGCCGAGAATTTCAAAGTTAGCCGAAAACCAATCCCGAAACTGTTTTAATGGTCCAAAACAGCCACTTTGAGCCAAATTTTGAATATCTTCCATTAGGAATGATAGAAAAGTGTCTTCTAGGAACTTTTAGTACTCTGGAAAAGGTTTCCAACGGTATCAAGTTTTTTAATTTTGGACTTACGGAGAGTGAGTTATGATTTTTCCAAAAATACACCTCAAATCTGAAAATTTCCAAACTTGAAGGGCAGTGAGTTTTCGAGACCCTTCCCTATCTTTCGACACTACTTGACCATTTTGGACTTGTTTTCAAAAAGGAAAACTAGTTTCTTCTTGTGTGTCTAAACACCACTTTTGAACCTTGAAATTGAGCAAGTTAAGGCTCATTTTCGCAGGATTTCTCTAGATTGCACAAGAGTGCAACCTTTTGCGATAATTAAGGATTATAAGTAATGGATTATTATTTATTTGCTCAGACGCTCAAGGGAACTTTCAAGAGGAAATCGAAGCGGACGCCTAAACACTTGTTACGTGCTTACTCACTTATTTTGAATTGGTGAGTGTTCCATATAGGAGTACATAAGTTGCATAACTTTACGACATGCTTACTCCATGATCATTATGTGTTAACTGTTAAGTGCTACCGTTAATTGCTCCTATGAACTTTCTCCACTATTTTAAGGCGAATGTGTACTTTATCACATTCGGCCTATTTAAAATGATAAATGTCTACCAATTAACCATGAATTACTACCGTTTACCGACTACTATTACCGTTAACCGTTACCGTTTACCGATTTACTTGACTACTTGATTACTTGATTATCTGCCTACTTGACTACATGACTATTTGATCACTTGATTATGGTGAATTATATGTTCATATGAAATTACCGCATATTGCTTATGTGTTTAAGTGTAAATGTTGCATATAATTGCTCTTATGAAATTGCTGTCATTTTAAGGCAAGTGTGTACTTTATCTCACTCGACCTACTAAAATGACAAATTTTCTTACCGTTTACCGTTTATCAATTTGCTTGATTACTTGTGCATGTTGTAAGTTCTAAGCTAAATTGGGCCCTACCCTTGGTTACTAACCTACTCGAGCCAGGACTGAGCTCGGTCGGGTAGATTGGAACCCTGGGACACCGTTTCGGTATACTCGAATATTACCACTGGAGGGATTAAGGTGATGGCCAGACAACCGAGGGGATCACTGGAGTTATAAGGTGAAGTTGACTGAAATGGTTCCACTGGAACACTGTATCCTTCAAAGTGTGTTTATTTTTGCATACTATTAACTGTATCATGCTAATGTGCCAAGATGCAATCTTGAACCATGCTTGTATTACGCTCAATTACTTGTACCATGATAACTATTCCATGTTAATGTGCCCAATATGCAACCTGAACCATATAGGTAGTATGCTCAAATTACTTGATTTATTAGAACTGCTAGAGTGTCTTGGAACCTCATTGGGCTGTGTAGCTCATTCCACGTTTTTGTTTTCCTTAACAGGATTCGAGACCAAGAGTGCTCGTGAATAGCACTAGAATGTTCTCTTTTGAAGATTTTAAGTTGTATTATAACGGATGATTGTAGTACATACTCTTTTGGATTGTATTAAGTTTGAAAGCTAAGTACTTGTAAGCGTGAAATATTTTGGAGTACGTTAATTATATATCGAAGTTATTTGAAATAATTCGAATTTTTGAATTGTGGATTGTAGTGAGTCCTGGCGAGAGCTGGGCAGGCGTCCCGCGGATACCCTTTGATTCACCTTAGGGAGAAGTGAGGGCGTCACAGTTTCCTCGACTGACTTTCCCATCAATGCTCCTCCCGCTGCCCCATCTACGTGCGTCTTGTTGGATAGGTGAGACCATTGTAAAATGTTTGCACTATCAGCCAATCTGGTAAACCATGATGAGGACATCTTCGTTGTAATTCCCGATAGCGCTCCCAAGTTTCGTACAATGTCTCTCCTTCCCGTTGAGAGAAACTAGTTATATCCATTCTAAATTTAGCAGTTTTTCCAGGTGGAAAGAATTTATTAAGAAAATCCTTAGCTAATTCAGCCCAAGTAGTAAAAGTATTTGGAGGATGAGATTGTAACCAAACCTTGGCCTTATCCCTTAGCGAAAATGGAAACAATCGAAGTTTAATTGCATCATCACTAACACCATTAAACTTAATTGTATCACAGATTTCAAGAAATGTTGACAAATGAGAATTTGGATCTTCGGTAGCATTACCTCCATATTGAGATTGTTGAACCATTTGAATCAGTGATGGTTTAATCTCAAAATTATTAGCATTTACCGTTGGCCTTACGATGCTAGTTTGGGACCCTTATGTACCCGGTAAAGCAAAATCTCTTAGAGCTCGCCAATTTTGTTCGTTTTCCATCATTTCTTCCTCAAATGGTAGCTCTATCAAAATATCCTCAATCGGCTGCCAAATCTCTTGTTCCTCTTGATATGGTATATGCCTCTTTTGTCTTCGAAGCGTCCTTTCAATTTCAGAATCGAAAGGTGCAACTTCTCGATATGATCGGTGCATACACTACAATTAGAAATCAGAGAAATTATGCAACTTTAATTGTCAAAACTAAATTAATGCCAAATCAACTATAAACAACTTAAATAAAACAATGGAAATATCTAAATTAATAGAGATGATTAGGCCCTAATATTGCCGCTCCTCGGCAACGGCGCCAAAAACTTGACGGGACTTTTACATCAATGCAAGTTTACTTCCGAATTTTATCCGTTTGACTGCAAGTATACAGGTCACTACGTAGTTTTGGGCAAATATCAGGTCGATCCCACGAGGAGTAATTTCTAAAGTACTAGGTCCTTATTTTCTCTATTATTTAGACTTATAATGAATTTGAGCAGATAAATAATATTGCTACTGTCTACAATTCTGAGTTAACAAATTGAAAGATACAAATGGAGATTTTTTACTAAAAATTTAAATCTAAGGATATAGATTCCACTTATGGCATAAACAACACAAATGAATAGATTTACCTCTTGTTATTATTCTTGTTAAATCAAGGATTCATTTCCAATATTACCAAATCTCATTCTCATGATAAAATGGCCTAGAGCGGTCCAGTTTTCCCTATTTTCATGGTAAAATACTAGTTCTACTCTGTTTTCCTTCATGAAATGCTAAGTAATCCACTTAAGTGTACCTCTATTTTCATGAACATACAACTTAAGCTCTACTTATATGTTTCCGTTGTTTTTACCATTTCTCAATGAGTAATAACAACTATAATCTTACTATTGGTGATCAAACAACAACAAGTAATCAAGCATGCACAAGTAGACAAGTTAATATAAGATACAACAAGTGTAAATCACATTCAATTCATATCATTTTACCTAAGTTTCATCTGCTCCCTAGATATAGAAATTTAGCTACTCATGAATGATATAACAATCAAGCTCACAAGTTTATTAATGCCAAAGCATCATAAAGTACAAGTACAAGAAAGATAAAAGAAGCTTAGCCAATTAACGATGAAGCTCTCAAGTTTATGCTATGTCTTGTACAAAATGATTACAAGAAAAGTCTCCAAGTGCTTTCTCAAGAACCTCTATCTAGAGAGAAAACTTGTTACAAGAGTAAATCTAGTTACGTATGGTCTCTACCTGGCTTCCCCATGCTTCTCTTCATAAAAGGTAGTAGAAAGGCACTTTTCTTTCCTTCATGATTCCAACCACTTCAGATTTTGTAAAGGAAGTCAAAAGATATCTTATTTTTGACTTCTTAATAACTCATTTTGTCTTTTCTTTTGTTGCAGAACCATGTGCCACCGAATTCTGTCATCTCTGATAGCTGGAAAGTTGTGTGAAAAGTGAGAAAAATCGGTTGTACCACTTGCAGAAGAGAGATGCAGATCCGAGCCTCTGATCCGAGCGGTGAAGAAGGATCCGAGCTTGGATCATTGCTGATCCGAGGCCTTTTCCATATGGATCCGAGCTTGAATCAACTGTCCTCGGATCCATTGCTCCAAAAGTACAGACGAGGGTTCGGATCTTTCTTTGTTCATACGGATCCGAGCTCGGATCCGTGTGATCATTTTCCAGATTTTCGATTTCTTTCTTTTTCCTTCATATTTGCTTCAATTTTCTTTTGTTCTTTATCCTGCAAATGATCCTTGCTCTTCTTTATCTTGTACATGAAGTTCACATGTCAATATCCTTCAAAATATCACAGATTAAAGCATTAATTCACTCATTTAATCAAGTTTGAACATATTGAACAATATTTAAGCAATTATCACCAAAAGAGTTCAAATATGGCTTTAATCTTCTCAAAATATACCAAAAGTTCATGCCAAACTTGTACAAAATATACGTTAAATATTCGCTTATCATCCTGCAATTACAATTTCAATTCTTTCAATTCAGTTGGAGTCATTCTATACGGCGTTTTAGAGATAGGTGCCACTCCCGGAGTCACATCAATCTTAAAAGTTATTTCCCGTTCCGGGGGTAAAGACTCTAACTTTTTAGGAAAAATATCTGGGTACTCCTTCACTACAGGCATATCCTCCAGTCTCACTTTATCACTAGGAGTGTTAATAAGAAAAATCAATATCCCTGGGTTCCCTTGCTTAGCATTTTCCTAACTTGGATTCCGGAAATAAGTGCAGATGAAACTAATATACCCTTTACATCCAGTTTCAGGGTTGCCTCTTCCGGTATGCACAATTCTACTATATTTGTCTTACAATTCAACTGGGCATTGTAATGGGCTAACCAGTCCATTTCTAGGATCACATCATATCCCTTAATCGCTAAACCTATCAAATGGCCAGTAATTTTCGTTCTCCAACCCAGATCTCACAATCTCTATATACAAAATTGGCAATCAAACGTTGATCCTCAATAAGCATTCTAACCTCCAAATCATAAAGGTAACTTAATTGGTTTTCAAGTCTATCCCACTCATGAAGTTAGGGTTTACAAAAGAATGAGTTGCACCCGGATCGATTTAAAATCTTAGCTAAACGGTGGAAACAGGAATCGTACCTTCAACCACCTTAGTCGCTTCAGGTATCTGTTGATGATTCAGTGCCATAAACCCTAGCAGGTACCTGTTGGTCGGCTCTCTCCAGCACTAGTCTGTTTAGAGGTTGACTTCTCGGGTCTTTGAATGCTATCTCCTATTTTTGGCGCCTTTGGGGCAACTCGCAACTTGATATTCAGCACTACCACAAAAGAGACATTTCCTAAAATTCCTCCACACATCATTCTCTGAATGGTTGTGTTTACCACAGTACCCACAAGTAACTTGAGGGGTCACGGCCGCCGAACCACTGGAAGGCAATCCTCTCGCTTGAACGGGCCTACTGCGACTTCCTCTAGATAAAGTTTCCCTTGAAACTCCCAGCAGTCCTTATTCCTCTCATTCCTCTTCCCACCTTGGAATGTTGTGTACCTGTGAGAACCCGTAAATTTTCTTTATTTCTAGGCTTTAATTATTTATTTGCACCCGTTTTCCACATTTTCTTTATTTTATAAATTTTCTGGACATTTTTATGAGTAAATAGGGTTTTAAAAATATTTTTCTAGTATAGGTCAATTTACGAGATTTTTGGAGGTGAATAGTGGACGTGGGACCCGCTAGTGCGTTAAGTGAGAGAAATTCGACCGATTAGGTCAAGTTTTGCGTACAGGGATTAAATTACTAGGTGTTAGTAGGTGATTAGAGGTTACCTAGATGAATTAACCATGGTGAGACAAGATGATAGGAATGAAGTTAAAAAAGGTTGCCACGTGTTCGCGGCGGGGATTGGTCAAGACTTGCCTAACTTTTATCACCTTTACCAAAAGCTAATTTTGACCCAATTCTTTCCCATTTTCACCCCCTCTTGGCCGAACTCATAGAGAGAAAAGAAGAAAGAGCCTTCAACTTTTGATCCTTCCATTTCTTGCTTAAATCTTACAAATTAACCACTTGAATCTCAAAGTACTCCATAAAAACTACTTGCATAGAAGGATTGAAGCTCTTGGTGGAGTTGTTTTGGGGGACTAAGGCCTTAAGCTGACCACCTTTGTTTGAGGATTTGAGGTACCTTGCTTGGAAACTTGACTTTTACTACTCTTAAATGTCAAATTAGTGGCCTATGGTGGATTAGTAGTTAGATTATGGATGAATTTTATGGTTTAATTGAAAGTTGAGGTAAATTTCTGATTTATTGGGAATTTTTCTGTTTTATATAATAAATGTTAGTTAGCCTTGGATTGAAGGTTTAGTATTGAGCCAATTGGAGCTCTTGGTATGTGAATTGTGAATTAATTGTGGAAAAATTTCAGCTTTGAACAAAAATTTCAGTTTTTAGGGTTTTGGAAATTGAGGGCTTTTCTATAATTGATGATTGGATTGGCAATTGGGCTTGGAATGAAGGTTATTGAGTAGCCTATGAGTGAATTGTAGTATTTGTGGTTGAATTGGATGGGATTTGATGTTTGTTGGTAGGATGGAAAAGCTGGAATTTAAGGGAAGTGCTGTCAAAATTTCCGCAGGAATTCCTGAGCAAGTCTCGGGAAATCTGTTATAACTCGATGTAGGGATATCGGAATTAAGTTCCGTTTGTTGCGTTTTTAAACCTTAGACTCCTAGGGCTACAACCGTGAAAATTGGCAGACCCTAGTTCTGTCTGTGTGATGATATGGTGATTTTCCAAAGTTGACTGAAATTACATACCTGTTCTGTCTTTGACTGGACGATGCTGCGACTTGAGGCTAGAATTTAACTAACTTTGTGATTCGAATCTTGGTAAACATGTCTTCAAGTAATTGTACCCCCTTTGAGTGTATTTTTCCGTACGGTACAAATTTTATCAATTTTGGACTTAAGATTTGTGAGATATGGATTTTTCCAATGAGGGTGCGCAAAAACTGGAAAATCCTGTTTTCCTAGAATTATTCTTACTTTCCTTTTACCTCTTAGGTTTGAGAGTTTGTTACACCTTTTAGCCTTAAAATCGGAAGTAATTTTCCATTTTTAAGCTATAATGTGAACTTTACTTGCGTGAAATCATGAAAGAGACGTTTGGACTCGTATACCGAGTATCAATGGTAGTTTCTTGTTTCTTGTAGGTCCGGGTTGGTGATCCCGGACAACCGGCGGGCGAGAAATTGTGGATTTTGCCTTGCTTAAAGTGGTGAGTTGTAACTATGCCATACTTGTGTTTACTTGTTTGTGCACTGAAACTCCTTGATTTGGATAACTGTGGTTTCTGTGCCTCGACGGCGAGGCAGTGTCAGCATGACGCTCTCAAGTTCTCTTATGTGTATAACTTGTTTACTGGATATCTGTGAATTTGTCTTGGTGTTTGGGCCTAATGTCGGTTGGGGCATGAACCCTACGACTTTAAACTGTGATAACTGAGCAATCAAGCCTCGATGGCCGTTTATCGAGTCGAGCCCGGTTGAGGGCCGGTCGAATTAGGTAACGAGCCATGAGCGTTTAACTTGTGTGTCGAAGTGGAGCATTAGCTCCTCGACCTTTGGTGGGTGTACTCGAGTATTTACCCCTGATTTCTGTGAGGTGTTCGGGCCCGGTAGGGGAATGTATGGTGGAAGGTACCTGGGTGCTAAAGTGGTGATCTACGTTGTACTTGTGCCGTTGAGCGTTGACGGAGAGTCAACGGAATATGATCAAGTGTTGCAAGAGGAATTGGCTCCCGAGAGCCACCCGTATCCTTCCTTTGAACTTGATTTCGTGTTTTCTTTCTATGGTTGATCGTAGTGTGTAACTGAGCATGACTACTACGTGCACTTTGAATGATGACTTTTAGTACCTCATTGGGCGAAAGCTCACCACTCGTACTTTTGTTTTCCTTACAGGGCATTCTTTTGGAAAACCATGAGTTTTGTGAAGCGAGTAGAGCTAGTTAGGCATCTTTGTACTTTTGTATAGTTCCTCGACTTTTAGGATCCCTAATGTGGGACTTGACATTTCATTTTGAATTGGAAACCCTAGAGCGGGTTATGTTGTATATATTTTCTCAGTATATATGATGTACTTTCTTGAAATGTACTTGCTATGCTTTAATTAAAGTTTAGCCGTGTTTGGGACGCGTTCGTTCCGTTTTTTTTTTTCCGTTTTCGTTTGCGCGCTTGTTGTCAAACTTACTTGTTGGTATTACCTCCGAATGTTTATATTTGCGTGTATGTGACCGTTAGCCGTCCTGGGTGAGAGTTGGGCAGGCAGTTCGCTAACCCTTAGGGTACGCCCCTAGGGGAGGTGGGGCTGTCACAGGTGGTATCAGAGCCTAGTTAGAAACAACTTGGGCAAGTTAGAAACTTTGTTTTAGTACCTTTTGGCATGGTGTTAGGGCGCCATTAAGTGTGATTGCTCCGTCTAAGGTTTAAATTGTAACTCGTTTTAGTAGGTTATGGCTGGATCGAGCCCCGAGGGCTGGAAGGGTGATGCCACCTCAGAGGCGTTTTCCGTGTTGTGGATTACCAAAAGAGACCGGGAGGACCTATTCGCCGTTGGAGTCCGCTAGATCGGACTCGCCGATGTACCCAATGCCAGAACTACTCGTATATAGATCGAGTAGTCATAGCCGTTCTTTGACGAGCGTAGGAGGCTTAGGCGAGCCACCGCTAGGGACATACCGAGATGGCTAGGTTAAGGGGAATCATGCGTATGCAAGCGGATCGGATCCGCGAGCTCGAAGGCGACGTAGTTGAGGAGCAAGAGCGAACCGACGCTCTTAGGGGACAATTGCAAGTAGCCACCGACCGCCTCACGAGGGTGACTAAGTAGTGCGAGATAGGTCGGGAGGCATTATTAATGAATGTGAGGCGCTCATCCGAAGGTGTAATCGGCGCGAATGTGCAATAGGGGCGCCTAATGATAGTACGTCGTCGGATGAAGGGAGCACGCCTAGCTCTAGTCACGGGGAAAGTCCGTGTGCTCCGTGGGGAACTAGGTTAGGGCTCCTTTGAGCCGTGTTTTGATCCCATGTGGGGACTAGCTAGGGGAAAGCTACTTGTTAGCTACTTTTGTTTTTGACCTAGCTTTGTATATGCTCTTTTGATTAACCCCGATACTTCATGGGATTGCTGTATATATTGACTGACTGTTACTGTACAATGTGCTTGATATACTTATGTGTTAATTGCCTTGATATTCTTGTTTCGTGTTTAATTCTTGATTACTTGCTTACCTTTATTTTCTATTTTTGATACCGTACTTGCGTTTCGGCCCTAGATTGTGAACTTAAGACATGGAAGGGACTCGTAGTGGCCGAGGTCGTGGACGCGGTCTTAGGCAGCCTTCAATTGATAGGGGTACTCAGGAACCCGTGCCTGAACCTAACCCTGGGCCGAGAGTTGACTCGAATGCTCAAGTAGCCTCCGCTATCCAGAGAATAACTGATTTGTTGGCCCACGTAGTGGAGCATCAGGGCCAGCACCCTACCCATAACCCTGGAAACCCTGGTGAACACGTTGAGAGCGAGGATCGAGCCTCGAAAGGTTCCAAAAGTTCTCCCTCCGAAATTTCTGGGAGGACCTGATCCGGACGTGGCCGAACGTTGGCTGGAGAAAATGGTAGACATTTTTGCGGCCTTACACTATTCGGAGGAGAGACAGGTTACTTTTGCTGTCTTTCAATTAGAAGGAGCTGCCCGTTCCTGGTGGAACATTATACGAACGAAGTGGGAGAGAGAACTAACGCCGCGGACTTGGGCAAACTTCATAAGGGAATTCAACACGAAGTACTTTCCGCCTTTGGTCCAAGAGAAGAAGGAGGATGAATTCCTCAGACTGCGCCAAGGCACGCAGACGGTGGCCGAGTACGAGAGCCAGTTTACTCGACTGTCGAAGTTCGCCCCTGAACTCATAGTAACGGAGCAAAGGCGAATTCGGCGGTTTACTCAGGGGCTGAACGTAGAGATCCAGAAGGATCTGGCGGTAGCCCAGATCACTACTTTTAGTGAGGCAGTAGAAAAGGCACTGAGGGTAGAGAACGCTAGGCTCCAAGTCAGAAACTTCCAGGTGAGGAAGCGGGGATTCCCTGGAAATAGTTCTAGTCAGGGTGATCGGAGTAACCCTCCTAAGTCTGGACGAGGGTCCGGTGGAGGAAGGTTTGCGGGGCCGTCGAGAGGGAGTTTGGCGAGGGGTGGTTCTTTTGGGCGAGGCCCGCAGGGGAGTGCCTCGCAAGGGAGTTCAGCTTCTGTTTCCCGAGGACCTTGTGGATTCTGCGGGAAACCAAACCATACGGAGACCAATTGCTGGAGGAAGGAGAGGAAGTGCCTGCGCTGTGGAAGTGCGGAGCACCAGATAGCTACTTGTCCAGTCCTACCCCGTGACTCGAGAGTGACCCCACAGTCTTCCAGGGCCAGTTCTAGCCAATCGAAAGTGGAAGGGGCGAAACCGAAAGTGCCCGCTCGGGTGTACTCACTTGAGCAACACCAACTCCCTGACCCATCTGGAGTCGTAGAAGGTACCATTCCTGTTTTCCATCGTCTAGCTAGGATTTTGATTGACCCCGGAGCCACCCATTCCTTTGTTAATCCTGATTTCATGTGTGGCATTGATATACAACCTGTTAGTTTACCTTATGACTTGGAAGTTAGTACCCCTACGGGAAATCAACGGTTGATTACTAGTAGGATGTACGTGAATTGTGAGATTTGGGTAGGAGAGAGAAAATTACTGGGAAACTTGGTCAGCTTAGCTATTAAGGGGTACGATGTCATACTAGGTATGGACTGGTTAGCCAAGTACGATGCCCAACTTGACTGTAAGAGGAAAGTAGTGGAATTCCGTATACCGGGAAGCTACTTTGAGGCTAGATGTGAGGGGCAGTCTTGCCTCATCTGCGTTGATTTCGGGCATTAGGGCTAGGAAACTATTAAGTAGAGGGGCGCAAGGGTTCCTGGCTTTTCTTATAAATACTCCCGTCGATAAGTTAAAGGTAGAGGATGTACCTATTGTGCGTGAATACCCAGACGTATTCCCAGACGAACTAGTAACCCTACCTCCGGAAAGAGAGATAGAGTTTAAGATCGATTTACTACCTGGAGCATCACCTATCTCTAAAACCCCCTATCGAATGGCACCTGCCGAGCTTAAGGAATTGAAATTACAGTTACAGGATTTGTTAGAGCGAGGGTTTATCCGAGAGAGTGGGTCCCCATGGGGAGCCCCTGTGCTATTTGTGAAGAAAAAGGATGGGACATTGAGGTTGTGTATAGATTATCGAGGGTTGAACAATATCACCATTAAGAACAAATACCCACTGCCCCATATTGATGAGTTATTTGACCAGCTACAGGGAGCCGTAGTGTTTTCAAAATTAGACCTCCGTCAGGGATACTACCAATTGTTGATTAGGAGGGAGGATGTACCCAAAACTGCCTTTAATTCTCGATATGGGCATTTCGAATTTGCCGTTATGCCCTTCGGTTTGACCAATGCCCCTGCTGCCTTTATGGACCTGATGCACAGAGTTTTCAAACCCTTCTTGGACCGATTTGTCGTCGTTTTCATTGATGACATTTTGGTCTACTCTAAATCCCGAGAGGAACACGAGGAACATTTGAGGCTAGTCTTACGAACCCTAAGAGATCACCAGTTGTATGCTAAATTCAGTAAGTGTGAATTTTGGCTGGAGAAAATTTCATTCTTAGGGCATGTGATTTCGAAGGAAGGCATTACCGTAGACCCGGCGAAGGTAGAAGCGGTAACTGAGTGGAAACGACCCGAAACTCCCACTGAGGTTCGTAGTTTTCTAGGGTTAGCTGGATATTACCGGCGGTTTATCAAAGACTTTTCGAAACTTGCTAGCCCTTTAACCAATTTGACCAAAAAGAATGGGCGTTTCTTATGGGATTCTAAGTGCGAGAGTAGTTTCCAGGAGTTGAAACGGAAGTTAACCGTAGCCCCTATTCTAGCCCTACCTAATGGAAAAGATAGTTTTTCTGTGTATACGGATGCTTCAGGGGAAGGCTTAGGGTGTGTACTAATGCAGAATAGGAATGTGATTTCCTTTGCCTCTAGGAAACTGAAACTTCATGAGCAAAATTATCCTACCCATGACCTAGAATTGGCCGCAGTTGTCTTCGCCTTGAAAAAGTGGAGACACTACCTGTACGGGGTGACCTTTGAGGTTTATTCCGACCACAAAAGCCTTAAGTACCTATTCTCCCAAAAAGAGCTAAACATGAGGCAGAGACGGTGGATGGAATTCTTAGAAGACTACGACTGTACAATTAATTACCATCCGGGGAAGGCAAATGTAGTAGCTGATGCCTTGAGTCGAAAGGCTCAAATAGCTGGGTTAATGATCAGAGAGTGGGAGATGTTAGAAGCAATAAGTGAGTGGAGCCTTAGGTTGGAACGTCGAAGGGTAATTTTAGGAAACATCAGGATAACCTCTGCTATTCTGGAGCAAGTCAAAGAGGCTCAAAAGGAGGATCCGATGGTCCAAAAATGGAGAGACAAGGTGGAGAAAGGGGAGTTACCTGACTTTAACTTGAGCTTTGAAGGGATATTAAAATATCGGGATCGGATAGTGGTGCCAGAGGACGAAACCCTGAAAAGAGAAATTCTGGAGGAAGCCCATCGATCAAAGTATACGATCCATCCGGGTAGCAATAAGATGTATCAGGAGTTGCGAAATTGTATTGGTGGAATAACATGAAGAGGGAAATAGCCCGTTACGTTCAAACCTGCCTCGTCTGCCAGCAAGTAAAGGCGGAACACCAAAAGCCCTCTGGTTTGTTACAACCCCTAGAGATACCTGAATGGAAGTGGGAAAACATCACGATGGATTTCGTTTCTGGTTTGCCAAGAACCCAAAAAGGACACGATGCCGTGTGGGTGATCGTTGATAGACTCACTAAATCAGCCCATTTCTTACCCATAAACATGAAATACACTCTGGAGAAATTGGCTCAACTGTATATGAGTGAAATTGTGAGACTGCACGGGATTCCTGTGAGTATAGTCTCGGATAGGGATCCGCGTTTCGTGTCTAGATTTTGGCAAAAATTTCAGGAGACCTTGGGAACCAAACTCAACCTAAGTACCACTTACCATCCCCAAACCGATGGACAATCGGAGCGAACCATTCAAACCCTTGAGGACATGTTACGAACCTGTATCTTGGACTTCGGGGGAAATTGGGGGCAACACATGACGTTAGTAGAGTTTGCCTACAACAATAGTTACCACTCTTCAATCCAAATGGCACCATACGAAGCTCTTTATGGCCGGAAATGCCGTTCACCAGTTTATTGGGATGAAGTAGGAGAAAAGAAAGTCTTAGATCCAACGATCATTCCATGGATGGAGGATGCACGAGAAAAGGTTAAACTAATCCGCCAAAGACTCCAAACCGCTCAAAGCCGCCAAAAGAGCTACGCAGACAATCGCAGGAAAGACTTGGAGTTTGAAGTTGGAGACCGAGTGTTTCTTAAGGTCACGCCATTACGAAGTATCACGGCGGGTAGAGGGAAGAAACTGCAACCTAGATTTGTAGGACCCTTTAAAGTCCTCCAAAGAGTTGGAAAAGTGGCGTACCGTCTTGAGTTACCATCCAGTTTATCCAGAATCCACGACGTTTTCCATGTTTCAATGCTTAAAAAGTACCATCCTGATCCAACCCACGTCTTACGAGCGGAGGAGATTGAGGTGGATGAAGCCCTGACCTATGAGGAGAAACCTGTGCAATTACTCGACCGAAAGGTTAAGGAGCTGAGAAATAAAAATATTCCACTGGTGAAGGTTTTATGGAGAAACCACGGTATAGAAGAGGCAACCTGGGAAGTGGAGGAAGAAATGCAAAAGAAATACCCTGAGCTGTTTAGTAACCCAGGTAAGAAATTTCGAGGACGAAATTCTTTAAGGGGGAGAGAGTGTGAGAACCCGTAAATTTTCTTTATTTCTAGGCTTTAAATTATTTATTTGCACCCGTTTTCCACATTTTCTTTATTTTATAAATTTTCTGGACATTTTTATGAGTAAATAGGGTTTTAAAAATATTTTTCTAGTATAGGTCAATTTACGAGATTTTTGGAGTGAATAGTGGACGTGGGACCCGCTAGTGCGTTAAGTGAGAGAAATTCGACCGATTAGGTCAAGTTTTGCGTACAGGGATTAAATTACTAGGTGTTAGTAGGTGATTAGAGGTTACCTAGATGAATTAACCATGGTGAGACAAGATGATAGGAATGAAGTTAAAAAGGTGCCACGTGTCGCGGCGGGATTGGTCAAGACTTGCCTAACTTTTATCACCTTTACCAAAAGCTAATTGACCAATTCTTTCATTTTCACCCCTCTTGGCCGAACTTCATAGAGAGAAAAGAAAGAAAGAGCTTCAACTTTTGATCTTCCATTTCTTGCTTAATCTTACAAATTAACCACTTGAATCTCAAAGTACTCCATAAAAACTACTTGCATAGAAGGATTGAAGCTCTTGGTGGAGTTGTTTTGGGGACTAAGGCCTTAAGCTACACCTTTGTTGAGGATTTGAGGTACCTTGCTTGGAAACTTGACTTTTACTACTCTTAATGTCAAATTAGTGGCCTATGGTGGATTAGTAGTTAGATTTATGGATGAATTTATGGTTTAATTGAAAGTTGAGTAAATTTCTGATTTATTGGGAATTTTTCTGTTTTATATAATAAATGTTAGTTAGCCTTGGATTGAAGGTTTAGTATTGAGCCAATTGGAGCTCTTGTATGTGAATTGTGATTAATTGTGGAAAATTTCAGCTTTGAACAAAAATTTCAGTTTTAGGGTTTTGGAAATTGGGGCTTTTCTATAATTGATGATTGGAATGGCAATTGGCTTGGAATGAAGGTTATTGAGTAGCCTATGAGTGAATTGTAGTAATTGTGGTTGAATTGGATGGGATTTGATGTTTGTTTGTAGGATGGAAAAGCTGGAATTTAAGGGAAGTGCTGTCAAAATTTCCGCAGGAATTCCTGAGCAGTCTCGGGAAATCTGTTATAACTCGATGTAGGAATATCGGAATTAAGTTCCGTTTGTTGCGTTTTAAACTAGACTCCTAGGGCTACAAACCGTGAAAATTTCAGACCCTAGTTCTGTCTGTGTGATTTATGGTGATTTTCCAAAGTTGACTGAAATTACATACCTGTTCTGTCTTTGACTGGACGATGCTGCGACTTGAGGCTAGAATTTAACTAACTTGTGATTCGAATCTTGTAAACATGTCTTCTAAGTAATTGTACCCCTTTGATGTATTTTCCGACGGTACAAATTTTATCAATTTTGGACTTAAGATTTGTGAGATATGATTTTTCCAATGAGGGTGCGCAAAACTGGAAAATACTGTTTTCCTAGAATTATTCTTACTTTCCTTTTACCTCTTAGGTTTGAGAGTTTGTTACACCTTTAGCCTTAAAATCGAAGTATTTTCCATTTTTAAGCTATAATTGAACTTTACTTGCGTGAATCATGAAAGAGACGTTTGACTCGTATCCGAGTATCAATGGTAGTTTCTTGTTTCTTGTAGGTCGGGTTGGTGATCCCGGACAACCGTCGGGCGAGAAATTGTGATTTGCTTGCTTAAGTGGTGAGTGTACTATGCATGGCTTGTGTTTACTTGGTTGTGTACTTGGATCCTTGAATTGGATAACTGTGATTATGTGCTTGAGGCGAGAGTGTACTTTATCGCTCTCGTTCTCTTATGTGTATAATTGATTACTGGATATGTGTGAATTTGAATACTTGTGTTTGGCTAATGTCGTTGGGTATGAGCCCTACGACTTTACTGTGATAACTGAGCTCAAGCCTTAATGGCCGTTTATCGAGTCGAGCCGGTAAGGGCCGGTCGATTAGGTAACGTGCCGTGAGGTCACTGTGTGTCGAGTGGAGCGTTGCTCCTCGACTTGTGGTATACTCGAGTATTACCCCTGATTACTGTGAGGTGTTCGGGCCCGGTAGGGGAATGTATGGTGGAAGGTATTGGGAGTAAAGTGGTGATCTACGGTCGTACGTGTCCGTTGGACGTTGACGGAGTGTCAACGGGAAGTGATCAAGTGTCGCAAAAGGAAATTGGCTCCCGAGAGCCACCCGTATCCTTTCACTTGTGAAACTAGTTTGGTATTCTTCCTATGGTTATTTGTAGTATGATCGAGCATGGCTATTTGTGCGCTTTGAATGCATGAATTTTAGTACCTCATTGGGCGAAAGCTCACACTCGTACTTTTGTTTTCCTTACAGGGCATTTATTGGGAACCATGAGTTTTGGTGAAACGAGTAGAGCTTATTAGGCATTCTTTTGCATCTTGTATAGCTCCTCGACTTTTAGGAACCCTAATGTGGGACTTGAACATTTCATTTTGAATTGGAAAACCCTAGAGCGGGTTATGTGTATATATTTTCTCATGTATATATGATGTACTTTCTTGGAAATGTACTTGTCTATGCTTAATTAAAGTTTAGCTGTGTTTGGGACGCGTTCGTTCCGTTTTTTTTTCCGTTTTCGTTTTGCGCGCTTGTTGTCAAACTTACTTGTTGGTATACCTCCCGAAATGTTTATATTTGCGTGTATGTGACCGTTAGCAGTCCTGGCGAGAGTTGGGCAGGCAGTTCGCTAACCCTTAGGGTACGCCCTAGGGGGAGGTGGGGCTGTCACAGTACCCTTATTAGTCTGTCCAGAAGTGTGACTAGAAAATGTCCTTTTCTTATTGCGGAAGTCCCTAACTTGCGTTCTGGCACTCTCAACCCTTTGTGCTTTCTCCAAAACCTGGGTAAAGGTAGAGATTTGGGTTGCAGCCAAACCCTTCTAGATTTCTACATTAAGTCCCTGTAAAAATCGTCTGATCTTTTTTCGCTCATTGGCCACCAATTCAGGGGCATATTTAAAAAGTTTAGTAAACTTCCTTTCATACTCCGCTACATTAAGGGTCCCTTGTTTCAACTTGATGAATTCATCCTCCCTCTTTTCTTGAATCAAAGGCGGAAGAAACTTTTCATTAAATTCCCTCGTGAAATTCTTCCAAGTCCAAGGGGTTTGAACTCTCTCCCATTTTCCTTTTATCATGTTCCACCAGGTACGTGCTACTGCCTCAAATTGAAAAGCAGCAAAATTCACTCGCCTATCCTCGGTATAGTCTAAGGTGGCGAATATGTTAGCCATCCTCTCCAACCAATTCTCCGCTGCCTCAGGGTCAGGCTCACCAGTGAACTTAGGCAGGTTAAACTTTAGAAATCTCTTTAGATCTCTATCTTCCCATCTATCTTGTCCCTCAAGTTGATGAAGTGGTCCTGGTCCTTGTCTATCGACTAATCGCTCAAGGATATCAGTCATCCTATTAATGACAGTAGCCACTTTGTTACCCTTTAAGTTTCCTTGTCCCTGGGTCGGTCCAGTTGTCGAACCCTGGTCATCCCCTTGAGGTTGGACTTGTCTAGTCCCTCGCCCACGACCTCAACCACTCCTTCGTCCTTCCATTATCTTAGTTATGCCTAACTAGTGTAAGAAATAAAAGCAATCATGCGAGAAAATACTTAAATAAGAGCAAATCAAGGAACATTGGAAATAACAACAATTTACATTCATTAACACATCAAGTTCGTACAATTAGCAAGTCATAGGGGAATTTACAAAAATATAGCACATAGGTGCCACAAAAGTACTTTCAGTCACATATGACTAAAGTAAAGTCAAGTGCCTCAAAGGTAGGCCACACAGTCATGCAAAAATATGATAGCCTCGGCACTAGCATCACCCCAACTAATTCTAACTGTACCAGTCAAAAGGGTCAAAAGGGTCAATTAGTCTAGACCTAATCCACAGTAAGGCTACCAGGCGGAATCTCCTCCTCAGGATCCTCCTCCTGATCTGGACTCTGGGTAATGTCCATCACCTCATCCACTAACCTACCAGTATCTGCTAGAATCCCAGAATCCCGATCTCGGACTGTCTCACTCAACCTAGTAAGTCGTGCTCTAGTCCTCTGGAGCTCATCGCGAGTGACCTTGGCAGTGGTCACCTCACTAGCAATCACCTCCTCGAGCTCAGCAATCCGCTCACCCTGAGCACCAACCATCTGTCTCAGTTCATCCACTTCCTCCTGTAGATCTCGGTTAAGGTTCACCAACTGACGATGCTCGTCGTCCAAGGCTAGAACTAGATGGTTCGGGTAGGCGTAGGTCAACCTACATGCACATCGAGGGTATCTATTAGAGGGCGAGTAGCGCACTCGAGCCCCTCCACCAAGAGTTCGATAATAAATAGGCCTAAGAGACTCTACATGGCCATTAGCATGGCCATTTCCATTAGCTGCCGGGGTTCCATTTCCATTTTCCATCCCTGTAAAACAATCACAATTTAGGGTTAGGAACTCAATCTCTAACTCGCTTAAATATCACTTGAAGTAAGACGAAATCATCCCATTTCAAATCTTAACGGTAAGATTTATAGTATATCTCCCAAGTAAAACTCTAACCTAACACTCCGATTCTCATTACTTAATTTCGAACCATTCCCATAGTCCTGCATCCTAAACATCATGCCTAAGATACACTACAGAGATCTAAAGTCTAAACTCTGATATCAACTGTGACGCCCCCATTTCTCCCTAAGGCGAACCAAAGGGTATCCGCGGGACGCCTGCCCAACTCTCGCCAGGACTCAAAACAAATCAATTCACGCTTAACGACAATAATCATTAATACAAGTCTAATAAAGAAAGTCGCTTTCATACTTATATATATATTATCCAGTCATACACCACGAATATAAAATACATCAATCTTCCAATTCTTACATTGGATCCCAAAAGATACATCAATTCCCAAAATACACAACATCCACAAAACTAGTCCGTTCCATTGGAAACCCTATTACAAAAGTACATCAAAAGGGTTCCTCCGAGTTCCACATCAGATCCATTCCTGTTAAGGAAAACAAATCTATGGGGAGAGCAATCGCTTGTGAGGCCAAGAAACACACATACAAGCACATTGTTCAGATAACAATCCCAATTAATGAGTAAAACAATAATATTCAAGTAAGAAAAGTAAACAGAAACAATTCAAGGATATTGGAGCTCTCAGGAGCTATTTTCCACTTGCGCGATCCAGAACCTCCGCGAATTGACACTCCGTCAATCAGGTAGATTTAGTCCGTAGAATTTCACTTATCATGTTCCCGATCAACGTTACATACCCCTGTACTGGGCCCACCTGTCATTTGTTTTGAGCGATACTGTTTCGAGTATGACAAGCAAGACCTCTCACTAGGTCAAGTTTATGTTTTCTCATGGTTCACCAAAGTTCCCGACCAAGTCCATGCCGGCTCGAGTCCAAGGTTGGCCAATGAGAGTTGGGCGTCCCCATGTTCAATTGTGTGTCGAGGAGATTCACCCCAACGACGTATGTAGTCATAGCATACCATTTAATTCATACAATCATCCAATTTCATTTAACCATTCATTTCATTGATTTAATCATTTAATATAATTCATTCCATTCATTTTAAATGAGAACGAGTACGATAAAGTACACACTTGACTCCATAGTTATAGTGTGAGAACCCGAAAATTTTCACATTTTCAAGTATTATTTTATTTCTTTGCCTATATTTTATACTATCCTTTGAAAATATTAAATGTTTTGTACATTTTACAAGTAAGTACAATTTTTAAATCATTTTCCTAGTATAAGTTAGTGTACGTAACTTGAAGTGCATTTGTTCGATGTGGGGCCCGCTAGTGCGATATAATTTTGCCGATTAAGTGATGAAGTATTAAGTGACATTATTTTCCAAGATGCTAGGAGATGATTAGAGGTTAATTAGGTAGACTAACCATTGGAAGAGAGAAGATAAGCTTGGAACATTCAAGAGGCCACGTGTCGCGATCCGATTGGCGGTTGGATTTGACCAAGTTCTTTTCACCTTTACTAAAACCAAATTTTGACCCAAATTTCCTCATTTTTGTACCCTCTTGGCCAGCCCTTTGGTGAAGAAAAACAAGAGAGAGCTCTTCCATTTCTAGCTTCCAAACTCACTTGAATCTTGAGTTTTAGCCAACCAAATTAGAAACTACTCCATACAAGTGATTACTAAGGAAAACTAAAGGCTTTGGTGGAGTTGTTTTGGAGGAGAAAGACTAAGCTACCACTTTCCTTGAGGTTCTAAGGTAAATTTACTAAGAACATCCCTCTTTGCTTCTAATAGATGGACATTAGTGGCTTGTAGTTGCCACTTTGGGGGTTTTGTGCATTATTTCTTGGTTATGAGTAGTGATATGTGGATTTTAGTTTATAGTGAATTTTTCTGCCCTATTCTGATCAGTGTTTTTCGGCCATGATGGAGGCTGAATTGGACTTAGCTCAAAACATGAAAGTTGTATAGAATTGAATGTAGATTAATCCTGTAAAATTCCAGCTCAATCGGAGCACTGTATCCTATGAAATGACTATTTTACCCCTACTTCCCTGTTTCTGTCCGAGAATGATAATCAGCATCTGTAATTGGCTCTTTTGGCTGGGAATATGAATGAATTAGCTTTTGATGCCTTCTTAAGAATTGTAGCCTTGTATCTTAGCTTTCTAATGGCTTTGGAAGCAACTGAATCGGAGTTGTGTGTGCTGAGATATGACTGAATAAATCAGGACTGCTAGTTGAATTTCACAGTGAGCTTTGAACTGGAATATCTGGGTCGGTTTGGGTAAATTTGACTAGGTTACGTTGAGAACTGGGTTTCGGTGTCTTCATAAGAATTGTAGAGCTATGTCTTAGCTTCGAAACGGTATAAAGTTTACCTAAATCCGATAGGTGTAGCTTCGGTTGTGACCAATACGCTAAACGATGTCAAACCTGTCATTTTGTTCCTTGTCTTAAACCTTAATCCCGATCCCTTTTCTAGTTTGGTTTTGTAATTGAATGACTTTTAGCCTTTTTAACGGCTATTGTAATGAGATTATTTGTATGTGATTTTGGGGGCTGATTGAGGAAAATAATGAAGCCATAAATGGCTAGAAATTTGGTAAACACAAAGGGCGTGCTGCCCAAATTTGCACTCAAATGGCGATTTCAAATTTTAAGAGCAGACATAAGTTTTACAACTATTTTACTCATGTATTTTGGACTAAATGCACTCTTTTTACTTCGAAAATCATACTTATACATTGTACTATTAGCTATTCGGATTTTCTTTGATTCACCAAACATTTTGATGGTTGAACCGTAATGCGTTTTCTTGATTACTCTTAGGGTTCCTTGGTGACTAAGGTGTTATCCGGAAGGCATACTTTGGACGTTATTTTGCTTGTTTAGGTGAGTGTTCTATATACGCTTTGTTTCTAATGACTATGTGAACTATTGTGACTATTTGGATTGTTGCTTTAATACGTGATTGAGGTATGTTATGTTTCCAAAATGATTTTTGCTAGGCGAGTGTGTACTTTATCGCACTCGACCTAAATGAACGTGAACTTTCAATGATTGAATGATTAAATGTTACTTGTGCATGAATGTAAGCCTTCTGGCTGAACTGGGCCCTTGCCCTTTGTTACTGGTCGACTCGAGCCAGAAGCGGACTCGGTCGGGCGATTAGTGACCCTGGGTGAATGTTTGGTATACTCGAGTATGACCACGAAGTTGGCGGAGATTGGGGAATGAAATGAATGAACGAACGACAAGGAAATGAAGGAGTTTTCACTTACAAACAATGTTTTAATGATCGGAGAAATAAGGAAAATATTAGGCGAATGAATGAACGAATGAACGAATAGCTCCTCGTGAGCATGTATCCTTTTAATGAATGTGTTACTATCGCTTTCATTTTGTAAATGTTTTCTAAATTACTTGCTAATTGCTGATAAACGTCCTTGCCTAATTATTTGTTTGAGTATATAGAACCTCGCTGGGCTTTTAGCTCATACCACGCCTTTTGTTTTCCTTACAGGGGTTGCAAGTATGGGCGAGAGATCTGTATAGAATAGAATAGTCTAGTTTTTGGTTTTGCATTGTTTTGTTTTGGCTTTTGCACTCGCTCTAGTGCTTGGATAGAGTTGATGGTATTGAGAAAGTTAGATCTTTGGTTACATTTGGGACTGTACTTCTGGTTGAGATTGGAATGAATGTAAGTATATGTTTCCAGGTTGGGAATTGTTTTCCGTTTATCCTCGAGGTGTTATCTTTTTGTTTGGAGTGAGTGATCGAGTCCTGGCGAGAGCTGGGTAGGCGGTCCGCCGAACCCTTTGGTTCGCCTTAGGGTAAGGTGGGGCTGTCACATATAGTCATGCTATACATAACTTGTAAATTCACATAATTTCAATTAGTCATGCACTTGACACTCACCAATTAACCAAAAAAGTAATGCCCACTTGAGGGTTCAGGTGTTCACCGTGGGATCCTCTTGAAGGTCCTCTTGAGAGCCTGAACAATTAATAATGAACCACCACTTAGAAACCCCAATTATCAAGAAAGATTGCACACTTGTACAATCTAGAGGAATTTTAGGAAAATGAGCCTTAACTTACTCAAATTCAAGGTTTAAAGATGGTGTTTAAAGGCACAAGGAAAAACTAATTTCCTTCGTGAAAACAAGTCCAAAATGGTCAAGTGGTATCGAAGGATAGGGAAGAGCCTCGAAAACTCAATTCCCGTCAAGTTTGAAAATTTTCAGATTTGAGGTGTACTTTTGGAAAAATCATAAGTCACTCTTCGTAGGTCCAAAATTGGAAAACTTGGTACCATTGAAAACTACTTCCAAAGTACTAAAAGTTCCTAGAAGACACCTTTCCATGATTCCAAATGGAAGGTATTCAAAAGTCAGATCAAAGTTGCTGTTTTAGGCTTACTAAGACAGTTTCGGGTTGGTTTTTGGTCAACTTTGAAAATTCGGCAAAATTCACAGAATTCGAACTAGACTCTGAAATTTGGAACCCAATTAGAGTTTCAAATATGGTTTAAAACACAATAAATGGAACAAGAATCAGAGTTTTGAGCACCAAGATATAGTAGCTCAAAGTTGGTACGAAATGAAGTTCACTGGGCAAAATTCCAGATTTGAAGCTTGAACTTTGGGACATTAGTTGCGTATCGAAATGAACTCAGCATGGCATCAAATTTGGCAGTATTATCCTACCATATAAGGGCTATTCCTCTGTCAAATTTCATATAAAAATTCCTTCGGGAAGCTAGTTAACAAAGCCACTAAAGTTTCCAAATTTCCAAGGCAAATCTACCTTGCACTTTTGTTTTCCTTTTCTCAAACATTTGGCCAAAGCAATTTTCTAAAACATGGTTCATTTATGAAGACAATGTCTAAGAAACCTCAAATTACATTTGGTAGGTGTTTAACACCAAGAAATTCGAAACAACAAGTCCCAAATCAAGATTAGTCATAAAGCAGCCCAGAACTAGGGTTTTCCTCCACTAAGTCAGTTTCGTAATTCAGCCATAACTCACTCAATTCATCTTGAAATTGAGCGTGGTAGGTGGCATTGAAACCTAAGTTCATAAGACTACCAATTTCACAGAAGGAATCGTTTTAAAATTCTGTCCACAACTAGCTCATATTCGAGCATCAAGTTGCAGCTCACAACAGGCATTCCAGTTCATCCGAAAAACAGGGAAGGTGACTTTGAAGGCTAGCACGGTTCACTCAAGTAGAATCAGGGGGTGAATTTTATACCGTTGGAAAACTAGAAGTGTCTAGTTTCCAATGCCCCCAAATGGCACTCAATTTTGACGTCGGAGCAAAGAGTTATGGTCGAAACAAAATCACTGCCAGAGAGCCTCTGGTTACGTTTCCAGTTTTGGTAAAATTCCGAAATCTCAACTTTTTACCATCCAACTCAAGTAATGTATTGAGGAAACTTTCTATACAACCCATATAACATATATACATCAAAATCAAGTTAGTTGGACCACAAAAATTGCACTAGAGAAGCTCGGCAAACACAAGGGGCAGAACTGTTCCTTTTCTCATTTCACCTCCTTTGAACTTTCTTCCACAATACAAATTATATCCACTAGATTAAGCCACTAATTCAACACAAATAACACCCAATATCAACAAATCAGATCACCAAGTCCATTGTGGGATTTCATAGAGCCCACTCACAAGATTCCAATAATATAGAGCTACCCACATGCATCTACAAGCGTATAAGTGCAATCTAACGTATATAAATCAAGATTCAAGCGGTTGATCGTGTGTTTGTGAGAACCCGAAAATTTTCACATTTTCAAGTATTATTTTTCTGTGCTTGTATTTATACTGTCCTTTGAAAATATTAAATGTTTTGTACATTTTACAAGTAAGTACAATTTTTAAATCATTTTCCTAGTATAAGTTAGTGTACATAACTTGAAGTGCATTTGTTTGATGTGGGGCCCGCTAGTGCGATATAATTTGCCGATTAGGTGATGAACTACTAAGTGATATTATTCTACATGGTGTTAGAAAATAATTAGAGGTTAGCTAGATAAATGAATCATTGGAGGAGAATAGATAAGCTTAGAAACTTCAAGAGGCCATGTGTCATGTTTTGATTGGAAGTTGGACTTTGACCAAGAAGATTAACTTTCTTCAAAACCAAATTTTGACCAATTTTCCTCTCATTTTCCCTTGCCTTGGGCGAACTTCATGGAGAGAAAAACAAGGAAAAACCTCTTCCATTTCTAGCTTCTAATCTTGGCCAAATCTTGAGTTTTAACCGACCAAATTGAAATCTATTCCATACAAGTGCTAGCTAAGGGAAATTGAAGGCCTTGGTGGAGTTGTTTTGGGAGGAGGAAGTCTAAGCTACCAACTTTCTTTGAGGTTTCAAGGTAAGATTGCTAAGAACATCCTTTTTGTTTCCAATAGTTGTAAATTAGTGGCCTATGGTGGCTTGCTAACATGATTAATGGATGATTTTGTGGATTAGTGGAGAGTTGGTTAGATTTCTGATTTATTGGGAATTTTTCTGCCCTAATCTGATCAGTGTTGTTCGGTCATGATGGAGGCCGAATTGGACTTAGCTCAAAACATGAAAGTTGTAGAAAATTGAGTGTAGATTATGCCTGTAAAATTTCAGCTCAATCGGAGCACTGTATCCTGTGAAATGACTATTTTACCCCTGCTGCCCTGTTTCTGTCCGAGAATGATAATCAGCCTCTGTAATTGGCTCTTTTGGCTGGGCGGATGAATGAATTAGCTTTTGATGCCTTCTTAAGAATTGTATCCCTGTATCTTAGCTTTCATATGGCTTTGGAATCAACTGAATTGGAGTTGTGTGTACTGAGTTATGATGGAATATTTGGGCCTGGTTTTGGATGGTTGTAAAGTTTCAATTGGTTGCATTTTAAGGGTGTTTGATAGCTTATGGTTGGTATTTGCAATTGTGGTTGAATGATATGATTTGGTGGTTGGGTTGTGTTTTGGAAAGTAAGGAAAAACAAGGGGAAATGCTGTCCGTTTATTTTCTTGAACTTGAGTGAATGGAAATGAGATTGGAATGTGATTTTGTGATGCATTGGATTTGCTTTGCTTAGAGTAGTAGTGCCACTTGAGTAGTGTTATGTGAGCTATTTTACTTGCATTTGTACGTTTCCATTTTTACCATAATGTTTGGTTCCAATTGTCGAGTTTCGAATTTCAAATACGTGTTCATTTTCGTCCCGAAACAAAAGGAGTGGCTTAGGTTTCCCGGCCACAAAACCTAATTTTTAACAAGTGAGATTTTGTGTGAATTTAAGGTATTTTGTCTACCTTTTGCATATGGTTTTCACCAAGACAATTGTTGCACATTATTTCTTTGCATATGTGTTGGTTTTGAGCAAAATACACGTTTTACGAAAAAAGAGAAAAAGTTACTGTTCACTATCCGGCCGGATATCCGGCCAAGTTCTGGCCGGATTCTGACGTGTCGCTGTTCCAAATTTTCCGATGAAATTTTCTAAAACCCTTCTGAATTAGTTTCATGTTTGGTTTGGAAAACCTTTAGTTACTCATTTCCTTTGATCAAAATGTACTCTTTCCACTTCTAAAATCATACTTTTACTTTGTATTAGTTTTATTCGGATTTCTTTGACTCACCCACATATTTTGATGATAGAACCATAATGTATTCTCTTGATTACTCTTAGGGTTTCTTGAAGACTAGGGTTGAGATCCGGAGGGATACTTTGGACGTTTGCTTGCTTAGGTGAGTGTTCTATATACGTTATGTTTCATTGACTATGTGGCTAGTTGAAATACTTGATTAAATGTTAAATGTTCTCAATGATTGCAAAAATGATTTTTACTAGGCGAGTGTGTACTTTATCGCACTCGGCCCAAATGAACGTGACATTGGAATGATTGAATGATTAAATGTTACTTGTGCATGAATGTAAGCCTTCTGGCTGAACTGGGCCCTTGCCTTTTGTTACTGGTCGACTCGAGCCAGAAGCGGACTCGGTCGGGCGATTAGTGACTCTGGGTTAATGTGAATGTTTGGTATACTCGAGTATGACCATGAAGTTTGGGAAGGACTGGCCAGTGCGCTGGCCAGAAGGGGAAGAACGAAATGAACGAATGAATGGCAAGAATGACGGAGGGATTTTCAATGACAAATGAAATTTTTCTAAGTGATTGAAGAAATGGATGGTCGATGAACGAACGAACGAATGGCTTCACGTATCCTTTTAATGAATGTGTTACTCTTGCTTTATATTGTAAATGTTATCTGGATTACTTGTTGTTACGTGCTAATGTCCTTGTTTAATTGCTAGTTGAGTATATAGAACCTCGCTGGGCTTTTAGCTCATTCCACGTCTTTTGTTTTCCTTAACAGGGGTTGCGAGCAAGGGCGAGAGACCTGTATAGTATAGTTTAGCCTTTTGTATTGTTTTGGCTTTTGATCTCGTTCTAGTGCTTGATTAGGGTTGGAATGTACTAAGAATTTAAAGCTTATGTATGCATTTGGGACTGTATATTTGGTTGAGCTTGGGATAAGTGTAAGTATATGTTTCAAGTCTGGGTTTCGTTTCCGCTTATTCTCGAGGCTTTATCTTACTTTCTATGATGTGAGTGAACGAGTCCTGGCGAGAGCTGGGCAGGCGGTCCGCCGAACCCTTTGGTTCGCCTTAGAGGAAGGTGGGGCTGTCACAGTGTTACCTTCTTAGATGACTAAAACAGAAATTTTGGCCCTTTGAACTCCAAGAAAAACCGTGAGAATGAAGCCTTCTTCTAGCTTAAGATGATCTTTAAGTTATTTGCAAGTTGTAGTGAAAGTTTGAGATGAAAACTAGAAGTGTCTAGTTTCCAATGCCCCAAATGGCACTCAATTTTGACGTCGGAGCAAAGAGTTATGGTCGAAACAAAATCACTGCCAGAGAGCCTCTGGTTACGTTTCCAGTTTTGGTAAAATTCCGAAATCTCAACTTTTACCCATCCAAATCAAGTAATGTATTGAGGAAACTTTCTATACAACCCATATAACATATATACATCAAAATCAAGTTAATTGGACCACAAAAATTGCACTAGAGAAGCTCGGCAAACACAAGGGCAGAACTGTTCCTTTTCTCATTTCACCTCCTTTGAACTTTTTTCCATAATACAAATTATATCCACTAGATTAAGCACAATTCAACACAAATAACACCCAATATCAACAAATCAGATCACCAAGTCCATTGTGGGATTTCATAGAGCCCACTCACAAGATTTCCAATAATATAGAGCTACCCACATGCATCTACAAGCGTATAAGTGCAATCTAACGTATATAAATCAAGATTCAAGCGGTTGATCGTGTGTTACCTTCTTAGATGACTAAAACAGAAATTTTGGCCCTTTGAACTCCAAGAAAAACCGTGAGAATGAAGCCTTCTTCTAGCTTAAGATGATCTTTAAGTTATTTGCAAGTTGTAGTGAAAGTTTGAGATGATTTGGTGAAGAAATGGTGCAAGAGAGTGAAGAGTTTTTGGGTCTTCTTCCTCCTTGGTTGGCCAGCTGCTTGAGAGGGTGAGAGAGAGAGTGTTTTGCTGAAATGAAGCTTCCTTGAGAAGCTTAAGTGTTTGGCCCAAAAGGTGTTCTAAAAGTAAACTCTCGCTAGTGCGCGTACGCGCGCGTTTCGTGCTCGATTTCTCTCGAGTTTGTTTCACTTGTGCATTATACTTCTAATGAACTTCCATTCATACTATTATTATTCGCTCTTAATAGTCTAGAAATAATTTTTAAAATCCTCCAATTAGTCGCGCGCGCGAAAACGCGAACTTCCAACTTGTGCGCGATAACGCGAAATTTCTAAGAAATTCTTATAACGATAGCATAACTAACTATTGCTTGAGTATTTGAACTTAAAAATAATCATCTTAGCACTAATGTATGAGTCCTTACTCTCCAAGCTCACTGTACTCTCAAATCATTCATTGTTTCCAAATGCGTATTCACTATTCTCACTTAACGAGTTTTCAAAAATTAAATTTTTGAGACGAGTCATTTTAAAAATATAAGTAAGTCATAATTCAATGGAATTGGGTCTAAAAAGGTTGAAATAAAATATTCAGAGTAAACAGGTAATTAAATATTTAAATAAGCTAGTAATAGGAATTTAAAACAAGTAATTTTGCAAGTCCTCACACTTGTTGTTTCGGTCATTGTGAAGGATAAGAAACTACATGCAAAGCATGCAAACAAAGGGCGTCAGCATGTGATCTTTGAATCTAGAGATTAGAAAAGATTAGAAAAGAGGTGTTTGACCGAATTGTATCATTCTTAGTCGAATCCCAACCAGATTTAGACTGGACTTCCAATTTCCAATTTTGGTCACATCGGGTGGAGTTAATCTAAGGCTTCTATATTTTAGCCATGTGTTGTATGTTTTTCTTGCCATTAATTTCATTACTTCCAGACTTATTTCTTCTATTATTTGAGCCATTTTGAGTCCTTAATTGAATTTTGTAATTTGTCATAAATTGCTATAGTTTTGTGTTTCATTTGATAGGCTATTTACAGTAATCTTGAGCAATTCTAATTTCTTCAAGGTTGATATTAAGGGCTATTGAGAATATTTTGGTGAGCTCATTAGAGTGTTTTGAATAATACACAAGTGTTAAGTGACACATGTAAGGGAGTGTTGAGGATATGCTTGTTTCCTACTAACAATTTTTGCAGAACACTAAGCATTTCTTCCGGAGGAGGATCCCGTACAGTTGAATGTAAATTTGACATAGTGTGACAGCCCCACCTTACCCTAAGGCGAACCAAAGGGTTCGGCGGACCGCCGGCCCAGCTCTCGCCAGGACTCGTTCACTCACATCAAAGAAAGTAAGATAAAGCCTCGAGAATAAGCGGAAACGAAACCCAGACTTGAAACATATACTTACATTTATCCCAAACTCAACCAATTACATAGTCCCAAATATATACATAAGCTTTAAATTCTTAGTACATTCCAACCCTAATCAAGCACTAGAACGAGATCAAAAGCCAAAACAATACAAAAGGCTAAACTATACTATACAGGTCTCTCGCCCTTGCTCGCAACCCCTGTTAAGGAAAACAAAAGACGTGGAATGAGCTAAAAGCCCAGCGAGGTTCTATATACTCAACTAAGCAATTAAACAAGGACATAAGCAGGTAACAACAAGTATCCAGATAACATTTACGATATAAAGCAAGAATAACACATTCATTAAAAGGATACGGAGTCATTCGTTCGTTCATTCGTTCATCGACCATCCATTCCTTCAATCATTTAGAAAAATTTCATTTGTCATTGAAAATCCCTCCGTCATTCTTGCCATTCATTCGTTCATTTCGTTCTTCCCCTTCTGGCCAGCGCACTGGCCAGTCCTTCCCAAACTTCATGGTCATACTCGAGTATACCAACATTCACATTCACCCAGGGTCACTAATCGCCCGACCGAGTCCGCTTCTGGCTCGAGTCGACCAATAACCAAGGGCAAGGGCCCAGTTCAGCCCGAAGGCTTACATTCATGCACAAGTAACATTTAATCATTCAATCATTGAAAATTTCACGTTCATTTAGGTCGAGTGCGATAAAGTACACACTCGCCTAGTAAAAATCATTTTTGCAATCATTGAGAACATTTAACATTTAATCAAGTATTTCAACTAGCCACATAGTCAATGAAACATAACGTATATAGAACACTCACCTAATTAAGCAAAATTACGTCCAAAGTATCCCTCCGGATATCAACTTTGGTCACCAAGAAATCCTAATAACAATCATGAGAGAATATTATGACTCAACCATCAAAATGTCCAGTGAATCAAAGAAAATTCGAATAAAACAAGTACAAGGGGGAAGTATGATTTTAAAAGTAAAAGAGTACATTTTGATCAAAGGAAATGAGTAACTAAAGGTTTTCCAAATCAAACATAAAACTAAGCTCAAAAGGTTTTAGAAAATTAAATCGGAAAAAGTTGAAACAGTTGCCACGTCAGAATCCGGCCAGAACTTGGTCGGATACACGGCCGGATAGTGAACAGTAGTTTTTCCTCATTTTTCGTAAAACGTGTTTTGGCTCAAAACTAACACATTTACAAAGAATTAATGTATAACAAGTATCTTGGTTAAAAATCATATGAAAAAGGTAGTCAAATACCTTGAATTCACACTTTAAAACCTTGCGCGTTAAAATTAGGTTTTGTGGCCGAGAAACCCTAGGCCACTCCTTTTGTTTCGGAACGAAAATGAACACGTATTTGAAGTTCAAAACTCGACAATTGGAACCAAACATTATGGTACAAATGCAAGTAAACTAGCTCACATAACACTACTCAAGTGGAACTAAGTTACTCTAAGCCGAGTAAGCCAAGTAAGTCTAATGCATCACAAAACTACATTCCAATCTCATTTCCATTCACTCAAGTTCAAGAAAATAAACGGACAGCATTTCCCCTTGTTTTTCCTTACTTTCCATGCTACAACCCAACCACCAAATCATACCATTCAATCACAATTTCATATACAAACCATAAGCTATCAAACACCCTTAAAATGCAACCAATTGAAGCTTTACAGCCATCCAAAACCAGGCCCAAATTTTCCAACATAACTCAGCACACACAACTCCAATTCAGTTGATTCCAAAGCCATATGAAAGCTAAGATACAAGGCTACAACTCTTAAGAAGTCATAAAAAGCTAATTCATTCATCTTCCCAGCCAAAAGAGCCAATTACAGAGGCTGATTACCATTCTCGGACAGAAACAGGGCAGCAGGGGTAAAATAGTCATTTCACAGGATACAGTGCTCCGATTGAGCTGAAATTTTACAGGAATAATCTACACTCAATTCTCTACAACTTTCATGTTTTGAGCTAAGTCCAATTCGGCCTTCATCATGACCGAACAACACTGATCAGATTAGGGCAGAAACATTCACACTAAATCAGAAATCTAACCAACTCTCCACTAATCCACAAAATCATCCATTAATCATGTTAGCAAGCCACCATAGGCCACTAATTTGCAACTATTGGAAACAAAAAGGATGTTCTTAGCAACCTTACCTTCAAACCTCAAAGGAAGTTGGTAGCTTAGACTTCCTCCTCCCAAAACAACTCCACCAAGGCCTTCAATTTCCCTTAGCTAGCACTTGTATGGAATAGATTTCAATTTGGTCGGTTAAAACTCAAGATTTGGCCAAGATTAGAAGCTAGAAATGGAAGAGGTTTTTCCTTGTTTTTCTCTTCATAAGGTTCGGCCAAGGCAAGGGAAGAAATGAGGGAATTTTGGTCAAATTTTGGTTTTGGTAAAGGTGAGAAAGTTAGGCAAGTTTCCTCCAATCGGTTGGCGACACGTGGCGTCCTTTTGGTTTTAAGTTTATCTTCCCACTTCCAATAATTAGTCTACCTAATTAACCTCCTATCATCTCCTAGCACCTTGGAAAATAATGTCACTTAATATTTCATCACTTAATCGGCAAAATTATATCGCACTAGCGGGCCCCACATCGAACAAATGCACTTCAAGTTACGCACACTAACTTGTACTAGCAAAATGATTTAAAAATTGTACTTACTTGTAAAATGTACAAAACATTTAATATTTTCAAAGGACAGTATAAAATATAGGCACAGAAATAAAATAATACTTGAAAATGTGAAAATTTTCGGGTTCTCACACATAGAGACCATGATGAGTAAATTTCAGTGAATGTTGATGGAGTCTATTGATCCATTGTGTGAACAAGTTGACCAACTTGAGGTTTCACAACATCAAGTTGGTCTAGCAATAAGAGAGCTTGCTTGCAAATATCCGGTAGCTCTAATTCAGATGATGAGTTTGAGCCAAGCAAAGGAGACAGAAGAGAGATACAACGGTCTACTGGAGAAGCAACCAAGAGAATTAAGATGAAAATTCCTTCTACTCAAGGCAAATCCAACCCTGATGTCCGCTGGATTCGATCCACTGGATTTGATATACTCGAGTATTACCTTCATTATTATCTTTGGAGTTCGGTCCGGTAGGGGGTTGATCGGTGGATGAAAATTGGTGATAAGCGGTGCTCTACTGGACTTGCTACTAATTCCCATGGTTGACAGAGTGTCAATGGATCCTGGTCAAGCTACTGCTATACTAACTCGCAAGAGCAAACTATATTCTTATGCATGGAAGTGTTAATTGTTATCTGACTTTTTTACTTGAAATATTACTGACTTATCTTGTGAACGTTTACTTTCTTCAGTTTGAGATTGGAATATATGTAACTGCCACCTTGCTACTTCGTTTGCATGTTATTTTGGAACCTCATTGGGCGATAGCTCACTTCGTTAGTTTATTTTCCTTACAGGGGCGAAAACATGGGCGTGTGAGTTGGAAAAGACTGGCTTTTTTGGCCTAGGTCCCCTTGTCTTTTGTTCTAGTGTTCTTCTAGTCTTAGTGGTTTGACTTGATCTTGAATCGCTTGTTATATTATAGGTCTGTATGGGAATTTGATGACCACGAATGTATATATCTAAGTTTTCATGTTGCTATTGCTTTTGTTATCGAGATTCTTGTATTATATTGGGACTTGTGAGTGAGACCTGGCGAGAGTTGAACAGGCAGTTCGCCAAACCCTGGAGTATGCCCTAGGGGAGGTGGGGTCATCACAAGTGGTATCAGAGCCTAGGTTTGAATTTGCCCTAGGCGGATTGAGTTTCTTGTAGTTGTGACAGTTTAAGTGCGAATGTCTAAGTGTGAGAACACTTTTGTTTTCTTATGCTTACTTGTAATGTAGAAAATGGAAAGAGTGTGAGGACCCGAAAATTATTTTTAAATTTTCTCCTATTTTTGAAAAACTTAATTTATATTTCCTTTTAATTTTACTTTACTTGCTCATTTGCTAGCCTTAATTTGATAGTAATTTTATTGGTTGAGTCAAGATTTTTATCATTCCCTATTTATATTTTAGTGCATGTTAAACTTCACAGTACATTAAGGTAGTGTGACCAACTAGTGGGGTGTGCGGTATAAATTGTGAGGAAATGAGAGAGTTTTGTGCAAAGGGGTTTTTGTAAAACACAAAAAGAAGTATTAGGAGATATTTGAGGAAAAGAAAGATATTTTGGTGGAAATACTTGTGACTTTGCCATTTGTCAAACATCCATACAAGGACTTGACCAAGATCAAACTTTTCCAAACCAACCAAGTGTTATTTCACTAGAATCTTCCTCTGGCTTCTTCGGGTTTCCTCTTGGACAAAAATTAGAGAGAAAAAAGTGAGTTAAACACAACTTCTAGTCTTAAGTTTCTTGTCCAACTTAGTGAGGAAGAAAAAAAAAGAGAGGAAAACATCTTGCACTCCACAAATCTTTGAATCAAGTTGGAGGGAAGTTCTTGGAGAGAGAAATTTGTGATAATTTCTTGGTTACTCAACATTTTTTTTGTGGGGAGAAAAAGAGGTAAACTTGCTAGAAAACCTATCTTCTGTTTCTTATATTTCATATATGGTGCAATTAGAGTTTAAAGGGAGGAGTTTATGGAGGGTTTCCTTTAATTTTCAAGTTGATAGTTAAATTTCCAACTTTAAGGCATGTAGTGAACAACTTAGTTTAGAGCTTTATCTTTGAAGTTATGATGGATTTTCTTGCCAAGAAAATATATCATAGGCCTCATGACATGTTAGGTATAAGATACAGTGTACTTGCCATGGAATTAAGTAAGAAAGTTGGAATTTTTTTATGGAGATTTTGCTTGAAAATTTCTGTTATGGCTGGTCTAGAGGGAGAGAAGGACTTTCAGCTTTCTTTTTAGAAATTTTGTGGTGATTTTGATATATTCTTGTTCAATACATTTGTTAAAACCTCGTTCTTCATATGTATGTTAATTTTGAGCCAAAACAAAGAGGTTTAAGAGGGGAAAAACCTAGTTTTCCAAACTAATAGATTGCTGGAAAATTTTCGCAGAGAGCCCTGCGCAGCTTTGAGAAATTGGCTATAACTTTGTATAGGAAAGTCGGAATTGAGTCCCATTTGTTGCATTTGAAACTAAACTCATAGGACTTTCAACGGTATAAAATTTAGGGTTTGGTTCATGTGATAGCCCCACCTCCTCCTAGGGCGTACCCTAAGGGTTAGCGAACTGCCTGCCCAACTCTCGCCAGGACTACTAAAACGATTACACACACACAAACCAAAACGTTCCAGAAGGTGTTATAGCGATTAAGGATAACAACAACCACGCAAAACAAAACGAAAAAACGAAACTAAAATGAACAGTGCTGCCACGTCACAATCCAGCCGGATTGGAGGTAGAGGCTGCCAAAAATTTTTCACTTATACCTTGCAAATCTGGCCGGATACTTGGCCCGATTCTGATGAACAGTGCTCGATCGAAATTTTCTTCTTTCCACAATTGACCTCCGCACTCGACCGAACACCATCCCAAGCATAATTAAACTTTAAGTAACACTAGAGAATGTACATATCCATGTAAATATACTAGATATACATGAGAATCATCCATAGATAAATGTTTAATGAGTTTACAATCCCAAGGTTACATCAAAACAAGGTACAATTAGGGTTTCCAACGGTCGAGGAGCTATACAAAGGAACAAAAGAATGTCTACTAGCTCAACTCGCACTCAAAATCATGTTTCCAAAAGTGAGTCCTGTAAGGAAAACAAATATAACGAGAGTGAGCTTTCGCCCAATGAGGTACTAGCAAGTCACACAATCAAAGTTCACGAATGCATTCAAGCTCAGTTATACAGCCATCAAACATAGAAATAAAGCACACATGAGTCTGAAATAAAAGGATACAGGTGGCTCTCAGGAGCCAGTTTCCCCTTGCAATTCTTGATCTCATCCCGTTGACCCTCCGTCAACGTTCGAAGAAAGGAACATGACCGTAGATCCCACTTTACACCCAGTACCTTCCACCATACATTCCCCTTACCGGGCCCGAACACCTCACAGTAATCAAGGGTAATACTCGAGTATACCAAGGTCGAGGAGATAACACTCCACTCGACAAACAGTAACCTCATGGTTCGTTACCTAATCGACCGGCCCTTGCCGGCTCGACTCGATTACGACCATTAAGATTTGAGCTCAGACATCACAGTAAAGTCGTAGGGCTCACGCCCCAAACGATATTAAACCAGGCACAAGTGAAATTCACAAGTATTCAGTAATCATTATATAAGTAAGAGAACGAGAGCGATAAAGTACACTCTCGCCTCATGCACAGAGTTCACAGTCATTCAATCCAATGATTCAAGTATAACCATTTAAGCAAAAACCATGCAAAGTACACTCACCACTTCAAACAAGCAAATTCACAAGTTTTCGCCCGACGGATGCCCTGAATCACCGACACGCCCTACAGCAATCAAGAAAACACAATTAAGACTCGAACACGAGTCGAATGCCCCTTAAATGAACTGATAAGCTTGGGAATGGAAAATACACATTAAAGCTAAAAGTACAAACAAGCCCAAAACCTTTCATTTCTACTTAACCTTAACCTAAATTCAAGGAAACGAACTCCTCCCAATTGGACAGCATTTCCCCTAAAATTTCAGATTTTCTTCCATACCAACCATATAATTTCATCCAAAAACACACAGCACCTACAATTATAGGCTATAAAACACACCTTATTAGGGTTACAATACCCTTCAATCTTATCAAACAAGAGCCATCAACAACCCTAGCAAAGCCCTAATTTGAAACCCTAAAACTGAAATTTTCCGCAAAACTGAAATTTTCCGCAAACAACCAATTAACACACAAGCTTCATTCTACACCAATTCAAGCTATCATTCCAAGGCTAACTATTAATCATCATATAAAACAGAAAAATATCCAATAAAATCAGAAATTTATCTAACTCCACTTTAATCCATGAAATCATCCATAAAACAAACTATAGCTACTATAAAGTCACTAATTTACCATTATTGCAAACAAAGAATAGGTTTCTAAGCAAGGTACCTTAACACCTCAAGAAAGGTAGTAGCTTAGGGTTTTCTTCCAAAACAACTCCACCAATCACTTCAAACTTCCTTAGCAAGTAATTTTGTGGAGAAATTTGAGAGTTTAATGGTTGGATTTCAAGATTGAGCAAGAAATGGAAGATAAAGTTGAAGCTTTCTCTCTTTTCTTCTTCCTAGAAGTTCGGCCAAGAGGGAAAAATGAAGATGATTTTGGGTCAAAATTGTATTTTAGTAAAGGTAAAGAAAGTTAGGCAAGTCCTCTTCGAATCGAATTGCGACACGTGGCACCTTTTTATGTTTAAGCTTATTCTTGCTCTCCAAGGTTAATCCATCTAGTAACCTCTAATCATCTCCTAACACCTAGTAATTTAATCCCTTTACGCAAAACTTAACCTAATTGGCCGAATTTATCTCACTTAACGCACTAGCGGGTCCCACGTCCACTATTCACTCCTAAAATCTCATGAACTAACTTATACTAGAAAAATGATTTAAAAACCTATTTACTCATAAAAATATCTAGAAAATTTATAGAATAAAGAAAATATAGAAAACGGGTGCAAAGAAAAAAAATAATGCCTAGAAATAAAGAAAATTTACGGGCTCTCACACTCTCTCCCCCTTAAAGAATTTCGTCCTCGAAATTCTCACCTGGGTTACTAAACAGCTCAGGGTATCTCTTTTGCATCTCTTCCTCCACTCCCAGGTTGCCTCTTCTACCCCGTGGTTCCTCCACAATATCTTCACCAATGGGATTTGTTTGTTTCTCACTCCTTAATTTTCGGTCGAGTAATTGCACAGTTTCTCCTCATAGGTAAGGGTTTCATCTATTTCAATCTCCTCGGTTGTAAGATGTGGGTTGGATCAGGATAGTACTTTTGAGCATCGAAACATGGAAAACGTCGTGGATCCTGGATAAACTTGATGGTAGCTCGAGTCGGTACGCCACTTTTCCAACTCTTTGGAGAACTTTGAAGGGTCCTACAAATCTAGGTTGAAGTTTCTTTCCTCTACCCGCCGTGACACTTCGTAATGGTGTAACCTTAAGGAAAACACGGTCTCCAACTTCGAACTCCAAGTCTTTCCTTCGGTTGTCTGCGTAGCTCTTTTGTCGGTTTGAGCTGTCTGGAGTTTTGACGTATCAGTTTAACCTTTTCTTGTGCATCCTCCATCCATGGAATGATTGTTGGATCTAGAACCTTCTTTTCTCCACTTCATCCCAATAAAGGTGAGCGACACTTTCGGCCATAGAGAGCTTCATACGGTGCCATTTGGATCGACGAGTGGTAACTATTATTGTAGGCGAACTCCAAAGTCATGTGTTGGCCCCAACTACCCCCAAAATCTAAGATACAGTTCGTAACATTCTCAAGGGTTTGAATGGTTCGCTGGACTGTCCATCCGTCTGGGGATGATAAGTGGTACTAAGGTTGAGTTTGGTCCCAAGGTTTCCTGAAATTTCTGCCAAAACCTAGACACAAAACGAGGATCTATCCGAAACTATACTCACAGGAATCCCGTGCAGTCTCACGATTTCATTCATATACAGTTGAGCCAACTTCTCCAGAGAATACTTCATGTTTACAGGTAAGAAATGGGCCGATTTAGTTAATCTATCGACGATCACCCATACGGCATCATGTCCCTTTTGTGTTCTGGCAATCCGGAGACAAAGTCCATCGTGATGTTTTCCCACTTCCATTCAGGTATCTCCAGAGGTTGCAACAAAAGAGGGTTTTTGATGTTCGCCTTAACTTGCTGGCGAGGCAGGATTGTACATAATGGGCTATTTCCCTCTTCATGTCATTCCACCAATACAACTTCCGTATCCTGATACATCTTATTACTACCCGGATGGATCGTATATTTCGATCGATGGGCTTCCTCCAAAATCTCCCTTTTTAAGCTTCATCCTTAGGCACCACTATTCGGTTCCGATACTTCAATATCCCTTCAGAACTCAAATTGAAATCAGGTAATTCCCCTTCTCCACCTTTTCCTCCATTTTTGGACCATCGGATCCTCCTTCTGGGCCTCTTTGACTCGCTCCAGTATAGCAGAGGTTACTCGGATATTCCCAAAGATTACCTTTTGACGCTCCAAACTAGGGTTCCATTCACTCACTGCTCCTAACATCTCCCACTCTCTGACCATCAACCCAGCTATTTGAGCCTTCCGACTTAAGGCATCAGCTACTACATTCGCCTTCCCGGATGGTAGTTAATCGTACAGTCGTAATCCTCTAAGAATTCCATCCACCGTCGCTGCCTCATGTTTAGTTCTTTTTGGGAAAATAGGTACTTAAGCTTGTGGTCAGAATAAACCTCAAAGTTACCCCGTACAGGTAGTGTCTCCACTTTTTCAGGGCAAAGACAACTGCAGCTAGCTCTAGTCATGGGTTGGGTAGTTTTGCTCGTGAGGTTTCAATTTCCTAGAGGCAAAGGAAATCACATTCTTATTCTGCATCAACACGCACCCTAATCCTTCCCTTGAAGCATCAGTATAAACGGAGAAAACTATCTTTCCATTAGGCAGGGCTAGAATAGGGGCCATGGTTAACTTTCGTTTCAATTCTTGAAAACTACCTCACACTTAGTATCCCATAGAAAACGACCATTCTTTTTCGTCAAATTGGTTAGAGGACTGGCAAGTTTTGAAAAATCCTTAATAAACCGCCGATAATATCCAGCCAACCCTAGAAAACTACGAATTTCAGTGGGAGTTTCTGGTCGTTTCCACTCAGTCACCGCCTCTACCTTCCGGGTCTACGTAATACCCTCTTTGAAATCACATGCCCTAAGAACGAGATTTTCTCCAGCCAAAATTCACACTTACTAAATTTGGCATATAACTGATGATCTCTTAGGGTTTGTAAGACTAACTTCAAATGCTGCTCATGCTCCTCTCGGGTTTTAGAATAGACTAAAATGTCATCAATGAAAACACGACAAATCGGTCCAGGTAGGGTTTGAAAACTCGTGCATCAAATCCATAAAGGCAGCAGGGGCATTGGTCAAACCAAAGGGCATAACGGCAAATTCGAAATGCCCATCTAGAATTGAAGGCAGTTTTGGTACATCCTCCTTCCTAATAACAACTGATAGTATCCCTGCCGGAGTCTAACTTTCGAAAATACTACGGCCCCTTGTAGTTGGTCAAACAATTCATCGATATGGGGCAGTGGGTATTTATTCTTAATGGTTACATTATTCAACCCCGATAATCTATACACAACCTCAAGGTCCCGTCCTTTTTCTTAACAAATAGTACAGGGGCTCCCCATGGAGATCCACTCTCTCGGATAAACCCTCGTTCCAACAAATCTTGCAACTGTAACTTCAACTCCTTAAGTTCAGCAGGTGCCATCCGATAGGGGGTCTTAGAGATAGGTGACGTTCCGGTATCAAATCAATCTTAAACTCTATCTCTCTCTCCGGAGGTAAGGTTACTAATTCATCAGGGAACACATCCGGATATTCACTCACTATCGCACATCTTCTACCCTCAACTTATCATGGGAGTGTTTATAAGAAAAGTTAGGAACCCTTGCGCCCCTCTACTCAGCAGTTTCCTACTCGAATACCCGAAATCAATGCAGATGAGGCTAGCTACCCCTTACATCTAGCCTTAAGGTCGCCTCCCCAGGTATACGAAATTCTACCACTTCCTCTTACAGTCAAGTTGGGCATCGTACTTAGCTAACCATCCATACCAATATAACGTCGTACCCCTTAATAGCTAACTTACAAGATTCCCCATAATTTCCTCTCTCCTACCCAAATTTCACAATTTGCATACATCATGCTAGTAATCAAACGTTGGTTCCCGTAGGAGTACTAACTTCCAAGTCATAAGGCAAACTAACAGGTTTTATATCAATACGCACATAAAATCAGGGTTAACAAAGGAATGGGTAGCACCGGGGTATCAAAATCCTAGCTAGACGGTGGAAGACAGGGATCGTACCTTCTACGACCCCAATGAGTCAGGGACTTGATGTTGCTCAAGGGAGTAACCCGAGCTGGCACTTTAGGTTTCGTCCCTTCCACTTTAGATTGCCTGAGCTGGCCCTTGAAGATTGTGGAGTTACTCTCGCCTCTCGAGGTAATCGGACAGCTAGCTATTTGATGCTCCGCACTCCCACAGCGCAAGCATTTCCTCTCCTTCCTCCAACAATTGTCCTCCGTGTGATTTGGTTTCCCGCAAAATCCACAAGGACCTCGAGAAACAGAGGCTGAACTCCCTGTGAGGCACTTCTCTGCTGGCCTCGTCAAAACGAACCACCCCTTGACGAGGTCCCTCTCACGACCCAAAATCTCCCTCCTCCGGTCCCCTTCCAGACTTGGGAGGGTTACCCTTCTCACCTTGCCCTGAACTACTCCCAGGGAATCCCCGTTTCCTCACTGGAAGTTTCTAACTTGAAGTCTAGCGTTCTCCACTCGCAGTGCTTTCTCCACCGCTTCACTAAAGGTAGTGATCTGAGCTACCGCCAGATCCTTCTGAATTTCCACATTCAACCCCTGAGTAAATCGCCGTATCCTCTTTGCTCCGTTACAATAAGTTCAGGGGCGAACTTAGACAGTCGAGTAAACTGGCTTTCATACTCGGCCACCGTTTGAGTTCCTTGGCGCAGCCTAATGAACTCATCCTCCTTCTTTTCCTGGACCAATGGCGGAAAATACTTGCGTTGAACCCTCATGAAATTTACCCACGTCCTTGGCGTTTGTTCTCTCTCCCATTTGTTCGAATAACGTTCCACCAAGAACGGGCGGCCCCTCCAACTGAAAGACAGCAAAAGTGACCTGTCTCTCCTCCGAATAGTGCAAGGCCGCAAAGATATCTATCATTTTCTCCAACCACCTTTCGGCCACGTCGATCGGGTCTCCCAGGAATTTTGGAGGGGAGAACTTTTGGAACCTTTCGAGGGCTCGGTCCTCACCCTCAACGTTTCGCCAGGGTTCCCAGGGTGTTGGCCTTGGTGTTCCACTACGTGGGCCAACAAGTCGGTCATTCGCTGAATAGCAGCGGCTACCTGCGCATTTGGGTCAATTCTAGGCTCAGGAGTTAGGTCCAGGCGTGGGTTCCCGATTACCCCTTTCAGTCGAAGGTTGCCTAATACCGCGTCCACGACCTCGGCCACTACGAGTACCTCCATGGTTTAATCCAAATCTATAGTCGAAACACAAGTGGTATTAAAGCATGATAAACATGCACAAAGAACGAGAAATAAACACTAACAAAAGCATTTATGCACATATCACACAGATAGATTAAACAAGTCATACAGTAGCAGTCAGTCAAATATGTACAAAGCAATCCCATGAAAGTAACGGGGTCATCCAAAATATAATATACAAAGTTAGGTCAAGACAAAAAGGCTAACTAATAGCTTTCCCCTAACTAATCCCCACATGGGATCAAAACACAACAAAGGAGCTCTAGCCTAGTTCCCTACTGAGCACACGGACTCTCCCCTTGACTAGAGCTAGGCGTGCTCCCTTCATCAGATGTTCCATCGCTAGACGCCCCACTTGCACATTGGCGCCAATCACACCTTGGATTAGCCTCACACTCGTTAATAATGCCTCCCGACCGGTCTCTAACTACCCTAGTCACCCTCGTGAGCGATCAGTAGCCACGTGCAACTGCTCTCTAAGAGCGTTGGTTCTCTCTTGCTCCATGACAACATCCCCTTCGAGCTCACGGATCCGGTCAGCTTGCATTCGTATAATGCCCCTCAACCTCACCATCTCGGTTTGGTCCCTAGCAGTGGCTCGCCTAAGCCTCCTCCGCTCATCAAGGACGGCTACGACTACTCGGTCTATGTAAGAGTAGTTCTGCACGACTACAACGGCGAGTCCGACTAGCAGCGCTCCAACGGCGGATTGGTCATCCAGGCCTTTCCTGATAATCAACGACGCGAAAGCGCCTCCGAGGCGACTCACCTCCGCCCTCTGCACTCGTTCCAGCCATAATAACCTACAAGAACAACGAAAATTCACCTTAGACGAGAAAATCACACTTAACGGCACCTCAACGCCAAACCAAAGGTACTAAAAACAAATTTCTAACTTGCCCAAGTTGTTTCTAACCTAGGTTCTGATACCAACTGTGACAACCCCACCTCCCCCTAGGGCATACTCTAAGGGTTAGCGAACTGCCTACCCAACTCTCGCCAGGACTATTAAAACGATTACACACACACAAACCAAAACGTTCTGGAAGGTGTTATAGCGATTAAGGATAACAACAACCATGCAAAACAAAAACGAAACTGAAATGAACAGTGCTGCCACGTCACAATCCAGCCGGATTGGAGGCAGAGGCTGCCAAAAATTTTTCACTTATCCCCTGCAAATCTGGGCCGGATACTTGGCCAGATTCTGATGAACAGTGCCCGATCGAAATTTTCTTCTTTCCACAATTGACCTCCGCACTCGACCGAACACCATCCCAAGCATAATTAAACTTTAAGTAACACTAGAGAATGTACATATCCATGAAAATATACTAGATATACATGAGGAATCATCCATAGATACACGTTTAATGAGTTTACAATCCCAAGGTTACATCAAAACAAGGTACAATTAGGGTTTCCAACGGCCAAGGAGCTATACTGTGAGAACCCGAAATTTTTCCTTTTTCTAGGTTTTAATTTATTTCCTTGCACCGTTTTCCACATTTTCTTTATTCTATGAATTTTCTGGACATTTTTATGAGCAAATAGGGTTTTAAACATATTTTTCTAGTATAAGTCAATTTACGAGATTTTTGGAACGAATAGTGGACGTGGGACCCGCTAGTGCGTTAAGTGAGAGAAATTCGACCAATTAGGTCAAGTTTTGCGTACTGAGATTTAATTACTAGGTGTTAGTAGGTGACTAGAGGTTACCTAGAGGAATTAATCATGGTGAGACAAGAGGATAGGAGTGAAATTAATAAGGTGCCACGTGTCGCAATTTCATTCGAGGTTGGACTTTGACCATTTTTTTCACCTTTACCAAAAGGCTAATTTTGACCAAATTCTCTCTCATTTTCTTCCTCTTGTGGCCGAGCAACATAGAGAGGAAAAGAAGAAAAGAAAGCTTCATCTTGTCCCATTTCCTTGAGTGATCTTGCAAACCAACCGTTTAAATTCCAACTTACTCCATAAAAACACCTTGCTAAGGTAGATTGAAGCTATTGGTGGAGGAAAATTGGTGTCTAAGCTCCTAAGCTTCAAGCTTTGTTGAGGGAAGAGGTATTTTACTTGGAAACTTTCCTTTTGGTTCCATTAATGTCAAATTAAGAGCCTATGGTGGCTTAATAGTTGGATTCATGGATAAATTGGTGGGTTATTTGAAAGTTTAGTGAATTTCTGATTTTATTGGAATTTTTCTGTTTTATATAAGAAATGTTAGTTAGCCTTGGATTTATGGTTTAAAATTGAGCCAAATGGAGCTCTTGTGTGTGAATTGTGATCAATTGTGAAAATTTCCAGCTTTGCACAAAATTTCAGATTTAGGGTTTTGGGAATTGGGGCTTTTCTATAATTGTCTAATTAAGGTGCAATTGATGGTGAATGAAGGGTATTGTGACCCTAATGGTGGTTAATGACTAGTTTATGATTGAATTGGTTGGTTTGGATGTTTGCTTGTAGGATGGAAAGTTGGAAAATTAGGCGAAGTGCTGTCAAAATTTCCGCAGGAATTCCTGAGCAGTCTCGGGAAATCTGTTATAACTCGATGTAGGAATATCGGAATTAAGTTTTGTTTGTTGCATTTTAAACTAGACTCATAGGGCTACAAACCGTGTGAATTTCAGACCCTAGTTCTGTCTGTGTGAATTATAGTGATTTTCCAAAGTTGACTGAAATTACATACCTGTTCTGTCTTGGACTGGATGATGCAGCGACTTGAGGCTAGAATTTGACTAACTTGGGATTCGAATCTTGTAAGCATGTCTTCTAAGTAATTGTACCCCTTTGAGTGTATTTTCCGATGGTATAAATTTTATCAATTTTGGGCTTAAGACTTGTGAGATATGATATTTCCAATGAGGGTGCGCAAAACTGGAAAATCCTGTTTTCCTAGAATTAGTTTTATTTTCCTTTTTCCTCTTAGATTTGAAGTTAGTGGATCATAGTAAGTATGGTTTTGGGTAGATACAAAGGGTTTTGGATCGTTCATGTCTTTAAGACCACCAACTACCTTTTCACTCCAAAATTTCACTTTTGTATTGCTTTGGTAATTTACTTGGTTAGACGTGTGACTCGTAATCGAGTCTCACTTGTTTTACCTTGTTGGTTTAGGACGTGCCGGTGACCCAAGTACCTCGAGGGAAACGTTTGAAGTTATTTGTGTGAACTGGTGAGTGTACCATCCCTTTAAATTGGTGCTTATCTGATTCATCTGTACTTGCAACTTGCAACTTGATTAGCTGTGACTTTTGTATGCTTCGTATGAAACGTGAGTGTACTATGGCATGATTTAAGTGCTTAAGTGACTACATGTCTTTGAAACTGTAAAGTGCTCAACTGTGAACTGCGGGAACGAGGCGAGGGTGTACTTTACCGCTCTCGTCCTCTTACTGTGTAACTGTTTACCATTGTACTGCACTGTGTTTGACTGGAAACTGTGAAACTGCACTGCGATTGACTTGAATATTGGGCATGAGCCCCACCACTGTACTGTAATCACTGAGCTCAAAGCCCTAGTGGAAGTTACTCGAGTCGAGCCAGCAAGGGCTGGTAGACGAGGTAACGACCCTCGGGTCACTGTTTGTCGAGTGGAGTGTATCTCCTCGACCTTCCGGTATACTCGAGTATTACCACCCACTGTACTGTTGAGGTGTTCGGGCCCGGTGAGGGGTATGTTTGGTGGACGGAATCGGCGTTAAAGTGGTGCTCTACTGGACGGGTTACTTTATTTGAAAGTTGACGGAGTGTCAACTACTATTTGATCAAGCTCCGATGAAGCAATGGGAACTTTGGCTCCTGAGAGCCACCTGTATCCTTTCTCTTGGAAATGATTATTTATTTCCCTATCTGGTGTGTATAACTGCATGATTGATACGTGAAATGCCATGATTCATGACTACTTGTACTTATGGTACCTCATTGAGCGAAAGCTCACCCCCTTCCCGTTATCTTTGTTTTCCTTACAGGGAACAACTCTTTTGAAGAAAGGGTCAAGCTAGTGTAAATGTTCTTTTGTAACGCCTTTTGTAATTAAACCCTAATGTGGGATTTGAACATGTCATTTTGAATCGTAAAACCCTAAAGTGGGTTGTGTGTATATATATTTGCTCATGTATATATGATGTATTTTCTTGGAAATGTACTTGTCTATGTTTATTCAAAGTTTCGATATGTTTGGATCGCGTTCGGACAAGTTCGGACGGCAAACGCGAAAGAAAAGATTTCCGGCCGGATTGTGACGTGGCAGTCACTGTTCATGTTCGTCCCGTTTTCGTTTTCGTTTCGCGCGCTTATTGTTAGCTTTACTTAACGATAGACTTTTCGAACGTTTAGAAATGCTGGAAATGAATGTTTTAACCCTAATGAAGGGTTCTTTACACTTGGTTTAGCACGTGTGACCGATTAGTAGTCCTGGCGAGAGCTGGGCAGGCGGTCCGCCGAACCCTTTGGTTCGCCTTAGGGTGAGGTGGGGCTGTCACAAGTGGTATCAGAGCCACGTCGCGTGGTCTCTGCGCGGAGTGAGTTTGGGCCGAGTGGTGTTATGGTCTTGACTTTGTGAATGCGTTCAAAGGTTTAAGTACTTTCTTGGGCGTAAGCTACGAATCGTGTAAGTTATAAGTGTAAAAATCCTTAATATGGGACTTGAGGAAGATAGGTATGTATGTCGGGTAGGAATCTTTAATATAGATGATTTACTCTTGGGACCGGCCGGCTCGAGTTGTGAAATATCTTATTTTGGATTCTTGCGCCCGAATACGCATGAGATGAGGGCCTAGGTTAGAGATGACTTGGGCAGACTAGAACGTGATTCTATGGTACTTTGAATGACATATTGGGGTTTCATTAAGTGCGGTTAGCCTGTTTAAGATATAAACCATGTTATTCTTGTAGGCTTGGGTGGAGCTCGTAGAGCAGCTTGAGATGAGCCATGTTTGACTCTGTGAGAGGGTAGTCACGAGAAGGGAAAATCTCTTAGTTAGTTGTTTCGTACTCTTGGGCTCAGCTTGTACATTATATTATGGAGAACTCCGATGTTTTCATGGGATTTCTTTTATCCGCATTTGACTGACTGCTACTGTGTGAGTTGTCTGATAAAATTGCATTATATGTATATTTGCTTTTGAGTTGTGTCTGCTTTTGTTACTTGTGTCTGCATATATTTGTTTTAATATTATATTCGCGTTTCAACCCTAGATTGGTTAGACCTATGGAAGGGACTCGTAGTGGCCGAGGCCGTGGTCGCGGTAATAGGCAACCTTCGACTGATAGGGTTAATCGGGAACCCACACCTGAGCTTAATCCTGAACCTAGAATCGACCCGAATGTGCAAGTGGCCGCCGCAATTCAAAGAATAACTGACTTGTTGGCCCACGTAGTGGAGCATCAGGGCCAACACCCTCCCCATAACCCTGGAAACCCTGGTGAGCATGTTGAGAGCGAAGATCGAGCTCTCGAAAGGTTTCAAAAGTTCTCCCCGCCGAAATTTCTGGGAGGACCGGATCCGGACGTGGCCGAACGGTGGCTGGAGAAAATGGTAGACATTTTTGCGGCCCTACATTATTCGGAGGAGAGACAGGTTACTTTTGCTGTCTTTCAATTGGAGGGAGCTGCCCGTTCCTGGTGGAACGTTATACGTATGAAGTGGGAAAGAGAAACCACGCCACGGACATGGGCAAACTTTATCCGAGAATTCAATGTAAAATACTTCCCCCTTTAGTCCAGGAGAAGAAGGAGGATGAGTTCCTTAGGTTGCGCCAGGGCACGCAATCGGTGGCCGAGTACGAGAGTCAGTTTACACGGTTGTCTAAGTTGCGCCTGAATTGATTGTAACTGAACAAAGACGGATAAGACGTTTTATCCAAGGATTGAATGTTGAGATTCAAAAGGACCTAGCTGTAGCCCAACTTAGTACTTTTAGTGACGCCGTGGAGAAAGCCCAGCGAGTTGAAAATGCGAGGGTACAAGTTAGAAACTTTCAAACCAAGAAAAGGGGATTTCCTAGGAGTGACTTGGAACAAGAAGATAAGAGTGCGCCATCTAAATTTGAAAAGGGAAATGGAGGAACGCGATTTCCGGGGACATCAGGAAGTATCACACAGGGAGGCTCGACCTCTGCTTCTCGTGGTTCCTGCGGGTACTGTGGGAAGCCAAACCACACGGAGGATGTCTGCTGGAAGAAAGGAAGAAAATGCCTACGATGCGGAAGTGCAGATCATCACATCGCGAATTGCCCAAGCCTGTCTCGAGAAGGGAGTGAGAACCAGCAACCGACCAAACCCAATTCCAACCAGTTGAAAGGGGAAGGGACTGGACCGAAGGTGTCGGCTCGGGCATATTCCCTAGAGTCACATCAAGACCTTGACTCGTATGATGACGTGGAAGGTAAGAAAAATTTCGAGGACGAAATTTCTTTAAGAGGAAGAGAGTGTGAGAACCCGAAATTTTTCCTTATTTCTAGGTTTTAATTTATTTCCTTGCACCGTTTTCCACATTTTCTTTATTCTATGAATTTTCTGGACATTTTTATGAGCAAATAGGGTTTTAAACATATTTTTCTAGTATAAGTCAATTTACGAGATTTTTGGAACAAATAGTGGACGTGGGACCCGCTAGTGCGTTAAGTGAGAGAAATTCGACCAATTAGGTCAAGTTTTGCGTACTGAGATTTAATTACTAGGTGTTAGTAGGTGACTAGAGGTTACCTAGAGGAATTAATCATGGTGAGACAAGAGGATAGGAGTGAAATTAATAAGGTGCCACGTGTCGCAATTTCATTCGAGGTTGGACTTTGACCATTTTTTTCACCTTTACCAAAAGGCTAATTTTGACCAAATTCTCTCTCATTTTCTTCCTCTTGTGGCCGAGCAACATAGAGAGAAAAGAAGAAAAAGAAAGCTTCATCTTGTCCCATTTCCTTGAGTGATCTTGCAAACCAACCGTTTAAATTCCAACTTACTCCATAAAAACACCTTGCTAAGGTAGATTGAAGCTATTGGTGGAGGAAAATTGGTGTCTAAGCTCCTAAGCTTCAAGCTTTGTTGAGGGAAGAGGTATTTTACTTGGAAACTTTCCTTTTGGTTCCATTAATGTCAAATTAAGAGCCTATGGTGGCTTAATAGTTGGATTCATGGATAAATTGGTGGTTTATTTGAAAGTTTAGTGAATTTCTGATTTTATTGGAATTTTTCTGTTTTATATAAGAAATGTTAGTTAGCCTTGGATTTATGGTTTAAAATTGAGCCAAATGGAGCTCTTGTGTGTGAATTGTGATCAATTGTGAAAATTTCCAGCTTTGCACAAAATTTCAGATTTAGGGTTTTGGGAATTGGGGCTTTTCTATAATTGTCTAATTAAGGTGCAATTGATGGTGAATGAAGGGTATTGTGACCCTAATGGTGGTTAATGACTAGTTTATGATTGAATTGGTTGGTTTGGATGTTTGCTTGTAGGATGGAAAGTTGGAAAATTAGGCGAAGTGCTGTCAAAATTTCCGCAGGAATTCCTGAGCAGTCTCGGGAAATCTGTTATAACTCGATGTAGGAATATCGGAATTAAGTTCTGTTTGTTGCATTTTAAACTAGACTCATAGGGCTACAAACCGTGTGAATTTCAGACCCTAGTTCTGTCTGTGTGAATTATAGTGATTTTCCAAAGTTGACTGAAATTACATACCTGTTCTGTCTTGGACTGGATGATGCAGCGACTTGAGGCTAGAATTTGACTAACTTGGATTCGAATCTTGTAAGCATGTCTTCTAAGTAATTGTACCCCTTTGAGTGTATTTTCCGATGGTATAAATTTTATCAATTTTGGGCTTAAGACTTGTGAGATATGATATTTCCAATGAGGGTGCGCAAAACTGGAAAATCCTGTTTTCCTAGAATTAGTTTTATTTTCCTTTTTCCTCTTAGATTTGAAGTTAGTGGATCATAGTAAGTATGGTTTTGGGTAGATACAAAGGGTTTTGGATCGTTCATGTCTTTAAGACCACCAACTACCTTTTCACTCCAAAATTTCACTTTTGTATTGCTTTGGTAATTTACTTGGTTAGACGTGTGACTCGTAATCGAGTCTCACTTGTTTTACCTTGTTGGTTTAGGACGTGCCGGTGACCCAAGTACCTCGAGGGGAAACGTTTGAAGTTATTTGTGTGAACTGGTGAGTGTACCATCCCTTTAAATTGCGTGCTTATCTGATTCATCTGTACTTGCAACTTGCAACTTGATTAGCTGTGACTTTTGTATGCTTCGTATGAAACGTGAGTGTACTATGGCATGATTTAAGTGCTTAAGTGACTACATGTCTTTGAAACTGTAAAGTGCTCAAACTGTGAACTGCGGGAACGAGGCGAGGGTGTACTTTACCGCTCTCGTCCTCTTACTGTGTAACTGTTTACCATTGTACTGCACTGTGTTTGACTGGAAACTGTGAAACTGCACTGCGATTGACTTGAATATTGGGCATTGAGCCCCACCACTGTACTGTAATCACTGAGCTCAAAGCCCTAGTGGAAGTACTCGAGTCGAGCCAGCAAGGGCTGGTAGACGAGGTAACGACCCTCGGGTCACTGTTTGTCGAGTGGAGTGTATCTCCTCGACCTTCCGGTATACTCGAGTATTACCACCCACTGTACTGTTGAGGTGTTCGGGCCCGGTGAGGGGTATGTTTGGTGGACGGAATCGGCGTTAAAGTGGTGCTCTACTGGACGGGTTACTTTATTTGAAAGTTGACGGAGTGTCAACTACTATTTGATCAAGCTCCGATGAAGCAATGGGAACTTTGGCTCCTGAGAGCCACCTGTATCCTTCTCTTGGAAATGATTATTTATTTCCCTATCTGGTGTGTATAACTGCATGATTGATACGTGAAATGCCATGATTCATGACTACTTGTACTTATGGTACCTCATTGAGCGAAAGCTCACCCCCTTCCCGTTATCTTTGTTTTCCTTACAGGGAACAACTCTTTTGAAGAAGGGTCAAGCTAGTGTAAATGTTCTTTTGTAACGCCTTTTGTAATTAAACCCTAATGTGGGATTTGAACATGTCATTTTGAATCGTAAAACCCTAAAGTGGGTTGTGTGTAATATATTTGCTCATGTATATATGATGTATTTTCTTGGAAATGTACTTGTCTATGTTTATTCAAAGTTTCGATATGTTTGGATCGCGTTCGGACAAGTTCGGACGGCAAACGCGAAAGAAAAGATTTCCGGCCGGATGTGACGTGGCAGTCACTGTTCATGTTCGTCCCGTTTTCGTTTTCGTTTCGCGCGCTTATTGTTAGCTTTACTTAACGATAGACTTTTCGAACGTTTAAGAAATGCTGGAAATGAATGTTTAACCCTAATGAAGGGTTCTTTACACTTGGTTTAGCACGTGTGACCGATTAGTAGTCCTGGCGAGAGCTGGGCAGGCGGTCCGCCGAACCCTTTGGTTCGCCTTAGGGTGAGGTGGGGCTGTCACATATACAAAGGAACAAAAGAATGTCTACTAGCTCAACTCGCTACTCAAAAATCATGGTTTCCAAAAGTGAGTCCTATAAGGAAAACAAATATAACGAGAGTGAGCTTTCGCCCAATGAGATACTAGTAAGTCACGCAATCAAAGTTCACGAATGCATTCAAGCTCAGTTATACATGGCCATCAAACATAGAAATAAAGCACTATCATGAGTCCTGAAATAAAAGGATACAGGTGGCTCTCAGGAGCCAGTTTCCCCCTTGCAATTCTTGATCTCATCTCGTTGACCCTCCGTCAACGTTCGAAGAAAGGAAAATGACCGTAGATCCCACTTTACAACCCAGTACCTTCCACCATACATTCCCCTAACCGGGCCCGAACACCTCACATAATCAAGAGGGTAATACTCGAGTATACCATAAGGTCGAGGAGATAACACTCCACTCGACAAACAATAACCTCATGGTTCGTTACCTAATCGACCGGCCCTTGCCGGCTCGACTCGATTACGACCATTAAGTTTGAGTTCAGACATCACAGTAAAGTCGTAGGCTCATACCCCAAACGATATTAAACTAGGCACAAGTGAAATTCACAAGTATTCAGTAATCAGTTATATAAGTAAGAGAACGAGAGCGATAAAGTACACTCTCGCCTCATGCACAGAGTCACAATCATTCAATCCAATGATTCAAGTATACCAACCATTTAAGCACAAAACCATGCACAAGTACACTCACCACTTCCAACAAGCAAATTCACTAGTTTTCGCCCGACGGACGCCCTGAATCACCAACTCGACCTACAGCAATCAAGAAAACACAATTAAGACTCGAACATGAGTTGAATGCCCCTTAAATGAACGATTAAAGCTTGGGAATGGAAAATATACGATTAAAGCTAGAAGTACAAACAAGCCCAAAACCTTTCATTTCCCCTTAACCTTAACCTAAATTCAAGGAAAACCAACCTTCTCCTCAATTGGACAGCATTTCCCTTAAAATTTTAGATTTTCTATCCTATACCCAACCATATAATTTCATCCGAAAGAATCACACAGCACTTACAACTTATAGGCTATAAAACACACCTTATTAGGGTTATAATACCCCTTCAATCTTAGTCAAACAAGAGCCAATCAACCAACCCTAGCAAAGCCCTAATTTGAAACCCTAAAACTGAAATTTTCCGCAAAAACTGAAATTCTCCGCAAACAACCGCAATTAACGCACACAAGCTTCATTCTACACCAATACAAGCTATCATTCCAAGGCTAACTATTAATCATCATATAAATGTAAGAACCCTAGTTTTCATATGCATTTCACCTAAACTTTCTTTGTTCAATTCTAATTGATTTTGATTAAATTTATAGTTTTCATGATTTAGGTCTTTACTTGCTTGTATAATGATGGTTTTACTCCAAAGATTCATTTATATGACAAGCAAAAGTTTTAAAACTAATTCCTTACTCAATCTCTCTTTTATTTAGAATTTTTAGGGTTTAGCGGAAAACTTTCAAAAGTTGAGGGGTTTTAGGGCAATTTCAATTAAGATTTGATTAAGGATTTAAGCATGATTAAGAGAGTATTAAAGTGTGATTAAGGGAGACAAATCATCTTGGATTAGCATAGGATTGTGACACTTGTCGCTATAAGATTTGATCTTGATTTAATTAGCCACTAATTTTGACTAGGGTTTAACTCTAGAACATTCAAGTATATACTAGGATTTTGGAGCAATTTCTTGTCTTGTTTTATCTCCTCTTGGCCGAAAATTTAGAGGGAGAAAGAGAGGGAGGAGAGAAAAATTTTCTACATCCCAAATCCTAGCTAAAATCTTGAGAACTTGTGAGAAATCGAAGCTTGGCAACTTCTACTACCTATTTTGTCTTGTGGATCAAGTTCTTGGAGGAAAGAAATGAACTTGAAGCTTGTTTGGTCTTCTTGAAAAGCTAAAGAGGTAAGTAAGTTTTCAATCTTAAGTTGCTTGAAACCTTTAAACTTGATTTTTGTAGATAATGATGTGGTTGATGGATTATGATGGTTGTAAACTTGAAGAAATTGAAGATTTCTCATAACTTTGCCATAGATAAGTAAGCTGAAATTTTTCCCAGCTTGATTCCAGATTTTGTACCTATTTCAACTGGAAGTTTGACCATGATAATGGCCAAACTAGCTTTTCCACAAAACATGAAAGTTGTAGAGAATTGCGTTTATAATATGCCTGCAAATGTTCAACTCAATCGGAGTAGGATAGCTTGTGAAACGACCAAAATACCCCTGATTCCCTGTTTCTGTCCGAACTGATCTTTTGCCTCTGTAATTGGTCATTTTGACCAGGAAGATGACTGATTTAGCTTTTGATGTCTTCTTAAGAATTATACCCCTGTATCTTAGTTTTTCAAATGGCTTTGGAATAACCGGAATCTAAGTTGTGTACGCTGAGATATGATTGAATAAATCAGGACTGCCAGTTGAATTTCCCAGTGAGCTTTGAACTGGAAAATCTGGGACTGTTTGGATACATTTGACTAGGTTAGGTTGAGAACTGGGTTGAGGTGTCTTCATAAGAATTGTAGAGCTCTGTCTTAGCTTCGAAACAGTATAAGGTTTGTCCTAATTCAATAAACATAACTCCGGTTATGACTAAAATACTATGGGATGTCAAATCTGCCGTTTGGTATGCCTACCAAGTGTTTGATGAAATGTATGCCTACCAAGTATTTGATGGAATGTTTGCCCATTTTTCTTGATTGTTTATGAAGCATTTACATGTCTTAAACCTCTTTTGAGCTAGATCTATGTTTGATATGTGATTTAAGTGAGAATCATTAGAGGATGAAGGTTGGACGAATAGAAGAAAATATGGACTGTTTTCATTACCATGGCTGACCGGTTTAAGAAGAGAGGGTTTGTTCATGATTTTTGTGGTTTGTTTACACCTTAATCATGCCTAAACAACTTGGCTAGAGATTGGTTAAGCTCATGTGCGAATTGGAATGAAATTTGGAACAAGTAAAGTGGTAGTTTGTACAAGTGGACTGGTTTAGGGTTTCATGGTAATTAGCTTATTTTGGTAACCCTTAATCATGTTTATGTATTGTATTTTGACCTCCAATGGTACCAAATGACTTAACCCCCTGTGTATGAACATTAAAGGACTGATTTGGGTGAATTTGAACCAAAATAAATGAAGTTAGCATGAAGAACTAGTGTGCAATTGTTAGGGTTTGAGACTGATCCAGGGTTGGAAAATCAGCCAACTTCCCTGAGTTACCTAGGAGACGACCTAGAGTGTGATCTTGGTACCGTTGGAAAACCCTTCGAGTCTAGTTTCCAACGCAGCTGACGGAACCTAATTCCAACCTTCCTACAGTGAGATATAGCCGTTTTACCGAGACTACGCGGGCGCGACTGTTTACCCGCAAAGAACCTTTTAAGCTTGAATGAAACTTTTCTTTTGGCCAACTTTCTTGCACTTGTTAAACTTGTTTTCCCATGAAATCTTGCTGCATTTTGGGCCTAAATTTCACGGTGAATTGAGTAGATTTAACCACTCATTTGGTCACCTAATGAGCTCACTTTTGACTTGGAATGAAACCTAGTTTGTTAACGATTTCACTCGTTACCCTAGGAGTGGGAAACGGTGGTGAACGTAACCACATGACTTGACGCTTGACTACTACATTGCTTGACAGGTGAGTGTTCTACTACCTGCTATCTGCTTATATGAAATATCTGAATACTTGAATTACGACTGTTTGAGCCAAACCATGCTTTGATAAAATGGAGGCGAGCGTGTACTTTATCGCACTCGACCTCCCTCATTTTCCACTGTGGCTCTGTATACTGCAATTATGAGATGTGAATTCTCTATATGTGACTGTACTTGAGTTGTTTGGGTGATACCCCATCAACTACTGCTACTGTTTAGGTACCCAACCTCATAGGTGAGTCGGTTGGATCGAGCCAGCAAGGGCTTGGTCGAAACGGCCGATAAACCTTGGGGACTGTTTACTGATCACTGGAAACCGGTATACTCGAGTATTATCTAACTACTGTTATGGAGTGCGGGCCCGGTAGGGGGTTGACTGGTGGACGGAGATTGGAGAAAGTGGTGTTCTACGGACCTTATGTTCTTCGAATGCAAGTGTTGACGGAGAGTCAACGGACCCTGGTATGATCAAGCTCATGGAAATTTGGCTTTTGAAAGCCACCTGTATCCTTAAATTGAACTGTGATTAAATTGTTCTTGTACTACACGGTATCTACTTGATTATATTATGTCCTTATTTGGCTATGTGCTTACTTGTTTTACTTGGAACCTTACTGAGCTATAGCTCACCCCACTCCCTTTGTTTTCCTTAACAGATCGGAGACGGACTTTCGGTCGAGAGTTTTCTTAACTTTATTTTACTTGAACTTGTAAACCCTTTTGTTAAGTTAACTTTACTTTTGACTTTTACAAGCTTAAATATTTAAGTTCGACTTATGTTATGTAATTCTAGAACGGAATTGTAAGTGTGAAGTTTAGTTGTTTTAAGTTTGGAAAGTGGACGTGGCGATTGTTTGCCATTAAGGTTTGCACCATTGCTTTGAAGTTATTCCACTGGATATTTCTAGTGTTAGTTCCTTGATCGACCGAGTCCTAGCGAGAGCTGGGCAGGCAGTCCGCTGATACCCTAGGGTACGCCCTAGGGAGAGGTGGGGCTGTCACAATAAAACAGAAAAAATATCCAATAAAATCAGAAATTTATCTAATTCCACTTTATTCCATGAAATCATCCATAAAACAACCTACTTAGCTACTATAACCCACTAATTTACCACTATTGCAACTAAAGAATAGGTTTCTAAGTAAGGTACCTTAACACCTCAAGAAAGGTAGTAGCTTAGGGTTTGTTCTTGCAAAACAACTCCACCAATCACTTCAAACTTCCTTAGCAAGTAAATTTTGTGGAGAAATTTGAGAGTTTAATGGTTGGATTTCAAGATTTGAGCAAGAGTTGGATGATACAAGATGAAGCTTTCTTTCTTTTCTCTCCCTATGAAGTTCGGCCAAGAGGGTTGCAAAATGAGGATGATTTTGGTCAAAATTGCTATTTAGTAAAGGTAAAGAAAGTTAGGCAAGTCCTCTTCGAATCGAATTGTGACACGTGGCACCTGTTTATGTTTCAAGCTTACCTCCTTGCTCTCCAAGGTTACCTCCTTGCTCTCCAAGGTTAATCCATCTACGTAATCTCTAATCATCTCCTAACACCTAGTAATTTAATCCCTTTACGCAAAACTTAACCTAATCGGCTGAATTTATCTCACTTAACGCACTAGCGGGTCCCACGTCCACTATTCGCTCCTAAAATCTCATGAACTAACTTATACTAGAGAAATGATTTAAAAACCCTATTTACTCATAAAAATATCTAAAAAATTTTATAGAATAAAGAAAATATAGAAAACGGGTGCATAGGAATAAAATAACGCCTAAAAATAAAGAAAATTTACGGGCTCTCACAGTTCAACTACTATAAATACCAAAAAATTTGCAAAGTTTCTTAAAAACCATGACTGTTCTGTTTTGCACATGAGACTGTAGTGAGTTTGAACTGAAAATTTGACTAACCTATGAGTTGAATTTCATGAAGATGTCTTCTAGTGCTTCGAGTCTATTTTCTAATGATTTACGTTTTGTGAATTTTCGATCTGCGGAACTCAAGTTATACTTTTTCAAAAAATATCACCAAAGTTGGAAATTTTATCAAATGGATTGAGTGGGACTTGGAAAACTTTAGAAAACTTTTTTGGGTTTTAAACCTAACTTTCTTTGGTTAAATCTTGCATATTTTGATTCGAAATACTTGGTGATATGTTAACCTTAGCATGCATGAAATATTTCACTTGATTTAAACTTCATTTAAACAAGAAATCGCGGCCCTTTTAGTCTTCTAATATTAGGGTTAAATCTATAGTTTCTGTGGTTGCTAAGTGAAGCATCAAATTTTATATTTTCTCATTATCTTGGCTTTAAGTTACTAGGCTCTTGACAGATTACATGATCACAGGACTTGAGAATGTTCTGGAGGAAGAACCAGGGTGACCAATTGGTGAGGTCAAATGGTGAGTGTTCCTTGCATGTTGTGCTTCCAATGACTATGTGAATTGTTGTGAATGTTTGCTTGAATGTTAAATGCTTTTAAATGATTTTTAAATGGATTTTCAATAGGTGAGTGTATACTTTATCGCACTCGGCCTAAGTGAACATGAAATTTTCAATGATTGAATGTTACTTGTGCATGAATGTAAGCCTTTGGCTGAACTGGGCCCTTGCCCTTCGTTGCCAGTCGACTTGAGTTAGAAGTGGATTCGGTTGGGCGGCTGGTGACCCTGGGACAGTGTTTTGGTATACTCGAGTATTACCACGAAGTCTAGTGGAGAACTGGTGATACGAACCCACCTCGATTGGCATGAACTCGTATCCCACGTAGCCCCGGATCTAGACGAAGAATCAAGTTCAATGCAGTACCCTTGACCCTTGAAACCCGCGTAGTTGTGAACCTATTGAACTTAATCTCAACCCACAACTAAACAAGAAAGTGAACCAAGGTTTTAGGTAGAAGACGCCACAACCAATGGTGGTTTATTGGTTGATAAGTACAAGAACACTTAAGAGCAATTCTTGAGTATTCAAGCAAGGATCTCTTGGGAAAAGAGAGTTCAAAACTCACAAGTTTTGGCTAAGAATTTCGTGTATTCAAATCTCAAAAATAAGGTGGCTAAAGGCTATATTTATAGCCTCTTACAAGACTCAAGAATCCTAATCGGATTTGGAAACGGATGCTATTTTCCTAAACCTAATTGACTACGGCCTTGGTCAACATGACCTAGACTTTATTTCCTAATTCAAATAACTGTTTTAACCCTTAAACTAATCACTAATAATCGACTAACAATCTGAAATTATTAACTAAACAAGACATCACAATTTGCTTGACCAAGTGACTCGATTTTCTTTAATCCTCGGATCCGATGCCTTGATCTCCATTCTCATTTGCATCCATGACTTGAATAATTGTATAAAGTGTTATATCTTCATGATCAAGTCCTTGAATGCTACGTGTATCACCAACTTGAGATGACTTGTATATCACGAACTAAGGCTTGAAATGACTCTCTAAACTTCTTAGCACGTGCCCGAGTGATCGGACCACTTGAAATGACTTGAATGGTACTGCCTTAAGCCGTGGGGTTCTCTTCGACTAGCCAGTGAATGAAATGACTAACTGAATGAAATGATCACTGAAGGAGTTTTTATTTGAAAATATGTTTTCAAATTTTGGAATTATAAGGGAGAAATGGTCAGAGACTAAATGACTGACTGAATGGCTTTAAGTGAGCACGTATCCTTCTAATAATTGAATGTTTATTTCTTGAATGACTGTTTATTACTGTGCAAAGTGTGCAAACTGTTAAATGTAATATTTCCATGGTTTTTTTTCTACCTGATTGCTTGTTTGGGAACCTCACTAGACTTTTAACTCATTCCTTTAGTTTTGTTTTTCTTATAGGAGTGGAGGCCGGAGCAAGTAAGCGTGAAATAGTGTGTATAATCTTCATGTGCTTGTACTTTTGTAGATGGATGTATTTGGGATCTTTGTTAATGAAACCCTATGTTTCACTTTTGGGTTATAAATTAAGTTGAAATTCTTCGATGAATGGAAATTTTATGTTAATCTAGAGGTGTGAAAGACTATTTTAAGAATGTAAGTGAGTGAGTCCTGGCGAGAGTTAGGCAGGTGTTCCTCCAAACCCTTGGGTACACTCTAGGGGGAGGTAGGGTTGTCACAGGTGGTATCAGAGTTGTTTCGCGTGGTCTCTGCATAGGATGAGCTTGGGCCAAGTGATGTTATGGTCCCTATTATATGAATGAGTAAAGGATTAAGTACTCTTCGTGAGCATAAGTTGTGAATCATGAATGTTATAGGCATAAAACCTTTTGTCAGGATACTTGGAGAAGATAGATATGTACGTTAGGTAGGAATCTCTAATATAGGTGATTTACTTTTAGGACAGGCCAACTCTAGTTGTGAATTATCTTATTTCAAATTCTCATACACGAGTACTCAAGAGTTGAGGGCATTTTGATGAGAGTCGATATCACGACTGCCTTTGAGGTAGATGTGAATGAAAAAGGTTAACGCATGGAAGATTTTAATATGTGACCTAGGAATTGAACTGATTGAGGAGAATGGATCGATGAGTGTTATAATGGACTAATCTAGTAACTGTTTGGTTAGGGTTTCTATGGCTGGTGGTTAGATTGTCATGCATGTTGGAGAAGCTAGCACTGTAGACCTATCTCTTTTTAATTTGGTTCTTGATTGACTACTTTTGCCTATGCTTCCTAGATACCTACCCCTCTGATGACAGAGTGTGACAACCCACCTCCCCCTAGGGCGTACCCTAAGGGTTAGTGAACTGTCTGCCCAACTCTCGCCAGGACTACTAACGTTCACACACGCTAAACCAAGTGCAAAAGACCCTTAGATAGGGCTAAAACATACATTCCCAATATATATATCAGTTACTGATACCACCTGTGACAGCCCCACCTTCCCCTAAGGCGAACCAAAGGGTTCGGCAGACCGCCTGCCCAACTCTCGCCAGGACTCGTTCACTCACTCCAAACAAAAAGATAACACGAGAATAAACGAGAACAATACCCAAACTTGAACCATATAAATACATTCATCTCAATCTCAACCAGAAGTACAGTCCCAAATGTAACCAAAGATCTAACTTTCTCAATACAACCAACTCTATCCAAGCACTAGAGCGAGTGCAAAAAGCCAAAACAAAACAATGCAAAACCAAAAACTAGACTATTCTATTCTATACAGATCTCTCGCCCATACTTGCAACCCCTGTAAGGAAAACAAAAGGCGTGGTATAAGCTAAAAGGTAAGAATAATCATGAGAACATATTATGGTTCCAACCAATAAAATGTTTGATGAATCAAGGAAAATCCGAATAATTACTAGTACGAAATATAAGTATGATTTTGAAAGCGAAAAGAGTTCGTACTAGTAATTATTCGAATTTTCCTTGATTCATCAAACATTTTATTGGTTGGACCATAATATGTTCTCATGATTATTCTTAGGGTTGCTTGGTGACTAAGGGTGATATCCGAAAGGGGTTGCAAGTATGGGCGAGAGATCTGTATAGAATAAAATAGTCTAGTTTTGGTTTTGCATTGTTTTGTTTTGGCTTTTGCACTCGCTCTAGTGCTTGGATAGAGTTGGTTGTATTGAGAAAGTTAGATCTTTGGTTACATTTGGGACTGTACTTCTGGTTGAGATTGAGATGAATGTATTTATATGGTTCAAGTTTGGGTATTGTTCTCGCTTATTCTCGTGTTATCTTTTTGTTTGGAGTGAGTGAACGAGTCCTGGCGAGAGCTGGGCAGGCGGTCCGCCGAACCCTTTGGTTCGCCTTAGGGGAAAGTGGGGCTGTCACAGGTGGTATCAGAGCTAATTCGCGTGGTCTCTGCGCGGAGTGAGCTTGGGCTAAGTGGTGTATGGTCCTGATTCCGTGAATAAGTATGAAGGACTAAGTGTTCTTTTGTGAGAACTCGAGGAAGACAAAAAAAATCCGGTTTTAGGGTTTTAGGGTTTTATCGGTTTCCGTGCACACATTTTCTATATTTTCTTTATTATATTCATTTTATACATGTTTTATAAGTAAATATAGTATTTAAGTCATTTTTCTAGTATAAGTGAGTTCACGAGAGATTTGGAGCAAATAGCGGATGTGGGACCCGCTAAGGCGTTAAGTGAGAGAAATTCGGCCAATTAGGTTAAGTTGTGCAGTAAGGCATTTAATTACTGAGTGCTAAGAGATAATTAGAGGTTGGTTAGATGCTTAGTCATTAGTAAGCTAAAGGATAAGGAAAAGATCAAAAAAGGCGACACGTGGCGCGATTCCATTGGGCCACTTTGTGCCTAACTTTCTGACACCTTTATTAAAGTTGAAAAATTGACCAAAAACATCTTCATTCTTTCACCATCTTGGCCGAAAATATTGAGAGGAAAAAAGGAAAGAAAGCTCCAACTTCTCTTCCAATTTCTTGTCCAAATCTTGCAAATCAACCGATAAAAATCCGATTTCCTCCGTAGGAATTGCTTATTAAGGAAGATCAAAGGTGCTTGTGGAGTGATTTTTCAAAGAGAAGCCCTAAGTTGCTACCTTTCTTGGTGATTGAGGTATATTGCTTAGAACTTCAATTTTGTCCATAATAATTGCAAAGTAGTGGCTTATATCGGTTAAGGAGCTTAGTTTATGGATGAATTTGTGGTTTAAAGTAAAGCTAGGGGAATTTCTTATTTTCTTGGGAATTTTCTGTTTTCATATGATGGCTAAGGTTGGCTTGGATTGGTGGCTTAGTATGGTATGGAATTGAAGTTATTGTGCATTAATTGTGGTTAATTGCGGAAATTTCAGCTTTAGGTGGGAAAATTCCAGATTAGGGTTCTTATATTGCCCTGTTCTGACCAGTTCTGTTCGTCCATGATGGAGGCCGAATTGGCCTTAGCTCAAAACATGAAAGTTGTAGAGAATTAAGTGTAGATTATGCCTGTAAAATTTCAGCTCAATCGGAGCACGGTAGCCTGTGAAAGGACTATTTTACCCCTGCCTCCCTGTTTCTGTCCGGAAATGATAATCAGCCGCTGTAATTGGCTCGTTTGACTGGGAAGATGAATGAATTAACTTTTTATGCCTTCTTAAGAATTGTAGCCTTGTATCTTAGATTTCTAATGGATTTGGAATCAACTGAATCGGAGTTGTGTAGCCTGAGTTATTGCTGGTTAAAGTCAGTGCTGATAACTAGACTGATCTTAAACTTTTGGATCTGTGTTTGGTAAATTCGACTTAGATAAACTATAAATTAGGTTAAGTGGCCTTCATAAAGGTTGTTCCCCTCTGTCTTAGCTTCGAAATTGTATAAGGTTCACCCCGATTCGATAACCATAGCTTCGGTTATGACTAAAATGCTACGAGATACCAAATCTGCCATTTAGCTTTTGTCTCCAAAATTGATATTTGCTTGCACTATTGCACTTGTGTTATACTGGGATGATTTTGGAGCCTATGGAAGGGCTATTGTGGTAACCTTATTTGTGTGTGTTTCTGGGGCTGATTGAGGAAAATAATGAAGCCATATATGGCTGGAAATTTGGTAAACACAAAGGGCACGCCGCCCAACTTTCTAGGCCGCTTGGTTCCTTCAAGTTTGAGTTGATTCTTAGTAGATGAACGGCTTTTAGGTCATTCAAGCCCCTAGGTCCTCCTGTTACCTTTTCATTCCGAAATCACGCTTTTGCAACTTTGCCTTCATAGTTCATTTGGGGTAGGCATACGACTCATAGTCGAGCCTCACTTGCGCGTTTCATTTACTAGAATTTGGGATGTGAAAACCTTAATTGCTACTTTGGTTATTTTAGGGTTTCTTGGCGATTAAAGTCATTTTGGGGGAAAAACTTTTGAAGTATCTGCACTTGAACTGGTGAGTGTACCACCCCCTTAAATTGGTGCTTATCTGATTCATCTGTACTTGCAACTTGCAACTTGATTATCTGTGACTTTTGTAAGCTTCGTATGGAACGTGAGTGTACTATGGCATGATTTAAGTGCTTAAGTGACTATATGTCTTTGAAACTGTAAAGTGCTCAACTGTGAACTGCGGGAACGAGGCGAGGGTGTACTTTACCGCTCTCGTCCTCTTACTGTGTAACTGTTTACCATTGTACTGCACTGTGTTTTGACTGGAAACTGTGAAACTGCACTGCGATTGACTTGAATATTGGGCATGAGCCCCACCACTGTACTGTAATCACTGAGCTCAAAGCCCTAGTGGAAGTTACTCGAGTCGAGCCAGCAAGGGCTGGTAGACGAGGTAACGACCCTCGGGTCACTGTTTGTCGAGTGGAGTGTATCTCCTCGACCTTCCGGTATACTCGAGTATTACCATCTCTATTCCTATTCGGCGTTCGGGCCCGGTAAGGGGTATGTTTGGTGATCGGGATTTGGCGTTTAAGAGGGATCTACGGACATGTTATTTCATTAAACGTTGACGGAGGGTCAACGAGTTTGGATCAAGTACGGAAATGGGAATTTGGCTCCTGAGAGGCACCTGTATCCTTTCCAGTTGAGATAATTGTTCATTTCTTTATATGTGCCTTAAACGTGAAATGCCATGATCCATGACTACTTGTATTCTTGGTACCTCATTGAACGCAAGCTCACCCCGTTCCGTTACTTTTGTTTTCCTTACAGGGTTTAACTTCTTGGAAATCATGATTTTTGAAGAAAAGGGGCGAGCTATTGTATATGTATTTTTGTTAAGCTCTTTTGCAACTGAAACCCTAATTGTATTTTGACCGATATGGATACCCTGGCTTGTATTTTAGTTACTTTGTTCAAGACTTTGATGTAGCAATATGTATAAGTGTAATCATTTGAGATGTTGTGATGCTATGGTTTTGGATTCTATCACGCGTAGTCTAGGGTTTTGTGGGATTCGATTCCGTAGTCCTGGCGAGAGCTGGGCAGGCAGTCCGCCGATACCCTTTGGTTCGCCTTAGGGGAAGGTGGGGCTGTCACATCTTTTGAGCATAATCTGTGAATCGTGCCTGTTATAAGTGTAAATCTTTTTTTTCATGGTACTGAGGACACTAGATATGTACGTCAGGTAGGAATCTCGATTGTAGATAATTTACTCTTGGGACTGCAGCTCGATTGGTGAATTATCTCGGATTCTTGTACCCGAGTACGCGGGTAGTACTAAGGATTTGCAATCTTTTGTGGGGAAATAGGAATGAGCTAATGTGTGGTGAAAGTAAGTGTAAAGGGTTAACAGATGCCTAGTTCGGGTAGTAAGGGAAGTGAGAGATCGGACGGGGAATCTTTTAGCCGAGTGTGGGATGGCACGTTGTGTTTTCTTCTTGTTTTGCCCCTGTATTGCTACTGTGTGTACTTGACTTGTGACATTTCGATATTTACATGAATAGGACTTGCTGTACTTGGTTTGTCTAACTTGATCTGTTTCTTTGCGTACTTGGTGTGTTATAAATTACTATTTTAAATCACCCTTTTGAGAAAAAAAATAAAATAAAATAAAATTTCGAGGACGAAATTTCTTAAGGGGGAGAGAGTGTGAGAACCCGAAAATTTTCACATTTTCAAGTATTGTTTTATTTCTTTGCCTATATTTTATACTATCCTTTGAAAATATTAAATGTTTTGTACATTTTACAAGTAAGTACAATTTTTAAATCTTTTGCCTAGTATAAGTTAGTGTACGTAACTTGAAGTGCATTTGTTCGATGTGGGGCCCGCTAGTGCGATATAATTTTGCCGATTAAGTGATGAAGTATTAAGTGACATTACTTTCCAAGGTGCTAGGAGATGATTAGAGGGTAATTAGGTAGACTAATTATTGGAAGTGAGAAGATAAGCTTAAAACCTAAAGGACGCCACGTGTCGCGTTCCGATTGGAGGAAGACTTGCCTAACTTTCTCACCTTTACTAAAACCAAATTTTGACCAATTTCATCCCATTTTTCCTTGCTCTTGGCTGGCCCTTTGGAGGAGAAAAACAAGAGAGAGCTTCTTCAATTTCTAGCTCCAACCTTGGTCAAATCTTGAGTTCCAACCGATCAAATCGCAAACCCTTCCATAGGAGTGCTAACTAAGGAGGATTAAAGGCTTTGGTGGAGTTGATTTGGAGAAAGAAAGGCTAAGCTACCACTTTCTTTGAGGTTCTAAGGTAAATTGCTAAGAACATCCTTCTTTGGTTCCAATAGTTGCAAATTAGTGGCTTGTGGTTGCCACTTTGGTGGTTTTGTGCATTAATTCTTGGTTATAAGTGGTGAGGTGTGGATTTTCGATTTTCTTAGAAAATTTTCTGCCCTGTCGGACCAGTGTTGTTCGGCCGTGATGGAGGCCGAATTGGACTTAGCTCAAAACATGAAAGTTGTAGAGAATTGAATGTAGATTAAGCCTGTAAAATTTCAGCTCAATCAGAGCACTGTACCCTGTGACATGACTATTTTACCCCTGCTTCCCTGTTTCTGTCCGAGAATGATAATCAGCATCTGTAATTGGCTCTTTTGGCTGGGAAGATGAATGAATTAGCTTTTTATGCCTTCTTAGGAATTGTAGCCTTGTATCTTAGATTTCGAATGGCTTTGGAATCAACTGAATCAGAGCTGTGTGTGCTGAGATATGACTGAATAAATCAGGACTGCTAGTTGAATTTCACAGTGAGCTTTGAACTGGAATAGCTGGGTCTGTTTGGGTAAATTTGACTAGGTTACGTTGAGAACCGGGTTGCGGTGTCTTCATAAGAATTGTAGAGCTATGTCTTAGCTTCGAAACGATATAAAGTTTACCTCAAACCTATAGGTGTAGCTTCGGTTGTGACCAATACGCTAAAAGATGTCAAACCTGTCATTTTGTTCCTTGTCTTAAACCTTAATCCCGATCCCTTTTCTAGTTTGGTTTTGTAATTGAATGACTTTTAGCCTTTTTAACGGCTATTGTAATGAGATTATTTGTATGTGATTTTGGGGGCTGATTGAGGAAAATAATGAAGCCATAAATGGCTGGAAATTTGGTAAATACAAAGGGCGTGCTGCCCGAATTTGCACTCAAATGGCGATTTCAACATTTTAAGAGCGGACATAAGTTTTACGACTAATTTACTCATGTCTTTTGGACTAAATGCACTCTTTTCGCTTTCAAAATCATACTTATATTTCGTACTAATGATCCACCATTTACATGTACACGTTATCAAAATACACACTTCAAAAGGGAATATTCAAGTGAGATACATTTAGGGTTTCGAATACCCGAGGGGCTAAACAGGGAAACAAAACTATTTCACAAGCTCAACTCGCTTCTCACAATCATGTATTTCTCAAAAGTTTGCCTGTAAGGAAAACAAAGGTAACGAGGGTGAGCTTTCGCCCAATGAGGTACTAACAATCATACAACCCAAATTGTGAAGTAACAAGCTCAGTTATACACACCCTTTTGCACATAGAATAAAAGTACCGTAACAAGTTCAAATAAAAGGATACGGGTGGCCCTCAGGAGTCAATTTCCCCACTTCAATTCTTGATCGCACACAGTTGACCCTCCGTCAACGTTCAAAGAAAGAAACACGACCGTAGACCCCACTTTACTCCCAGTACCTTCCACCGTACATTCCCCTTACCGGGCCCGAACACCTCACAGTGATTGAGGGGGTAATACTCGAGTATACCACAGGGTCGAGGAGCTACACTCCACTCGACAAACAGTAGCCCTATGGTCGTTACTTAGTCGACCGGCCCTTGCTGGCTCGACTCAAGTAACTTCCACTAGGGCTTGAGTTCAGTTATCACAGTACAGTGGTAGAGCTCATGCCCCATGATTCAAGCCAAACACAGTGCAGATTCACAAGAATATCGAAAGCAGTTACACAAGTAAGAGAACGAGAGAGATAAAGTACACTCTCGTCTCACGCACACAGTTTGCAGTCGTTCACATCATAGTTTCAAAGACAAGTAATCACTTAGGCATTTAAATCATGCAATAATACACTCACCACTTCAGTTAAGCAAATTCACAGATTTCCGTCCGACGGACGCCTTGGATCACCTATACATCCTATACAATCAAGAAAAATGCAATTGAGACTCAAACGCGAGTTGAGTATCTTTTAAATGGATTACTAAAGCAAAATTCAAATATAGCTTCAATAATGGCTCAAAATGGAAAATACATCGAATTTAAGGTTAAAAGGCGAAGCAACCCTAAAGTCTTTCACATTTACCCATCCTTAACCTAGATTCACAAAGCCCTAATGTTTACAACAGTCAGACAACATTTCCCCTAAAATTTCAGCATTTCCATCCTATAAACAATCACTCAATTCATCCAAACCAACCACAATTCACATATCAATCATAGGCTAGTAAATACACACCATTAGGGTCACAATACCCTTCAATTATAGCCAATTACAAGCTCAATAACCAACCATAAGAAAGCCCCAAATTGAAAAACCCTAAAGCTGAAATTTCCATAGAAAGCTGAAATTTTCCGCACAAAGCTGAAATTTTCCGCAATTCGCTACAATTAACGCATAATAGCTCCAATACACACCATATTAGGCCATCAATTCAAGCCAACTATAATTATCATATGAAAACAGAAAAATTCCCAAGAAAATAAGAAATTCACCTAACTTCACTTTAATCCATAAAATCATCCATAAAACAAGCTCCTTAACTATCATAAGGCACTAATTCACCATTTATTATGAACAAAAGTTAAGTTCCAAGCAAAATACTTTAATCCTCAAGAAAGGTAGCAACTTAGAGCTTTCCCTTGCCAAATAACTCCACAAGCACCTTCAATCTTCCTTAGTAAGCTAGTTCTACGGAGGAATTCGAAGTTTTATTGGTTGGATTTCAAGTTTTGGACAAGAAATTGGAAAAAAAGTTGGAGCTTTCTTTCCCTTTTTTTCCTCTCTAATTTTCGGCCAAGAAGATGCTAAAGTGAAGATGATTTTGGTCAAATTAAGCTTTTGGTAAAGTTAAAGAAAGTTAGGCAAGTTTCCTCCAACCCCGACGCGACACGTGGCACCTTTTGGATTTCTTTCTTATCCTTTTACTTACCAATGACCAAATAGCTAACCAACCTCTAGTTATCTCTTAACACCTAGTAATTAAATGCCTTTCTGCAAACCTCACCTAATTGGCCGAATTTCTCTCACTTAACGCACTAGCGGGTCCCACATCCACTATTCGCTCCTAATTTCTCGTGAACTCACTTATACTAGGAAAATGATTTAAAAACTATATTTACTTATAAAATATATGTATAATGAATATAATAAAGAAAATATAAAAAAAATGTGTGCACGAAAATCGATAAAACCCTAAAATAAGGATTTTTTTTTCGAGTTCTCACACAGAGCATAAAGGATCAAGGGTGGTCAAGAGTCGAGTGAGCTAGTTATACAAGTACCAAGTGGTCCGATTACAAGAGCTCGTGCAAAGAAAATTAGAGAATCACTTCAAGCTCTTGTGTGCACAATTCAAGATCGAGTTGGAGATGATTTGAGGATCGTTGAAGGCTTGGATAATGAAGATTCAACACTATACACCATGCTCCAAGTCGAAGAGTCAAGTGAAGATTAGTTGATTAACTAGTCCACCATTTCGATAGTCACTTGCGTGGTCTCGATAAAGGGCTTATTTTTCGCTTAGTTTTGCTGCTTTGGTTATTTATTTTAGTTAAATAAATTCGGCGAAATCCTTATTATGGCCGAACCTTAGATATTATTTTACTTAATAATTCGGCCAAGGTGTCCTTAGTTTGGCCGAAGCTATAGTCCTTAGTTTTAGGGGTTTAGATTAAGTCCAAATAGCTTTAGGATTGAGTCATTGTAAGGCTATAAATAAGCCTAACCTTTAACATTTAAGATGGTCGGATTTTAATGCAAATTTTCATGAGTTTTGTACCTTCTCTTTTCCAAGAGAGCTCCCTTTGAATACTTGAGAATCCTCTTAAGTTATTCGACTGAACTTATCAATCAAGTACCTCCTTGATTGTGGCGTTCTTCTACCTACAATTTGGTTCATTAATTCGATTAGTTACGGGTTGAGATCGTATCAATATTGTTCGTAACTCATAGGATTATTCTGGTCAAGTTTTTCCACTGCCAAACCATCGGTGTTAGTTGTCTAGATCGTGTGTGTAAGTCGCGGAATGTGTCTCACATCAGTTAGTAATCAGAGTTAGTTGATAACCACCAGGTTATATCCTTCTTTTCTTTTGTGTTCGAGTCATATATTCTTGTGTACAAGTCAGATTCGCGTGTCTTCAAAAAAAAAAGTTGGAGTCGCTAGTTTTATTTTAGTTTTCTTGCTGTCCAAATTGTTTTCTTATTGCTGCATTTCTTGTTGCTGTCCGAATTATTCTTGTTGTGGCTATCCAAATTATTCTTGATTGTCGTGTCCTTGCTTCTTGAAATTGTTGGAGTAAAAAAAAAGAGAGAGAAGAAACAAATCTGGTCGCTACTTTGTTCTTGAAATCCGAAGTGCTCACTTGGATTTCTTGAACAAAGAGTGTTGGGAAATTTTGTGTCGGGAAATTTTGTGTCTTGCACTAAAACAAGGCTGTTTATCTTTGTTCTTGAAAATCTTGATAATATCTTGAATTTTCTGGAAATTCTTGGGTGAATCTTGAAGTATTGGGTTGGTATTCTAGGGTTCTTGAATTCTTGAAGTCAAAATTATCATATCTTGAACAAACCAAACCCTAGTTCTTGTTTCTTGAATTGAGGTGATACGAACTCGACCCAACAAGAACCTGTCTCGAAGAACCGAATCGATCAGGCAACGGAAGGATCTATCTTGATTAGGTTATGGAACAATAACTACCTTGCTAGACCTAAAAAGAACCCGTCTCTAGAAACCTAGTGGATTGGTTATTGGCTTGAAAAAAACAAGATGATGTAATCATCTTGCCTTGAACACCACAAGTATCCAAGCTAAATACTTGATACAGTTCAAGAAGAAACTCAAGTTCCATCAAGGAACTCCCTAAAAGGAGACAACTCACTTTTTATTAATTCATCTTCAACATCATGTATTGAATACTTAAATAAAGTTGGCTATTTATAGCCTTACAAGACTCAAAACCCTAATCTAAATTGGAAACAATACAAGTTTCCTTATTTGACTTGACTTCCAAACTTGACACAACTTCCTAAACAAATTTGGAAGCAATGAACTACTTTCCTAAAACTCTAATTCAACTAGAATAGGAAACTAATTAACTCAAATTGGCTTAACTATGGTCAACATGACCTTAGCCTTTATTCCCTAATTCAAACAACTTAGGGCAATACAAGTGATTTAGGAGAATTTATATTTTTAAGTGAGGGTTCTCACAGTTTGCTCCAATCTCCACATGCTCAGCCGTTACCCCTCCTTTGCACACAAAGCAGTTTGGAAAGTTGCTTGGTCTGCTGCACCCATATCGTGGCTATTTGTCTCCACCGGTGCCAAGTCCATATAGCGAACAGGTTCTGCCATTGTTGAACTGAACGCCTCGTCCTCCACTAGAACTTCCTCCTTGCGCTGCGCCGCTGTTGCCCTATTTGTTTTCTCCTGTGCTGGTGTCTCTCGTCCATCGCAATCAAAGATAGTTGCTAGAGCTGCTAATGTCATTTCTGGGTGTGTTGTCCTCGTAGTCCCAGGGACCTTCGAAGCACCGTCTGGCACTTGTTTCCCTTCCTCGACCGCATCTGTCCCAACAATCTTCCTTTTTCGCTGCTCCACTCATTGAGCCTGCTTGCCATTATTCATGACCCCAGCCTTATTATGGGAGTCTTTCTTGTGACAGCCCCACCTTACCCTAAGGCGAACCAAAGGGTTCGGCGGACCGCCTGCCCAGCTCTCGCCAG
>JACYVW010000081.1:0-168635 GCA_023065735.1 Coffea humblotiana | reverse complement strand
TTGATCAAGTACTGCAATAGGAATTTGGCTCCTGAGATCACCTGTATCCTTTCCATTCAAGATGTTTGTTTATATTCTTATTTGCCGTGTCTATTTGAGTAAATGAAAGTAAATCTCCATGGATTATGATTGCTTGTGTTTTGGGTACCTCATTGAGCGTAAGCTCACCCCGTTCCGTCACCTTTGTCGTTCCTTACAGGGTTCAACTTGTTGGAAATCATGATTTTGAAGAAAAGAGTAGAGCTAGTGATATACATCCCTTTTGATTATGCTCCTCTGTATAAGAAAACCGTAATTGTACTTTGAATAAGTATTTCCCTTGACTTGTAAAGTTCCAACGTATGTATATAAGTAATTATTCATGTTTTTTTCGTGTATTTGTTGATGAATGTATGCCTTTGGATCTATACGAACTTTTCTGGTATCAATTGGAAAGTTGGGCGAGTTCGGAACTTGATCGAGGAAGAAAGAAAATTTGGCGGGATTGATCAGGGGAATCCGGTAGTGTATTCGACCAATTCTTGGCCGGATAGGTTGCCGGATTGGCAGGGGTTTTTGAAAAATTTTGGTTTAGCCACTGCCTCCAATCCGGCCACATCTCGGCCGGATTGTGACGTGGCCTTATGGTTTCATTTTTCATTTTTTCGTTTCTCTTTTCATTGAAGTGTTTGATCGGAGTTTCGTACTACTGTATGATTTGGTAAGTTATATTTGAGTTTGGTGGTCTTCAATTGTTCGTTTTCTTTGGGTTCGATCGCGCGTAATCTAGGGTTTGTGTGATTCGATTTCGTAGTCCTGACGAGAGTTGGGTAGGCGGTCCGCCAAACCTTTTGGTTCGCCTTAGGGGAAGGTGGGGCTTTCACACTGGAGCAAAACGAGTGTCAGGTATCCTGTATGGCACAAACTTTGCTCAGTATATCAATCATATAGACTTCGTCCACCCTTTCCTCCTAGTCTTAATATATTTCTATCCTCCTCCGTGTTCAGGGAAGTGTCAATGTTCTCTTTACTTCTTTTCTTATTCTTTATTGCTTACATTGGGGACAATGTAAGATTTAGGTGTGGGGATAGGTGTATCTTAATTAACTAGGCTATGCTTATTTTTCTTGTTGATTTTTTGGACTATGATGAATGCAATCATCGTAAGTAGTGAATTCATGCCAGTTAGATATTTTTATTTTTCTCAATGATGAATTTGGATGATGAATATGCTAAACTTGATATAATTTTGATCACTTGTGAGATTTTGGGGCTTATTTTCGTTTGTTGAGTGGTTACGCGCATGATTTTGTCATTCTAGAATTTGTTTTGTTATGCATGTCGAGATCACAGTTTTGTTGAATTAGATGCATTAAAATGACGAGAGCACTTAGGATTAACCAGTTTTGACTATCTTAAACCAACTTACCCTTATTTTATTGACCTTTAGTGAGCCAATTTGAGCCTTTAACAAATTTCTTTGTTTGATAACCCTAATTGTTAGGCGAAAAACCTTTTTTTAGACTTTCTCTTTGAACCTTGTGTTAAAAAAATGCGTTGATTTCAGTGCATGAGAATTTGGGATATTATTTGAGAGGCAGTGAATTAGAAATGCAAGTATGACAAGTGAAGTTCATTTCTAAGGTGTCGGTATTGAAAAAAAAAAGAAAAAACAAAATTCTGAAAATAAAATATGTTGCAATGTGCTTTCGTGCATCATTCTTATGTTATGACAAGTGCCGACAATTACTTTCATTTGTTGGGTTATTGATATGCTTTGGAGGTGCAAATTTGTAAGAACCTGTGCAATGAATTTTTGGACATTTTCTTTGATTTTTACTATGACGCCTCCACTTCTCCCTAGGGTATCCGCGGAACGCCTGTCCAACTTCGTCGGGATTCACTACAATCTATGATTCAAAAGCTCGAAATACTTCAAATATTTTCACTATATAATTAAAGTATTCCAAAATATTTCATACTTACAATTAGTTAGCTTTAAGTTTAATACAATCCAAAAGAATATGTACTACAATCATCCGTTATAATACAACTTAAGGCCTTCCAAAAGAAAACAATCTAGTACTATTCACGAGCATCCTTGGTCTCGAACCCTGTTAAGGAAAACAAAAATGTGGAATGAGTTAAACAATCCAGTGAGGTTCCAAGACACTCTAGCAGTTCTAATAAATCATGTAAGTTAAGTATGACACATATATGGTTTAAGATTTCACATTGGCACATTTACAATAAGACAGTTATCATGATACAGAAATAAACACATATTGAAGGATACGGTGTTCCAGTGAAACCATTTCAATCAACTTCACCTTATAACTTCAGATCCCCTCAGTTTGTCTGACCATCATCTTATCCCTCTAGTAGTAATACTCGAGTATACCGAAACGGTGGTTCAGGGTTCCAACCTACCCGACCGAGTCCAGTCCTGGCTCGAGCAAATTAGTAACCAAGGACAAGATCCAATTCAGCTTAGAGCTTATAACATGCACAAGTAATCAAGTAAATCGGTAAACGGTAGTAATTTGTCATTTTAGTAGGTCGAGTGAGATAAAGTACACACTCGCTTTAAAACGGTGGAAAAGTTCATAGGAGCAATTATCGGTAATACTTAACAGTTAAACACATAATGACCATGGAGTAAACATGTCATAAACTATTCAAGTTACGTACTCCTATATGGAACTCTCACCAATCAAAATAAGTAAGTAAAGAAAGTCGTTAATGATCCACTTCGGGATTCTCTTCGAGACCTTCTTGATCGCTTGAAGAAAAGTGACCAATAATCACCCTCACAATTTCACAAGTTCCTTATCAAACAAGAAAGAATGCACACTTGCTTTAGAATTCAAGTCAATGTCTTTATAAGGGTTTCATTTTATCGAAAGTTAAGATTCAAAAATGTGAATTTTAAATTTACTGATGAAACTCATATCCTCCATCAAATCGGGTTCAAAACAATAGATTAACATCAAGATAAGAAGTCAAGTTTCCAAAATTTCATTTTCTAAGAAATCGGCAAATTTCAACTTTGTGCGTCAAGCCTAGAAAAATCATATCTTGCACTCAGTAGGTCCAAAATTGGAAAACTTTGTACTGTTGGAAATTAGTTCCAAAGTACTAAAAGTTTGTAGGATTATTTCTCAATTAGAGTAGTGATTAATAGTCATATCTCAATTACCAATACTATAAGGAGAAGTTGACTGTCATCGCTTGTTGGCAGTTATAACTTGTTTGTTAGTTGATAATCGAAATTATCTTTGCATCGATAATCAATTAAGTGAACCACATTCGAAATTATTTCTTGGCTAGAGCTTATCTGTCATTAATGCAATTTTAATAAATTATCATTCAATCTTTATTTGTTAATTTATTTTTATTTTTATTTGAACTATTTAGTTATCCCCATTTTTATAAAAATCCTCCCGAACTTTGAACTCAAGAGGAAACAAATTTTCCCAATTTTTGTGGATTCGACCCTACTTACCATTGTATACAAAATCTATATATTTTTTGAGCATGTATTTATTATTACACAGACTCGATACCTATCATTTTGGCTTTCAATCACATAACTTTTTTTTATAACGAATTGACTCCAGAGGGGATCGGGCACAATAAGGCATTGTATATCTCAATGAGGTGCAATGGAAAGTTGTTGTCCAAAGTTCTGATAGATAATGGATCTGTTTTGAACATCTACCCATGAAATACTCTTACAAAGTTGAACTTCACAATACTAACTTCGCCTGTCAGCGATTGTAGTAAGAGGGTTTGATGGCGCAAAGAGGGAGTCGATGGGTGAAGTGGACCTGGTGTTAGAGATAGGACCTGCTTAGTTTCAAGTTGCCTGTCAAGTCATGGACTTCTCGAGTGTGTACAACGTCCTACTTGGTCGGCCTTGGATTCACACCTCTAATTCTGTGCCATCTTTGCTTCATCAGATGCTAAAATTTATTATAAACGATCAATTAATTATCGTGTTCACCAAAGATGATTGCACCATGTGTGAGGACCCGAAATTTCATTATTTTCTTACTTTATATTATTTTACTAAATTATTTAATTATTTATTCACCCGTTTACTCCGAATAATTTATTTCATTCATTTTAAACCCATTTGTACGCAAAAATGTTTCATTTATATTTTAAAACGTTTTGCTAGCGAATGTAATTTTTTCTGCGGCTCGTTTAGCGAGAAATAGCACATGCACGTTTTTCAAGGTAAATTCAATCCGAGAGTGCAATAATCTTGGAGGATTAAGAATGATTAATAGTAACTAAAAAAAGTTAATTAAGAGATTAGATGTGAGTGAGTTAAAATTAAGTTTTATCGCGTTCGCGTCGAAAGTTTCTCATAAGTCGCGCCGTCCGATTAATTGGTGAATTGAGGAATTAATATTAGATTAGTAAAAGTGAGTAATTACTATATTAAAGGAAGTACTTGGAGGATTAGTGCACGAGTGTATCGAACCCGAGAGAAACGGTGGTACAAAACCCGCGCGCGGCAACTATTCCTAGTTGACTTTGGGCAAGCTTAACCATTACTCTTTCCTCCAATCTTCCAAGACAAGATTCACACACAATCACTCATCTCTCTCTCTCTTGTTCGGCCATAGCACCAAGGAAGACAAGGAGGAAGAAAGCTTCACTTTTCTGCTCCATTCTTGCTCCATTTCTTCACCCAACTTCCAAATCTCTTGGAAATCAACTCTAGTTTGAGGAAAGGCAACATTTTGTGGAGCTTCTTGGGGAGTTTTTGGTGGAAAATTCTGGTTTCATCTAGGGTTTAGGAGGTAACCTTCAACTCCTTTAAATCTTTCCATTTATTCAAAGATTAGTGTTAGGTTTCATGGGTTTACAACCCTAAGCAAGAAAATAGGTTAGAGGACTTGAGGAAACCATTTATTTACTTTAATCCTAGGCTAGCGGTCTTGAGGAGACTTGTAGGTAGTTGACTTGAGGCTTGATTGTTTGGTTGTGGTTGTTTGTGTGATAGATAGCTTGATTACAGTTAGAAAGTAGAGGAAAAGTTGGAAGAAATTGTGAAAGGAAGCTGGCGAAACTGCTATGCTGTTATCTTGCTTGTATTTCAAACTTTTGTTGGTTATTTGGCTGTTAAATCGAGTGATATATGTTGTGTTATATGTGTAGAGTGTGCCTTTCAAAAATTGTTTCATTTGGTTGCTGAAAACTAGAATTTTCGAAAAAAGAAGAAAACTGGAAATGGTGATCAGGACAGCCAAATAGTAGTTCTTTGATTGAACATAACTCTTTGTAAAATTTTGAAATTGAGTGATGTTAGCGCATTCAAAACTAGACATTCATAGCTTTGTAATGGTATAAAAATCACCTACTGGTTCATTTTGTGTGAACCGTAGCGAATCGAGAAAGTTGGCTGTCCTGCTTTGTCTGTCTAGACGAGAGGAACTGAGAAGCTGCATTTTGTGACTCGAATTTCTCTCACTTGTGAAAGGATTTTTGGAATGATTCCTTCTGATGAATTATATCATTTTGAACCTAGTTTCCAACGCCACCAACCATTCTTAATTTGAACTTATATAGAGTTAGATATGGTTTGATTTTCAAAATGCGATAAAACTGGAAATGGGAAACTTTTCCCTTCCTTGTTGACCAAATGGTCAAATCTGTTTTGGAATGTTATATTTTGAAAAATTTTATGTCAATTGCTCATCCATTGCTTATTGAATGTTTTTGAAATTTTGGTTTCAAAATTTGAGCGAATTGGGGCTGATTTTGTTGGACAAAACTTTTGAGAAAGGAAGAGAACTACGGTTGGCAGATTAGCTTTGAAACATTTTATAAACTTTGGTCGTTTCGTTAACTGCCTTCTCATGCAAGTTTTTACCTAAATTTTGGTAGAGAAGTAATCCATATATGGAGGTTTAAGTGTACCAAATCTGGTGTGATTTCAGTACCATTTCGGTACTCAAGTAATGCCCCAAGGGTTGCTCTTCAAATCTGGAAATTCACTAAACAGGGTACAAAAAACCAACCAACTTCCAACTGTTATATCTTGTTGCTCAAAACTCCAAATTTGGTTCTGCTTGTTGTGTTTGAAACTTTGTATGGGACTCTTATTGTGTTATGAATTTCAAAGGCTGATTCCATTTTTACGAATTTTGCCAAATTTCCAAACTTTACTGAATTTACAAGCCTGTTTTGCTCTGTCCTGTCTAGAACAGTGGCTTTGAGCTAAAATTTGAATGATTTTGAATTGGAGTCTGAGAAAAGTGTCTTCTAAAAGTTTTAGTGCTTTGAGTCTAGTTTCTAATGGTGTAAAGTTTTTAATTTTTGGACTTACAGAACTCGAGATACGATTTTTCCAAATAGTGTCACTCTAAGCTGGAAATTTTCTGTTTTCAACCAAATTGCTCTTTTAAGAACTTTCCACCTTCCTTTGCAATTGTTGAACTGTTTTAAGTGTAGTTTCACAGTTTAATACGAGATCTCTTTGAAATTTAAACTCCATTTTGAATCTTAGTTTTCAAGGGATTAATCTCCTTTTCGTGATTCTTCTTGACTCTATAACTTTTCTTGTTTATAACACTTCTCTTCATACTTGAATTATAGACTTCAACCCTATTCTTATGGCATTGATTTCCATGAGTTTGAAACCAAAAAGGGAGCGTTTTGACTAGAGTAATTCTTGGTGAATTTCACTAGTTTCATACTTGAACTTTGGAATCTTAACTTTGATATTTTCCTATGAAATGAGTGGAATTTTAAATGAGTTTTAACTCCATTAGTTTGGATAGTGTGCATGCTCTTTGCCTTTTAAGGTTTGGACATGAGATTTAAAGTTTTGGAGAATGAAAATCATTTACCCTTTTTCTCGATTTTCGTACTGAAAGTGAAAATGATACTTTCTTTTGGATATGAGATTACTTACCATGACTTGAATCAAAAACCACCTTCGAGCTCTCGTAAGCATTATTTTAACGATTTAACTAGAAAAACTTCTTTAATTTTGCTCGAGCTCGTGACCTTGAGAGTGAGTAGTGAGAAAATGTCTTTCTTTTAACTTTGGTCAAGCACTTAGGTAACTATGATTGTATATGTCTCAGGTGGTCCCGAGAACTTCGAAGAGCTCGTTTGACTTCTCGTTCACTCTTATTTTGCCCTTGGCTAGTGGTGAGTGTCAAGTGCATGTTAAATGCTTATGTGATTAAAATGTTAATTGTACAAGTATTATACATGATACGTAAACTTGTCAGACGAAGGTGTAGTTTATCGCCCTCGTCCTCTTTCTCTTTTAATTATGTGATACTTGTTACATGCACACATATGATTGGTTATTGTACATGAATATATTTAACTCGTGAGCTCAGAGTGGATGCATGTACCACACCAATTCGGGTGGGAGATACCTCTCATACCGTCTCAGTGCTATAATCGGTTCTCTGAGCGATAGCATGTACCACACCAATTCGAGTGGGAGGTACCTCTCATGTTGATTCAGAACCATAAACAATTCTAAATCGATTGGAGTGATGTCTCATCGACTCGATTCTCTAAACGATAGCATGTACCACACCAATTCGGTGGGAGGTACCTCTCATATCGACTCAGAACCATAAACAATTCTAAATCGATTGGAACGATGTCTCATCGACCACTTATACTCTTGGAGAGCTCCTGTATCCTTAATGAGTATGTTTTATTTTAAATTGTGAATTACTTGAACGTTATAACTCTATTTCTCGTATAAGTGCTATTGCTACTTGAACTATGTGTTTGCATGCTTTTCTTGACCTCACTGAGCGTTAGCTCACTCCATTCCATTTGTTATTCCTTAACAGGAGAGTGACGTGAAGGAAGTGATTGGAAGATACTAGTGAAAGCTAGTCTTTTGTATAGTTTGGTATTTTGTAACTGACCTTTGGGGAATTATAAGATTTAGAACTCGATGTAATTGACTTGAGATTTGTATCCTTGGATGTACTCGTGCAAGGAAATATTATAGTCATTATTATTTTGGCATATTTAGATGTAATCATTGGAATTGGTCTGTTTTTTATTTAAGGATTGTAATGAGCCCCGACGAGAGTTGGGCAGCGGTCCGCCGAACCCTTTGGTTCGCCTTAGGGGAGGTGGGGTCGTCACACCATGATTGTCAACTCTGGTTCGAGTGGAGAAAGTAACAAAAAAGGTCTCCATTCTCCTCACTATCTGGCCAATATCATGTCAATCGGATGGGTGTGCAAAGAAAAGACAGATGCACCTGAATCTAGCGTCATGATGGCCAACGAAATGATTCGAGGAGGATATGAAATAGGTAAGGGCCTTGGGTGGAATCTGTTAGGTATCTTGGAGCCAATACAATTTTTGGGAAAGAAAGACATATTTGGATTGGAATTTCAGCCAACCACTAAGGACAAAAGGAGATGAAAGCCTGCAAGAAAGCGAAAAAGGAAGGAAAGTAAATTGTCATGATTATCCCACCCATGCACTATATATTTTCTCGTCTGTCAGGGGTAATCCTATTTGAATTAGACAAGGAGAACCCAATCGATGAAGCTGAAGTGGGATTGTCTCAATTGTTTGTCAGAGTCACTTGCAAGGGAGAACTATCGGAAGATATGGAGTTCCCAATAATTCTTGAAGGAGCCATGCAAAATTGGCCTGCTGATTATCTTTTCTCTCGAAGGGAATTTCGATAAATTTAGGGGAATGTCTTTGGTTGAAATCTATATTTAGACAAAGTCTTATACAATAATTGCTTTTATTTAGTTATTTTCTTTCAATACTATGTCAATATGTGTTTTGTTTAAATGAAGTCCCATTCCCACTGCATAGTTCTAGTGGGGATGCATTTTTAACTAACATTTTATTTTGCAAAGTATTTGCTCTCGTCCAAGTGTCTATCTACTCTTTTAAATTCAATGACATAGAAGTTCTTTGTTTCTCTTTTTGTTATTTTCTACTTGTTTATTTTGCATGTTTTACTTTATTTTTAAATGGCCAAAAATAAAACAGTGTGACCCTTTGGATATTACCATTCTGGAATTCAATGATTGCAAACTCGATATCTCTCACAAATTTGAAATTATGGAATCTAAAATTCAAAATGAGAGTGATAAAGAGAAAGAATCTGAGTTTATTTGAAAAATTCTTGAACAATATGAAAAGAAACCCAAATTGAACTTAGAAGGGACAGAAATCATTAACATTGGCACTAAGATGGAGGTTAAAGAAGTCAAAATCAATGTACACTTAACAAAAGAGTAGAGAAAAGAGATGATTAAATTTCTAACCGTATTTCAAGATGTATTTGCATAGTCATATAATAATATCCTGAAATTTTTACAAATATAGTGGTTTTAAACTGCCAACTGATCCAAACTTTTTGCCAGTAAAGCCAAAACTGCACAAATTTAAACCAGATATAAGTTTTAAAATTAAGGAGCAAATTGAGAAGTAGATCAACGCTAGAATTATCATGGTGTCTTATTTTCCTACTTGACTTTCAAATCTTGTACATGTTTCAAAGAAGAGTAAAGGAGTGTCAGTGTATGTCCATTATAGGAATCTTAACAAAGCTAGTTCGAAGGACGATTTTCTGCTGCCAAACATTCATTCTCTTGGACAATACTGTTGGACATGAAATCGAATCTTTTGGTGACTATTTCACTAGTTATCATCAGATTCTGATGGCAAAAGAGGACAAAGAGAAGATCGCTTTCATCACTTCGTGGGGAACATTTTACTATCGGGTAATGCATTTAGGGTTGAAAAATGTCGGAGCCACTTATCAACGAACTATAACCACCTTATTCCATGATATGATTCACAATGAAATGAAAGTTTATGTGAATGATATTATCATTAAATCTAAGAAAGTTGAAAATCATCTGGTCGATTTAAAGAAATTATTTGAAAGGTTGAAAAAGTATAATTTAAAATTGAACCCTACAAAATGTGCTTTTGGAACTCCCGCTGGTAAATTATTAGGATTTATTGTCAATAAAAAGAGAATAGAGATTGATCCTGCGAAGATCAAGGTAATTCGAGAAAAGGCCGTTCCGAAAACTGAGAAGAACGTGGAAATTTTTTTGGGAAAGATTAATTTCATTGGCAGATTTATTACTCAATTGACGTCTACATGTGAGCATTTCTTCAAATTATTAAAAAAGAATTTACCAATGCATTGGAGTGAGGAATGTCAGTACACTTTTGATAAAATCAAGAATTACTTATTGCACATTCTGGTCTAAGTGCCATCCAAGCCGAGTTGGCCTTTGATTATGTTTCTGTCTATACTGATGAGGCAGTAGAATATGTTTAGGGATAATATGATGACTCGAGGAAGAAGGAACAAGTCATATATTATCTCAGTAAAATATTCACCGCATACGAAGCCAATTATTTCTTTCTTGAGAGGAGTTGTTGTACTTTGGTTTGGGCAACTCAGAAGTTGATGCACTACTTACTCAGTCACATTACTTATCTCATTTCTCGTTCCGACCTTTTGAAATATTTGTTGGGAAAATCGATGCCGACAGGGCGTATGGCCAAGTGGCAAATGATCCTTTATGAATTCAATATTATTTTCACTCCACAAAAGGCAATCAAAGGACAGGCCATAGTGGATTATTTGGCCAAGAATTTGAGGGAAGATGAGTACTAGCCTTTACACACCTACTTTCCTGATGAGAAGATCTTATTCGTTGGCATATTGGAAGACATGAATGAACAATACCCTGGTGGATGTTATTTTTTGATAGTGTTTCAAATTCTTTTGGGGCTAGAATCAAAGTTGTTCTTGTATACCCTGAGGGAAATCAGTACCTTGCTGCTGCTAAGTTACGATTTTCTTACACGAACAACATGGCTAAGTACGAATCTTGAATTTTTGGATTGAAAATGGAGATAAAATATTTGATAGTGTTCAATGATTCTGTCTTACTTGTGCATCAAACGCTCAAACAATAGGTAACCCGAGATTTGAAAAGTCTGCCATATCACTGTAGTTTGCTTGATCAAGATAACAAATTCAGAAATTTGGAGTTTCGGCATATTCCTCGTACTCGCAATATTTTTGCTAATGCTCTAACCACCTTATCTTCCATGATTCGACATCTAGATGAGTTGGTAATTGAGTCTATACAAATTCAACTTCAGGAAAAATCGGCGCATTGTCTGGTTGTGAAAAAGTCTTCTGATAGTCATCCCTGGTATAGTGATATCAAAGAATTCATAAAAACAGGATCTTATCCTCCGACTGCCGATTCAGCTGCCAAAATTTTCTACGCAGAATGTCTTCAAAATTATTTTTAAATGGAGAGGTGTTATATAAGAAAATATCATATTTGGATCTTCTGAGGTGCATTGATAGAGATGAAACTGATTATATGATGAAAGAAGTGCACAACGGTATATGCGAACCACACATGAATGGGCATTTATTGGCTAAAAAGATCATGAGAGCGGGTTATCTTTTGCTCACTATGGAGCATGATTGTGTAGATTTTGTCAGAAAATATGTTAAGTGTCAAATGCATGTTGATGTTATACGTACTCCTCCTACAAAACTACATAGTATGATTGCTCTTTAGCCATGCTCAATGTGGGGAATGGATGTGATTGGAGCTATTGATCCTCTTGGCTCAAATGGATGTCAATTCATCTTAGTAGCGATTGAGTATTTTACCAAATGAGTTGAAGCATCATCTTATAAACATGTAGATCACATTATCTGTCATTTTAGAGTACCAGAAATACTGGTCACTGACAACGTCAGAAATCTCAATAATGACATAATAGATGGATTATGTGAACAATTCAGGATCAAACACTGAAATTCTACTATTTACAAGTCTTAGATGAATAGAGCCGCGAAGGTTGCAAACAAAAATATAAAGAAAATCATTCGCAAGATGATAGAAAGACACCGAGATTGGCACGAAAAACTACCGTATGCATTAATGGCTTATCGAACCGCAATCAGAATTTCTACTAGAGCAACACATTACTTCCTCATATATGGAATGGAAGCAGTATTATCCGCAGAGGTTGAGATTCCATCCTTGTACATTCTAATGGAAACCCAATTGAAAAAAACTAAATGGATTAAGCAGCGACATGAGCAGCTAATTTTCATTGATGAAAAGCGGTTAAATAATGTTTGTCATGGACAATGTTACTAACAGCGAATGACTCGTGCTTATAATAAGATGATCAAACCTCGTCTATTCGAAGAACAAGACAAGGTTCTGAAATGAATTCTTCCTATTTAAAATGAAACCAAGAGAAAGTTTGCTCCAAATTGGTAGGGGACCTTTCATTGTTAAGAAGTTATTGCCCGGAGGAGCGCTCATTCTCATAGAAATGGACAGACAAGTTTTTCCTCAATCAATCAATTCATACATGTATAAGAAAATTTTCATATAATTAGATAAATTTTCTTTTTGAAATACTGCACAAGGCGGCTTAAAAGGCGGGTCTTCTTCTTTTTTTACTTAAACATTTTATCCCTAGTTTTTCCTTTTCAGCCTCCAAAATGATTTACTCTTTCATTTGGTATCTCCCTGAGGATAGCAAATCCCGCACTGGGGCAAATTTTATTTTCATTTGGTCACAAAAAAGAGCAAAATAGGCAAAACAAAGGAAAGAAAGGAAAGAAAGGAGAGGACCCAGTCAAAGTTCGAATTGGGGAAATTTTTTAGTTTTTATTAGCCCTATATTGGGGCAAAATTTTATAGGATGTGGTCCCAAGATTTTTAAATTTCTTTAAAAGATCTGCTTTCGAGTCTTAACATTTCTTAACACCCCACCTGACCCCATTACAAAAGCCAAAAATCTCCTGACTTCCGCCTTTGGCAGTATTTCTAATAGAAAATTTCTTAATCAAATGGCAAATGATATAAATATGTCTTCACCAATTTTGTAAGGGAAGGATTGTGTCACTGATACCATCAATCTTGAAACTTATTTCTTAATTGATAAAGGTTGTCATTAAAGTTGTTCCTTAAGTGAAAACCCGAAAGGGTGCCTAAACAAAAGAAGAAGAAAAGGGGAAAGAGAAAATTAAAAATAAAAGAAAAGAATAAAGAAAAAGAAAATAAATGGGCGGGGCAACCTTAGTGAAAATCTGAAAGGGCGTTAAGGTAGGGTTTTGAAACACAAAGAGAGTCGCAAATAGAAAACAGAGGGTTGATCGTTGAATAATTGGTGACTTATATTCGTTTGGATTTTTCTTCATATTGAGGTTCTTTTAGGCAACACTAAATTCTAGAATAGTGATATTAGAAAGGGTCAAATGTGGCATTTCTCTCATCATAGACTGATCGTTCAAATCTTGTATCTTAGCATCTAAGTCATTTTCATAAACTTAATAGAAATCGTTTTCTCATTGAAAATCATTTTTACTCTATTTTTGTATTTTTGCATGAAATAATCTTGTTTAAAATTTGTATAGGCTTGTCATTAAATTTTGTCAAGAGACAATTCCCATAATTTATCATAATTGGTGTATAGATATAATGTCCTATGGTATAAACATATTTGGTTGAGTACAGATATTAGTAAATTCGGAATAGATATTAGTACAGCTATTAGTAAATTCCACCGACTATTTATTTTATTGGACTTGAGTTTTATCCCACCAATCCATTAGGTCTTACTAGTTGTCCAGGGTTGAGTTGTATCTCACCAATGAATTTGGTTTCGAAACGATTTTGTAAATTTTTTGGTTGTTTGGGGATTGGGGAGAATCTTGCTGATCGATTTAAATGCTTAGTAATTCCAACATTGTTTATGTGACGCCCCCACCTCTCCTTAAAGTGAACCCTAGGGTATCAACGGAACACTTATCCAACTCTCGTCAGGACTCACGTACTCGTTCAAGCTTAATATAGAGCCACAAAATAACCATTGATTTAAATAAAAGTATTTCAAATATACAAGCCATAACTTCAAAGTTAAAAATTACAATTACAATCCACCCACCAACAATAACAAAATTACACTTAAAGAGCCATTAAAAATTCATACAAAAGGTATACTAGCATCCACCAAGCGCTAGTTGTAGAACACCAATCCACCTCCAAAACCTGTTAAGGAAAAACAAAAACTTAATGGGGTGAGCAAACGCTCAGTGAGCCAAGAAAATAAATTAGGCAAGCAAGTAACACCAATCAATCAAATAACATGCTTAAAAACAATTTTAAACATGACATTTCATTTAATGTTACAAGTAGGGAATTTATCACACAGAAGGATACAGGAACTCTCAAGAGTATTTCCACTCTCGATCAATTGAGCCTTCGGGGGTTGACCCTCCTCAACCCAAGTAGTAACACGACCGTAGGTGCTCCACTTACTTTCCTCCATCTAATATAACACCCACTTGGATTTGGAACCAAACATGTAAGGTGGGCGATACTATTTGAAGTATGCCAAACGAGATTCTCAAAAAATCAATCTATTATTCCCAAGGTTCACCAACTTTTCCACCAAACCCTTGCCGGCTTGATTACAAGGTTAGCCGATGGGTTTGGGCGGTCCCCACACGTGTTCTTTTGGTCGACGAGATAACGTTCTAATCGACTTTGAGTCGATCATAGCACTGAGTCGAGGTGAGCGATACCTCCTACCCGAATAGGGCATTGATTACTTCTAGCCGCTCCAGTAACTCACGTTACTTAGAACATGTTCATGTTACAAGTGTAAGTATATATATTTATGTAACAATTTCATGTAATCGGAAAGAGAAAGGACGAGGGCGATAAAGTACACCCTTGTCTCGGGACAAATTCACGTATCATGTATAGGCACTTGTACAAATAACATTAAATCACATTAGCATTTAACATGCACTGTACATTCACTACAAGTCAAGGGCCAAAACAAGAGTGAAGCGAGTAGTCAGGACGGAGCTCTCGGCGGCCCTCGTGACCACTTGAGACATGTTACAATCATAACTACCTAAGTGTTCGACCAAGCTTAAAAATATATATATATATTTTCTTTGCCAGCCACTCTCAAGGTCACAAGCTCGAATCAAGTTAAAGAAACTTTTCTAACTAAAACATTGGAATAATGTTCAAAGAGTTCGAAGGTCATTTTTATTAAAGTCGCGGTAACGCAAATCTAAATCCAAGAGGAAAATACCGTTTTCACTTTCCGGCATGAAAATCGAGAAAAAAGGGTAAATGGTTTTCATCTCCCAAAACTTCAAATCTCATGACCTAAAAGTTAAAAATATAAAGAACGTTCACATTTTCAAACTTAATGGAGTCCAAAACTCGTCTAAAACTCCACTCATTTTCAAAGTAAATGTCAAGGTTAAGGTTCCAAGATTCAAGTATAAAACTAGTAAAATTCTCCAAACTGTACTCTAGTCAAAAACGTTCCCTTTTTAGAATTCAAACTTATGGAAAATCGAGACCATAAAATAAGGGTTTGAAGTCCTTAATTCAAGTATGAAGAGAGGTGCTATAAATCAAGGGAATTATATGACCAAAAAAATGCATCAAGAGAGATTTAACTTTCGAAAATCAAGATTTGAAATGAAAGTTTAAAGTTCTTAAAGAAACCGTGTATTCAACCACGAAATTACACCCAAAACAGTCCAACAATCGCAAAAGAAGGTGAAAAGTTCTTAAAAGAAGTATTTGTTTGAAAACAGAAAAAATTTTCAGGTTGGTGCAACACTGCTTGTAAAAATCGTATCTCGAGTTTTGGTAAGGTCCAAAAATTAAAAACTTTATGCCGTTGGAAAATAGATTCAAAGCACTAAAACTTTATAGAAGATACTTTTTTCAGAATCCAATTCAAAGTTCATTCAAATTTTAGTTCAAAATCACTGTTCTAGACAGGACAGAGCAAAACAGGATTGCAAATTCAGTGAAATTTGAAAATTCGATAAAATTCGTAGAAATGGAGGTCAAACCTGATAAGTGACTAATTTACATAATAATTGTATGAACATTTTATGTTATTTTTAGTCACTTTGGTCATATTATTGGAAGAAAATGAATCATTTTTGGCTATAATTGGTGAAAAATGCTTTTAAATGATTAAATGAGGTTTTTTATCACTTTTTACTTGGATTTTATGCATTTTGACAGTTTTGATACATTTTCGTATTTTGGTTATAACTTGAGTTACAGTGATCGGGATTGAGATGATTCAGTAGATTTTACTTATTTTGCATAAGTTCAGTAGATTTTACTTATTATAATTCATTGATAGACTAAATAATAGAGAAATTTTTAGTAACACCGCGTAATTGTTCAATCTTTCTTGTGGGATCGACCCGATACACGCCCTAAACTATTAATTTGACCTGTATACTTGCAATCAAACAGGTGTAATCGGATTTTTTTAACTTGTACGTATAGCAAAAACCCGTCACAACCCTTGAAATTTATACCATAATTAAAACTCCAAACCTAGTTTTGAATGCAACAAACAAAATTCAATTCGGACCTTTCTACACCAAGAGATAACAGTTCTAAGGAAACTAATTTTTAGGACCTGTTTTACGAAATCCAATTCTGACATACTTGACAGAGTTTAGAAATTCTGATCATAACTAGAGTTACGCACTTGAAATTTAGTGTGGTTTGGTGCCATTGAAAAATAAATTTAAAATTCCACAATTCACTAGAACGAACTGTCATAAAATTCATTTTACAAGATAGGCAAAATTGAGCTACAAACTACAGTTAAAAACTGTTTTCTCTGATGAATGCAGTGAAGAATTTCAGTCATCTTTGCAGTTCACTACAGCTTATAGGAAATGAGTTAGGATTATGCATTTTATACCGGATGAAAATCTCTTGGAGTCTAGTTTCGGATGCCACAAACGGCACTCAATTTCAACTCTCAGACAAGAAGTTATAACCAAAAACGTATACACTGGTGGGTCACCTGATCAGAAATTTTCCAGAATTCAATCTCACTTTAAACCCTATTTAACACAAACCAATTGGAAAGGTTTTTTTGATGATATTCAACACACATAACCACCATCATATATTAAGTATTATTGTACCAAATGGACATCAAAAATTTGAAATTAACAAGAGAGAAAAAACCAGCAAATTTCGGCCAGCAAGCATTTTCTCATCCTCTAACTTTCTTTTTCAACTTTCCAACTAGAAACTACACCATATCTCATCAAAGCAAGTAAAAAACAACCAAATAAACACACAAATTCTCAAGGCCTCTACCTATCAAGCCACCTCAAGTCCACTAGTTAATGTCAAGGTTCTTGTGAACCCATCAACAACCCAATAACCTAAACTAACAAAACTAATTACTACTAAGATTTGAGAGGAAAAGTTGAGGGTTTCTTGGATGATTACCTTGCTGCCAAAATGAAGAGTAAACACTAGGGATTGAGCTCTTAAATCACCAAAGTTTCTTCCTTGTTCAAAATCCTCTTTCCAAACTTATATGAAGAACCAAGACAAGAAGCAAATTTGGAGAGATTTTATGGAGCAAAAATGGAAGACAAAAACTGAAATTTTTGAGGGGAAATGGGAAGGGAAAGTTCGGCCCAAGGCAAGAGAAAGAAGAAAGAGTTTTTGATTGCTAGGGTGGTGAGTTGATTGAATGGACAAGAGAATGACATAAAGGTGGTTTTAGTGGCCCTAAAAGTCAAAATCCGATTAGTGAGCAATTAGTATTCCTAATTGATTTTAACTTAATTCACTCACATCCAATCTCTCAATGAATTTTTCTTAGTCTAATATTAATTATTCTTAATTCTCAAAGATTATTGCACTCTCGGATCGAATTTACCTCGAAAAATGTACATTTTACTATTTCTCGCTAACGAGTCGCAGAAAAAATTAAATTCGCTAACAAAATGTTTTAAAAATATAAATAAGACATTTTGCGTACAAATGGATTTAAAATGAATGAAATAAATTATTCGTAGAAAACGAGTGAAATAAATAATTAAATAAATCAATAAAATGAAATAAAAGCAAGAAAATAGAAATTCGGGTCCTCACATCCTTTCTCCCTTAAAAGAATTTCGTTCTTGAAATTTATACCTTGATTTAGAAACAACTCTGGATATTTCTTCTAAATCTCCTCTTCTACTTTCCAAATCGCTTCCTCCATTCCATGATTTCTCCATAAAATTTTTACTAGAGGGATTTACTTGCGTCTTAACTCCTTCACTTTTTGATCTAAAATCTTTATCGGCCTTTCTTCATAGGACAAATTCTCATTAATCTCTACTTCTTCCAGTCGTAACACATGGGACGGGTCGGGATGATATTTTTTAAGTATGGATGATAAGGGTTTATTTTATGTATTTTAAGTGCATTTTATTAGTTATTTTAGTTTGATTATTTAGTTTTATAACTAAAATAACTAAAATTTTGGTAAAAATCTACATTTTAATTTAAAGTGGCTAACATTGCATTTCTATTGATTTTAATGGTAAAACTTCATCTTCATGCAGGATTAATGATTCAATCACCAAAGGATGTCAACTGAGGTGAAAAGTGGATAATTGGTGATGAATTTAAGTGATAAAGAAGAAATGAAGTGAATTGAAAAAACGCAAGTAAAAATAACTCTGACATGTTTTTGTATTTTGACTATATCTGGAGCTACACATATCCGATTGAGGTGGATCTTTATACCAATTGGAAGCTAAGAGATAGATCTATATTTGGTATGAAGACATCGAAATCCATTTCTGCTTTTTTCATGGACAAAAAGTCAAAATACAGAAGCTGCATTCTGTGGTCGAAAATTGAAATAGGGTTTGACCAGGTGACAGTATTTTGATCATATATCAGTCTACAAAACTCCGATTTCGATGATTCTTGCAGCATTGCAAAGTTAACTCAAAGAGTTACAATTTTTGTGTTTTGCACAAAAGCAAATTCGGCCTTCATCATAGAGCAAATCGTAGTTGAAACAAGGCCAAGTTGAAAACGCGAGTTGACAAAATGCGAGTTGATATCGCGTTTTGTAGCCGAAATTCTGCAATTTGCTCAGCCATTTCTCTTATGTTCACACCACTTTTCAGCTATTCTTGGTAAGGGAATTCGGCTGCACATGCTTCGGAAGACATAAGGAAGAGGTATAGCCAAAATTCCAAGTCAAAAAGCTATTATTTTTTACTATCTTAACAAAAGGAGATTTGGAGAATCATAGCAGAAAATTGGACGGGTGAGGAGAGGAGCTTTTCATCAGTTTATATGCAGAGACATTTGGGAGGTCTGAGATTATCATACGGGAGAGATTGGGAGTGTAGAAATGTAGTTTTTCCATTCTCTTAGTGTTAGGTTAGTCTAATATAGAGTAGTAGTTCATCCTTCTTGTTTATTAGCTAGACAAAGATGAAGAAGGAGATGAAGAAGGCAAGGAAGAGCTCATGTGACAAGGGTTACATTCCTTTCCAATTCTTTATCTTTTGTACTTGGATTCCAAGTTTAGTTAATATACAAGTTTTGGATTTTATGTTATTTATGTGTCTCTAAAGTTTTGCCTTGGGTTTGGTTGAACTTTCTATGATTGTTAGTGTTTATTATTTGGCCCATTATTTTGAACAAGTTATTTAGCACTTTAGCTCTTTAAATCATGATTAATTTGGTACCATTAATTGTGATTATCTAAGGTGTTTGTTTCTGCAATGAAAATTGAGATTTAACACTGGTTCAATAAGTGCTAAACATAGGGATTACACTCACGAGGGTAGAGGTGCACCTATGTGGTTTCAATGATTTATTTTATGTAATTTCATTGAAGAAATGAACTTGTAGCTAATCTCATAACCATGAGAATATGTATGGATTAGTTATGAGTACAATTGATTCATTACGAAAGTAGGATTCATATGCATGAGGAAATTACAGCATAACTAACCTAGATAGTAGTATTTAATGATCCAAATATAGCACTTGCATGAGTAGTTAGGGATACTATAAGTTAAGGTGCTTTCATTTGTTATTTTACATAAGATCAGTAGGTTTGAATTCTTATAATTCATTGATAGTCTAAATAATAGAAAAACTTTAGCCACACCATAGAATTGAGATTATATATATTGTATGTGATTTGACTTACTGGGTTGCAAATATTGGGACTTGTTGTTAAAATTCAAAATTTTTCAAAATCTTGTCCAAATTTGGGAATTTGTTTCAAAAAATTTCAATTTTTTCAATTTTATCCAAAGGGGTAACAAATGCCATAACCATTAATAATTCAAATTCCTTCTACTTTTGAGGTAAATATATGTGATTTGGAAACTTCTTTTCTCAATTACTTGGAAATGATTATTATGTGATTATAATTTGTACATTTACAAGAAAAGCATATCTTGTAAAGTGGAGAAAATTATGCCTACATTTTGCATATTTGATGAAATTTCTTCTCTTTATTTGATTTTTATTAAGTTAAGTGATAAATATGGTCAATAGTTGCAATACTCTTCTCATAATTATTCTTTTGAGGGAATGTTTATTATTTTTACTAAAAAAAAGAAAAAGAAAAAGTAGAAAAATGAAAAAAAGAGAATACGAGTTGTTCTACTCCAATGGTTCTTGTACTTAGTAATCGGGAATTTTCATATACAAATCTCGACTTTCGCGTAAAACGGTACTTGAATTAAGAGTATATAACGTAACTTGAGTATGTGAAGTGTTGAGTAACCGGTAATCTTCATCTAAAAGTGTCGATTTTCGCGTAAAAGACACTTTCACAACTTAAGTATATATTTAGCTATGTTATATAAAATAAATCCCTCTCTAAATTAAATAAGAAGATGATCATGAGATTAGTTAGCATTTTATTGACCATATGACTCACTTGCTTGTGAAATTAGGTAAGGATGAGGAATTGAATTGAATTTGTTATAATTACGGTATAATTGGCTTTCCTTTACTTGATATTATGAGTACTTGAGGTTATTCGAATAATTGCATAATAGTCATTTACTTTGTTTTGAGAAAATGAAGTTGAAATGTGCATATATATTTATTTTCAATATTTGAATCATTGTTGGTTGGTATTTCTTATTGCTTAAGGACAAGCAATGGTTCAAGTGTGGGGGTATTTGATAAGAATTTATTTTATGTATTTTTAAGTGCATTTTATTATTTAATTTTAGTTTGATTATTTAATTTTATAACTAAAATAACTAATGTTTTGGGTAAAATCTACATTTTAAGTTAAAGTGGCTAACATTGCATTTCTATTGATTTTAATGGTAAAAACTTCGTTTTCATGCAGGATTAATGATTCATCACCAAAGGATGTCAATTGAGGTAAAAAATGGATAATTGGTGATGAATTTAAGTGATAAAGAAGAATGAAGTGAATTGAAGAAATGCAAGTAAAAATAACTCTGACATGTTTTTGTATTTTGACTATGTCTGGAGCTACACATATCAGATTGAGGTGATCTTTATACCAATTTGAAGCTAAGAAGATAGATCTATATTTTGTATGAAGATATCGAAATCCAATTCTACTTTTTTCATGGACAAAAAGTCAAAATACAGAAGCTAAATTCTGTGGTCGGAAATTGAAATAGGGTTTGACCAGGTGACAATATTTTGATCATATCTCAGTCTACAAAACTCTGATTTCAATAATTCTTGTAGAATTGAAAAGCTAACGCAAAGGGCTACAATTTTTGTGTTTTGCACAAAAGCTAGTTCGGCATTCATCATAGAGAAAATCGCAGTTGAAACAAGGCCAAGTTGAAAACGTGAGTTGACAAAATGCGAGTTGATGCTGTGTTTTGTGTAGTCGCTTTTTGTAGCCGAAATTCTGCAATTTGCTCAACCATTTCTTTTATGTTCACACCAATTTTCAACTATTCTTGGTAAGGAAATTCGGCTGCACATGTTTCAGAAGACATAAGGAAGAGGTATAACCAAAATTCCAAGTCAAAAAACCATTGTTTTTTACTATCTTAACAAAAGGAGATTTGGAGAATCATAGCAGAAAATTTGGACTGGTGAGGAGAGGAGCTTTTCATCAGTTTATATGCAGAGACATTTGGGAGGTCTGAAATTATCATACGGGAGAGATTGGGAGTGCAGAAATGTAGTTTTTCCATTCTCTTAGTGTTAGGTTAGTCTAATATAGAGTAGCAGTTCATCCTTCTTGTTTATTAGTTAGGCAAAGATGAAGAAGGAGATGAAAGAAGACAAGGAAGAGCTCATGTGACAAGGGTTACATTCCTTTCCAATTCTTTATCTTTTGTACTTGGATTCCAAGTTTAGTTAATATATAAGTTCTAGATTTTATGTTATTATGTGTCTCTAAAGTTTATGCCTTGGGTTTGGTTGAACTTTCTATGATTGTTAGTGTTTATTATTTGGCTATTTGATACCATTATTTTGAACAAGTTATTTAAACACTTTAGCTCTTTAAATCATGATTAATTTAGTACCATTAATTGTGATTATCTAAGGTGTTGTTTTTGCAATGAAAATTGAGATTTAACACTGGTTCAAAAAGTGCTCAAACGTAGGGAGTACACTCAGGAGGGTAGAGGTGCACCTATGTGGTTTCAATTATTCATTTCATGTAATTTCATTGAAGAAATGAACTTGTAGCTAATCTCATAACCATGTGAATCGGTATGGATTAGTTATGAGTACAATTGATTCATTACGAAAGTAAGGATTCATATGCATGTGAAAATTACGCCATAACCTAAACCTAGATAGTAGTACTCAACTGATCCAAATATAGCACTTGTATGAGTAGTTAGAGATACCATAACCTAAGGAGTTTGCATTTGTTATTTTCATGTATAAAGTTCGAGTGAATTTACTTGTTATAGATTCATTGATAGTCTAAATAATAGAGAAGTTTTAGTAACATCGGTAATTGTTCAATCTTTCTCGTGGCATCGGCTCGATATATACCCTAAACTACTAGTTGACCTGTATACTTGTAGTGAAACGGGTGTAATTCGAAATTTTTAACTTGTACGTATAGCAAAAGCCCGTCATGGAGACATAGAAGATATCGTGAATTCTGGACAAAGTTAAAGGCAATTCCATCTTGTAAGCTACACTTTCTACGCATTGAAACCTTATAGGGTCCCACAAATCTCGATTGCAACTTCTTCCCTTTTCCCGCCATTAGACTTGCTTTCAAAGGTGTAATTTTATGGAATACTTTATCTCCAATTTCAAATTCTAAATCCTTTCTCCGATTATTAGCATAGCTCTTTTTGGCGGTTTTGAGCCATTCGAATCCTCTGACGAATTAATTTCACCTTCTCATTAGGTTCCTCAACCCAAGGTATAGTAGTCGGATCCAAAATCTTCTTTTCTCCAATTTCGTCTCAATAAATCGGAGATCGACACTTCAACCCTAAAGAGTTTCGTAAGGGAATCATTTGTATCGAGAAATGAAAACTATTATTATAAGCAAATTCCACCAACGTAAGGTACTGACTCCAATTCTCTCCGAAATCCATAATACACGACCTCAACATATCCTCTAAGGTTTGGATTGTCCTTTTCGATTGTCTATCGGTCTGCGAATGGTAAGTGGTACTAAAGTTCAACTTAGTCTTTAGACTCTCTTGTATCTTTTGTCAAAATTGAGACACAAATTTAGGGTCCCGATCTGAAACTATATTCACCGGTATCACATGCAATCTTATAATTTTGTCCAAGTACAATTTAGGCAACTTTTCCAAGGAGTACTTCATACTAATCGGCAAAAAAGTGAGCAGATTTGGTCAATCGATCCACTATTATCCAAATAGTGTTGTGTCCTCTCTGGGTCCTTGGTAGCCCTGATACGAAATTTATTGTGATATTTTTCCACTTTCATTCAGGTATTTCTAACAGCTGTAATAATCCAGATGGTTTCTAATGCTTGGTCTTAACCTGTTGGCAAGTGAGACAAGTTTGAACAAATTGGACAATTTTCTTTTTCATAGTTTTCCACCAATATAGGTTCTTCAAATCTTGATACATCTTATTACCTCCAAGATGCACCATTGACGGGATTTTGATATACGTACAAGTTCAAAAAAATCTGATTTACACCCGTTTCACTGCAAGTATACAGGTCAACTAGTAGTTTAGGGTATATATCGAGTCGATCCCACGAGAAAGAGTGAACAATTACCGGTGTTACTAAAACTTCTCTATTATTTAGACTATCAATGAATTATAAGGAATGAAACCTACTGAACTTATGCAAAATAACAAATGAAAGCTCCTTAGGTTATGGTATCCCTAACTACTCATGCAAGTGCTATATTTGGATCATTGAGTACTACTATCTAGGCTAGTTATGGTGTAATTTCCTTATGCATATGAAACCTACTTTCGTAGTGAATCAACTATACTTATAACTAATCCATACATATTCTCATAGTTATGAAATTAGCTACAAGTTCATTTCTTCAATGAAATTACATGAAATGAATCACTTAAAATCACATAGGTGCACCTCTACTTTCGTGAGTGTACTCCCTATGTTTAGCACTTCTTGAACCAGTGTTAAATCTCAATTTCCATTGCAGAAACAACACCTTAGATAATCACAATTAATGGTACCAAATTAATCATGATTTGAAGAGCTTAAAGTGCTAAATAACTTGCTCAAATAATGGCATCAAATAACCAAATAATAAACACTAACAATTATAGGAAGTTCAACCAAACCCAAGACATAAACTTTAAAGACACATAATAAACACAAAATCCAGAACTTGCATATTAACCATACTTAAGAATCCAATACAAAAGATAAAGAGTTCGAGAAGAGATAACCCATGTCACTTGAGCTTCAACTTCTCCTTCTTCATCTCCATCTTCATCCTAATCTAGTCATTATACAAGAATGGATGAACTAACTAGCTAAACTATCTTACACTAAGGAAATGGAAGAACTACATTTCTACACTCCAAGCTTTCCTCCGTATGTCTCTCTCTTGTCCCTTCAATCTTGCAAGTTTTGGCTATATAAAGATGAAGGTAGTCAAGAAATGAGGCTTGCACCTCCCTTTTACAGCTGGTAAATGTTTCTCACATGCCTAGCATTACATGTGACTTAGTGGAGGTGAAATTGAGTTTTCCGCGTAAAGAGCAGCCTTCTCTGACCACAATCCGGCCACAAATCCGGCCAAGTTCCGGCCGGATTGATACAGTGACATTTTGGTGCAATTTCTGCTCCATTTTTCAGCTCTGCTCCGTTTTTACCTCACACTTCAACCGAACTTTTCTTGATGATAAAGGATGATTTAGCTCTTGACCAAAACATAAAACTTGTAGCCCTTTGAGTTTGCTTTCCAATGCATCAACAATTACCTCATTTGGATCTGTGTAGCCTGAGAAATGACCGAATACCCTTGACTGCTCACTGCCCTGTTTCAGCTTCGACCAATAGAAATTTGCTACTGTAATTCGGATTTTTGACTTGGAAAACCTTAGAAATGGATTTTTGATGCTCTTCACCAAAGTTGTAGATCTATCTCTTATCTTCAAATTGGTTTAAGAATCATCTCAATCCAATCACTGTAACTCAAGTTATAGCCGAAATACGAAAATGTGTCAAAAACTGTAAAAAATGCACAAAATCCAAGTAAAAAGTGATAAAAACCTCATTTAATCACTTAAAATCATTTTTCACCAATTATAGCCAAAATGATTTCATTTTCTTCCAATAATATAACCAAAGTGACTAAAAATAACATAAAATATCATTCAATTATTACGTAAATTAGTCACTTGTCAACCATATATTTAGACAGTGAGTTTCATCCAAAATTTTCTTCTTTAGACTTTCATCCTTGAGTACCACTATACGATTTCTAAACTTTAGTACTCTATCAGTTCCTAAATTGAAATCAGATTTTTTCTCTTTTTGAACTTTTTCAACCCATTTTGCACTTCAGGGTCTCCTTTTTGAACTTCTTTGATTCGATCTGACAAAGTAGATTTCACTGTAATATTCCCGAAAATTACCCTCTTTGGCTCAAAGCGCGGATTCCAAACACTAATTTCTTCTAACATATGTCATTCTCTCACCATCAAACTGATCACTTGCACCTTACGACTTAAAGCATCCGCTACTACATTAGCTTTTTTAGGGTGGTTGTCAAGCGAACAGTTATAATCCTTCAAAAATTTCCACCCATTTACGATGTCTCAAATTCAACTCTTTCTGGGAGAACAAATATTTAAGACTCTTGTAATCCGTGAAAACCTCAAAAGTCACTTCATATAAATAATATCTTTATTTTTTCAAGGCAACACTATTGCTGCTAACTTTCAAGTCATGGGTCGGATAATTCTGCTTATGAAGTTTCAATTTATGAGAAGCATACGCAATCACTCTCCCATTTGCATCAATACACATCCTAAACTATTCTTTGAAGCATCTGTATAAACCACAAAATCATCTCCTCCACTCGATAATGCTAATACAAGTGTCTTGGTTAAACACTTTTTCAATGCTTGAAATCCTTCCTCACATATAGAATCTCATATGAACTTGCAATGTTTCTTAGTCAATTCGGTTAAGGGTTTGGCAGTTTTAGAAAAGTTTTTGATAAAACGATGGTAATATCCGACCAACCCTAAGAAACTCCGAATTTCGGTAGGATTTTCTGGTCGTTTCCACTTAGAAACAACTTCGACCTTAGTTGGATCTACAGTAATCCCTTCCTCAGAAATTATGTGACCTAAAAGTTAACTTCTTCTAACTAAAACTCACATTTATTGAATTTAGCAAAAAGTTTGTACTCTCTCAGGGTTTGCAAAACTATTCTCAAGTGCCGTTCATGATCATCTCGGGATTTAGACTATACTAATATGTCATCAATGAATACCACTACAAATTGATCCAAGTATTGCTTAAAAATCCCAATGCATCAAATCCATAAACGCTACTGGTGCATTAATTAATCTAAATGGCATAATTGCAAATTCAAAGTGTCCATATCTTGAATTGAAAGCGGTTTTAGGCACATCAGCTTCTAAAATTCTCAATTGGTAATATCTTTGTTTCAAATCTAACTTGAAAAATACCACTATCCCTTGCAACTGATCGAATAGTTCATCTATATGAGGCAGAAGGTATTTGTTCTTAATGGTCGCATCATTCAAGTCTTGATAGTCTATGCATAGTCTCAAACCCTCATCTTTCTTCTTAACGAAGAGCACTGGAGCTCCCCATGATGAGTCACTTTTTTTAATGAAGTCTCCTCCTAATAAATCTTGTAATTGCAACTTCAATTCTTTTAATTCGGCCAGAGTCATCCTGTAAGGTGTCTTAAAGATAGGGACCGTCCCCGGAACCATATCAATCTTAAACACTATTTCCCTCTCCGGAGGTAAACGTCTCTAATTTTTTGGGAAAGACGTCGGAAAACTCCTTTACTACCGACACATTTTTCAACTTCACCTTATCTCCCGGTGTATTGATAAGAAAGGCTAGATATCCTGTGACTCCACTACTCAACAATTTTCTAACTCGATTCTCTGAAATTAAAGCAGACGATATTAGTCTATCTCTCACATCTAATTTCAAAGTTGTTTCCCCAAGAATGTGCAACTCTACTACCTTCATCTTATAATCCAATTGAGTATGGTACCGAACTAACCAATCAATTTCTAGTATCACATCATACCCCTTAATTGCTAAACTCATTAAATCTGCCAACAGTCTTCTCTCACCAACTCAAATCTCACAATTCCTATAAACTTTATTAACAATCAGGCATTGATTCCCCGTAGGAGTTTTAACTTCCAAATCAAAAGGCAATAATTCACACTTTACATCTATACCCTTCATAAAGTTCAGATCTACGAAAGAATGGGTTGCCCCGAGATCAATTAAAACGCTAGCTAAGCGATGAAAAACAAGAATCGTACCTTCCTATCCGCTTCAGTTGGGTTAGAAATTTACTGATTGTCCTAAGGCGTAAACCCTAGCTAGTACTTTCTGTCGGCTCCCTCCAGCACTTGACTGTTTTTGAAGCAGACCTAGTAGGCTGTTGGGTATTTCCTCCTTCCTTAGAGGCACTAGGGCAACTCGCAATCTGGTGTTCGGTCTCAGTGTGGTTAGGCTTGTTACAGTATCCCACAAATCGCACGAGAGGTCACGGCTTTCTCCCACAAATCCACAAATCACAAATCAGACATTTCCCTTACTTTCTCCGCCACTTGGTCTCAGTGTAGTTAGACTTGTTATAGTATCCACAAATCACATGAGAGGTCATGGCTTGACTAGCTTTGAAAATTCCCTTTTAACTCTCGTCCACCCTGATTTCCTTTCGGTGAGGCTCCTCTTGATGGAGCTCCTACTGATTTTTCAGACATTCTTATTTCTCTAGCCCCTCTTTCCCGTTTTAAGGAGTTGGATAGACTTTTCAGACGATCCAAGGGTGTTACTTGGGTTACCCCTCTTCCTAGCATGAAAAACTTTAGATTGGGACTTAATAGTCTCTACCCTCTGTGCCTTTTTCAAAGTATCCATGAAAGTTGTGATCTAAGCGGTTGATAAGGATTCTTGGATTTCTACATTGAACCTCTAAATAAACCTCCTTATCCTTTTATGCTTCGTGACCACAAGTTCAGGGGCAAATTTAAAAAATTTAGTGAACCGCTCCTCATATTCGGCCACACTTAGTAATCCTTATTTCAACTTAATAAAGTTATCCTCCCTCTTTTCTTGTATCATAGGCAGAAGGAATTTGGCATTGAACTCCCTCTCAAAATTTGCCCAAATCCAAGGGGTTTGTTCTCTTTTTCATTTTGCCCTAACAACTTTCCACAACGAGCGGGCTGCTCTCTCAAACTGAAAAAATGGTAAAATTTACTTGTCTATTCTCGACATAGTCTAAAGCAGCAAAAATCTTCACCATTCTTTCAAACCAATTTTTCACTACCTTGGGATTAGACCCTCCATAAAACCTAGGTGGAGCGAACTGCAAGAATCACTCTAGGGTTCTATCCTCATCTCTCTATTGATTTCTAGGTTGGTTAACTGGCTCAGGGTCTTGGCACTCAACTAAACGTTCGAGGACATCGTTTATGCTGTTAATGTCGTAGTCACCTGGTCACTCTTCTCGTTCCTAGGGTTTTGGTTTGGACCAGTCGCAGATCTTTCACCTCTCTCGGAGTGTGAGGTTTTCGAAACCCATGCCTACGCCCCCGTCCACATTCTTGCCGATCCATTTAGCAAAATTCTAAGCGTATAAATAAAAGAGAAAAATATAAGCATATAAATTGAAAAACAAGTATAGATTGCAAGAATACTTTAAAATCAAAGTATAGATATTTACATAGATTAGAAGTCATGTCACATATTGAGAGTACATACAACGAATCAATAATAGCAGATACAGGACATAGGCATCTAAGTGGCTCAAAATACAGGGTTACATGAACAAAATACAAAAGGTCTCACAGCGAGATTCACCCCTTCTAAATCCTGAATAAAAGTTAAAAGGTCAAGAAATCTCTAATACAGGTGGACCGAACTAGAAGATCCTACAGTCTCAGAAGGATCCTCCTCCATCGGCTCCACCTCTACCTCCACAGCAGGTGCAGTCTCTCCAGGTACATCCCCAAGTAAAACCTCCTCTATGTGCTCGGTCAGAGCCAAACACTCGGCTATAATACTATCCAGTGGGCCCCGCCTCCTAGACAATTAGGATAAGGCACCCCTTGGTCTCTTGAAACTGTGCATGGGAGGCATCAGTCCTCTGACGCTCCTCTAGTACTCTAGCCTCTAACTCCTGGATCCGGATAGCCTAAGCCTCCATAATGGCCTCCATCTCCTTCTCTTTTCTCTAATTCTATCCGGAAGTCACGAGCCAAGTGCCTTCGCTCCTCAGCTACTCCTAACATTAGATGGTTAGGATAAGAATATCTCGCTCGGCATGGGCACGACCTAACCCGCCTAGCAGGTGAGTATCGCAAAAGGGGGCAGCCTTCAACCATGCGATACGGGATCATGGGGAGAGGTCTCTCAACATTATCGTCATCACTGCTGCTATCTATATCCTACAAATAACCCACAACTAAAAGTTAGGTCCTTACATTCACTAGTATCATTTAAAAATTTAACCTAAGGTCTACCACGGGTTTTTATGACCAAAAGTTCACGACTAAGAACTCTTAACCCTATTCCAGGTATTTCAAACCTAGCGCTCTGATACCAAGTGTGACGCCCACACCGCTCCCTAGGGCGAACCCTAAGGTATCAGCGGAACGCCTATCCAACTCTCGTTAGGACTCACGCACTTGTTCAAACTTAATATAAAGCCACAAAATAACCATCGACTTAAATAAAATTATTTCGAATATACAAGTCATAACTTCAAAGTTGAAAGTTACGATTACAATCCACCGACCAACAATAACAAAATTACACTTAAAGAGCCATTAAAAGTTCATAGAAAAGGTATACTAGCATCCACCAAGTCGCTAGTCTAGAACCACCAATTCACCTCCAAATCCTGTTAAGGAAAACAAATTTATTGGGATGAGCGAACGCTCAGTGAGACCAAGAAAATAAAAAGGCAAGCAATAATCCAATCAATTAAATAACATGCTTAAAAGCAACTTTAAACATGACATTTCATTTAAGTGCACAAGTAGGAATTTAACACACAAGAAGATACAGGAACTCTCAAGAACTATTTCCACGTCTTGATCAATTGAGCCTTCGTGGGTTGACCCTCCGTCAACCCAAGTAGTAACATGACCGTAGTGCTCCACTTACTTCTTCCATCCAACATAACACCCACTCGAATCCGGAACCAAACATGTAAGGGTGGCGATACTATTCGAGTATACCAAACGAGATCTCAAAAGATCAAACTATTATTTTCCAAGATTCACCAAGCTTCTCGACCAAACTCTTGCCGGCTCGAGTTACACGGTTAGCCGATGGGTTGGGGCATCCCCACACGTGTATTTGGTCCACGAGACAACGGTCCAATCGATTTTGAATCGATCATAACACTGAGTCGGAGTGAGCAGTACCTCCTACCCGAATAAGGCGTGATACTTCTAGCCATTCAGTGCTCACGACTTAGAACATGTTTATGCACAAGTGTAAGTCATATATATTCATGTAACAAATATCATGTAATCGGAAAGAGAGAGGACGAGAGCGATAATGTACACCCTTGTCTCAGCAAGTTCACGTATCATGTATAGCACTTGTACAAATAACATTTAAATCACATCAGCATTTAACATGCACTTGACACTTACCACAAGTCAAGGGCAAAACAAGAGTGAAGCGAGTAGTCAGAGGAGCTCATCGGCGTCCTTATGACCACCTGAGACATGTACAATCATAATTACCTAAGTGCTCGACCAAGGTTAAAAAAGAAAAAAAAATTTCTTGCTACCCACTTTCAAGATCACAAGTTCGAATCAAGTTAAAGAAGCTTTTCTAACTAAAACATTGGAATAATGTTCAAAGAGAGCTCAAAGGTCATTTTTGATTCAAGTCGTGGTAAGTAAATCTCAATCCAAGAGAAAATATCATTTTCCACTTTTGACACGAAAATCGAGAAAAAAGGGTAAATGGTTTTCATCTCCCAAAACTTCAAATCTCATGACCCAAATGTTAAAATATAAAGAACGTTCACATTTTCAAACTAATGGAGTTCAAACTCGTCTAAAACTCCACTCATTTTCAAAGTAAATGTCAAGGTTAAGGTTCCAAAGTTCAAATATAAAACTAGTGAAATTCTCCAAAGTTTACTCTAGTAAAAACGTTCCTTTTTAGAATTCAAACTCATGGAAATCGAGACAATAAGAATAGAGATTGAAGTCCTTAATTCAAGTATGAAGAGAGGTGCTATAAATCAAGGGACTTATATGACTAAGAAAATGCATCAAGAGAGGTTTAACCTTCGGAAACCAAGATTTGAAATGAAAGTTTAAAATTCCAAAGGAACCGTGTATTCAACAACGAAATTATACCTAAAACAGTCCAACAATCGCAAAGGAAGATGGAAAGTTCTTAAAAGGAGTATTTGTTTGAAAACAGAAAATTTCCAGTTTGGTGCGACACTGATTGTAAAAATCGTATCTCGAGTTCCGTAAGTCGAAAAATTGAAAAATTTATACCGTTGGAAACTAGACTCAAAGCACTAAAACTTTCTAGAAGATACTTTTCTCAGACTCCAATTCAAAATTATTCAAATTTTAGCTCAAAATCACTGATCTAGACAGGACAGAGCAAAACAGGCTTGCAAATTCAGTGAAGTTTGGAAATTCGGTAAAATTCGTAAAAATGGAGTCAGCCCTTGGAATTTATACCACAATTAAAACTCCAAACCTAGTTTCGAATGCAACAAATGGAACTCAATTCAGACCTTTCTACACCAAGATACAACAGTTCTAAGGAAACTGATTTTTAGGACCTGTTTTACTAAATTCCAGTTCTGACATATTTGACAGAGTTTAGGAATCTGATCATAACTAGAGCTATGCAACTCGAAATTTAGTGTGGTTTGTGGCGTTGAAAAATAGATTTAAAATTCCACAATTCACTAGAAGGAACTGTTATAAAATTCGTTTTGCAAGATAAGCAAAATTGAGCTACAAACTGCAGCTAAGACTGTTTCTCGAATGAATGCAGTAAAGAATTTCAGTCATTTTTGCCGGGTCACTACAGCTTATAGGAAACGAGTTAGGAGATGTATTTTATACCGACGGAAACCTCTTGGAGTCTAGTTTCGGATGCCACAAATGGCACTCGATTTCAACTCTCATACAAGAAGTTATGACAAAAAACGTAAATACTGGTTGGGGTCACCTGATCAGAAATTTTCCAGAATTCAACCTCACTTTAACCCTACTTTAACACAACCAATTGGAAAGCTTTTGGATGATATTCAACACACATAACCACCATCATATATCAAGTATTATTGTACCAAAATAACACCAAAAATTCAAAATTAAGCAAATTGCGGCCAGCAAGCATTTCTCATCCTCTAGCTTTCTTTTTCAACTTTCCAACTAGAACTACACCATATCTCATCAAAGCAAGTAATAAATAAGTAAATAAACACACAAAATCCTCAAAGCCTCTACCTATCAAGCCACCTCAAGTCTACTATCTAATGTCAAGGTTCTTATGAACCCATCAACAATCCAACAACTAAACTAACAAAACTAACTTACTACTAAGATTTGAGAGGAAAAGTTGAGGGTTTCTTGGATGATTACCTTGCTACCAAAATGAAGAGTAAACAATAGGGATTGAGCTATTAAATCACCAAAATGAAGAGTAAACAATAGGGATTGAGCTATTAAATCACCAAGATTTCTTCCTTGTTCAAGTCCTCTTCCAAGCTTGTATGAAGAACCAAGACAAAAACCAAATTTGGAGAGTTTTTGTGGAGCAAAAATGGAAGACAAAAGGTGAAATTTTTTAGGGAAAATGGGAAGGGGAAGTTCGGCCAAGGCAAGAGGAAGAAGAAAGAGTTTTGGTTGGTAGGTGGTGAGTTGATTGAATGACAAGAGAAATGACATAAAGATGGTTTTGGTGCCCCAAAAGTCAACATCCGATTAGTGAGCAATTAGTACTCCTAATTGAGCTTAACTTAACTCACTCACATCTAATCTCTCAATTAACTTTTCTTAGTCTAATATTGATCATTCTTAATTCTCCAAGATTATTGCACTCTCGTACCAAAATTACCTCGAAAAACGTGCATTTACTATTTCTCGTTAACGTGCCGCAGAAAAAATTAAATTTGCTAACGGAACGTTTTAAAAATAAAAATGAGACATTTTTGCGTACAAATGGATTTAAAATGAATGAAATAAATTATTCGGAGAAAACGGGTGAATAAATTTTTAAATAAACCAGTAAAATGAAATAAAAGTAAGAAAATAAAAATTCGAATCCTCATAGTTTAAATACTCGCTTTGTTTGTTTTGTTTCAATAGCAGGTGAAGCAGACAGGTAAGTAATTTTGGTATCTACGTATTTGTCTTGACTTTCTTCCAAATTCAAATAAAGAGGGGCAAACTGTAGATAAATTTTTTTTTTACTAATTCATGTTATTTTATTTTATTCTATTTTTGTTGCTTGTTGTTTGAATAAAATAATTTTTGATGGGTTTTGTAGGAAAATGCAAAAAGAAAAGAAAAAAATGAAAAATGTAGTTTTCCTTAAAAAAAAATTTCCCACGCACATGTCTTCTTCCAATAAGCAGTACCGAAACCAGCATGCAATACACAATTGCAGCTGGAAACTTGGAGGCATCAAATTTGCATTTTTTTTCCTTTACTTTTTCCCCAAGTCTGGCTAGTACAAAGGCTACCTTCCCTGCAAAGAAATGGGTTGTGGTTTGATCTTTTACTTGGACTTACGAATGGAATTGGAGTCTGAAGCCCAGTTTCTGTGTTGATTGGACAATAGTGAAAAGATGCTAGATTTCTGTTTTCAATTGGCTTTCCTTTATTATTCGTTGGGTGGCTTTGGTCCAAGCCAAACAAATAAAATAGAAGGAAAAGATTTTTTGTTATGGAATCAGAAACAAAATTTACAATTAAGTTCCTGATCTTCTGAGTAATTTCATTGGGGCCCTAAGATTTTGAATTTCTTTCGCTTAAGTCCTTAATTTAATTTCCCTTTGATCCCTAAACTTTATCTTTTATCAATTTTGACCCCTAATTTTTTCAATAATTTAATTTGACCTCAAAAGCTTTTTATTTTTTGCAATTGAGTCCCTGATGATTGATTTCTTAAGTATAATTTGTTTATCTTCTTTAGTTGTTAATCATGCTTCATTTAAATGTATTTAATTAGTAAATTTTAGGAATTTTATGTTTATTCATATTTCCTTGGAATAATATAGTGAATTTTGCACCATGTTTACATTTTCTTTTAAATTATTAATTAAATTAGTGTCTTGACTATTTTGTTGATTTTGGAGTATAAATAGGGCAAATTCTACCTCATTTAACCACAATTTCAAGGGAGATACCTTTTATTACTATTTTTTTAATTCTTTTATGTGCTCCTATGTGTTTTTATGTGATTGCACGTTTTGAATGCTTTTTCTTTTATTTACTCATTTTATCCATTTTAAGTTTTTATTTATTTTTATTTAATTTTTGGATGATTATTTCTGAGGCATTTAAATGCCAATTTATAATAGGTTGGTACCCAAGAAATGTATTTAGTTAGACCATGTAATAGATAGATTTTATTTTTGTCAAAAATATAATTAGTTAGATAAATGTAATAGATATGTTTATTATTTCCAGAAATTCCCCTTCTAGATTATAGTTAGAGACTCAATGTAATAGTTAGTTTTTTATTTACTTGCATACTTGTGTACTTGTGTGCTTATATGTTTATTCGCTTTCTTTAGAATTCTTATATTTAGATATTATGCCTATGTGTTATGTGCCCTATGTGTTTTACATGTTTATTTGCTTTAATTGTACTTTATATGATTTATTTATTTATAATAAATGCATGACGTCACTACACTAATCCAATGCTAGTTGTAGTCTTTCTCATCGATTTCTCACTAGTCCAACGCTAGTGAGAACTTATAGAAATGGGCTAATCTAATGCTAGACCCTTTAGACCGTTTTCACGTTAGATTCATACCTTGTGTGACATTTATTGCATTTCATGCATTTTTCTGTTTTAGATTATTTTCATTTGCATAATATTTTCCCTACTATTATTCCCTTACCCTCTATATGTTTGGAACATATCATTTAGAATTGCATCTCATTTTAGGAAATTAAAAATAGGTTAATTCATTTGTTTGATTAAGTTAGAAGAGTTATCCTTTGAATATGGAAAATGAGCGAGTATGGCCTTTTAACCTTAGCATGCTTTCACCCCCTCTATAAGAAGGAAAATTGAGTGACAAATTTTAGTCTCCCGTACCCGTTATGTTTCTTTTTCTTTTTTTAGATCATGTATATTTATCGAAATATTATGATTTCTTTTTTTTCTAAGTCTTATCTTTTATATCTTTTGTGACCTCTTCAAAGAATCATTTTTGAATATCACAATTAATGTGATTGATACCAATTAAATTTTGAAGAGACATTACGACCCTTTCGATATCCTTTTGGTCTAGGTTTACATCCATAAAGAAACATCCAAATATGATAAATTTATAGGTTAGATTAGGAAAATTTTTGACTATATTTCGCAACTAACCTTGGTTAGGTTGAAAGGGTGTCTAAGATCAAATCTTTGCCTCCTCTTTTTTCAAATGTGACTCCTGAACTCTTTTATCTTACTTTCAAAGATTTGGAGTCGTTTAAGAAGGTTTTATTTATTTTTTCATTTAAAATATATTTTGGATGATTTGGTACGCTTAAATTCGATACCAAGTGGTGACTCTTATTTTTCTTAAAAAATCCTTTTTAAACTATTATTTGGGTCCAAACCGTCACATTTTCTAAGTCTCATTTTACGTCCTTTTTCTTTATTTATTTTATAAAAATTAAAAAATCATTTTTTTAAAACCTATTCCTTTTATTTCGTTTCTCTTTTATTTTTCAAAAATGGGGAGCGACAATATTGCAATGTTTTATTTTTTTCAATTGCCAATTTTTAATCCATAACCGCTACCATTATTGTCAATTAGAGGAATGCACTAAATCTATCTATTGCAATTATAACCATAAATGAGATTCACTTAATTTTAAAGCTTTTCATTTCATAACTGCAACCATTATTCACTAATATTGTAATACAATAAATCTCTGTAATCATCAGAAAAATAAGGATATTTTGGGCATTAGAAAAAATAATTTGGATATCAGCCTTCATTTTAAATTTACTCTTATTATAATTCTTAATTTATCATTGGAGATGGCTTCTGCATGGCTTGATGGATGGATTTGGTTTATTCAAACCAATACAAATGAAGCATTACTGTATTAATAACAATGTTAGTCTTCCGTTGGATATCAATGATTTGTATATTGTTTTTGGTATTATTTAAATTATATTTCTAGCATTTTAATTCATTTGCTATTTATTTTATGTCATTTTATGAATAGTTTTTAGTTTTTTTTTCAGTTTTTCTTGTTTTGAGAGTTTGCTATTAATAATAATAATAATAATGGTTTGTATGGTATTATTTTAGATTTTCCTTTTTCCACTTTAATACTACTATTTCAGTTATAAAGCTCTTATAACTTTTTTTTTAATATTGAAATTCCATTGGGTACAACATGAAATATTTTTCACCTTTTAAACTGGATGTGTACAACTTATATAATTCATCCGAGAAATGTTTTCAAATCATTATGTTTCTCAAATCATTTCATTGTTTATAACTTTAAGGAGATGTTTCTTTCTAAATCAATATGGAATGATACTATATAGTGACCTTAATAATTAACTATTATTTTATTCTAAACCACCTACAATTAAGATTATATGAAACTTTAACCACAAATTAAGAAGGGCATAATTGAAATGATAAAAAGTAAGATCATAATAGTGCTTACAGTCACATTTCAAAGTACCACAACTCATGATACTTTTTTATATAGTAATGACTAGAAGTCAGTTACATCATAGACACGCTATTCGATATCATGAAGAAAGAAATATAGCAGCTGAAGAGTCAAAAGGAAGTTAAAGGTAAAATGTATCTGGAGGTAATTAGGCTGCTATTGTATCCCGTAACCTTAATCTTCTTGCCAAATATACATAATTTTCAAATTTTCCTAGCTTTGAGCTAGCATATTTTCTGATAAAAAATTGATTTTAGGGTGACATTGCATCAAAATGTATACATTTGGCTAACTGTTATGCATATCTTGCAGGAATTTTTTGAGAAATTCCTAATTTTATGATGAAATTTAAATTTTTTCTACAAATGGGGCTTTCTGAGTGTAGGATTCTGTCAAGTGATGTTCGTATTTGCAAAATGCAAGCTCACCGAATTTGCATTTCGCAGATGTGGTTTATCTTGAATTTCTGACTTGCAAAAATTCAAAAAAAAAAAAAAAAACTTCAGACCTTGCATTTGTCAAATGTGAGATCAGGTAACCTCGCATTTGTCAAATGCGAGTTTTGAAACCTTTTAGTTTTGGAATATTAATAAATTCATGATCAGGCATTTCGATTTATTTTTTTATAAATTCAAGCAAATCGTTTTTGTTTTTCTTTTGAGTGTGGGTTTTGCTTTTTATTTTGTAAAATTATGGAGTATGAATTTTTAGATTCACGTTAACCGAACACTAATATTACCTGATCCCACAATTGGATTAGTGCCCGTTGTAAACCCTATTTAAATTCAACTACTTCCCATACTATCCATGTATGCCTATTGCTGTGCAAGTTATTGAATTAGTTAATTGCATATTAGCATCTGGTATAAAAATAATATTTATCATTGACAAAGATGTACAATATTAACTAGTCCATTAATAACGATAGAAGTAATGCATATACTACATTGTACTACTTCTTTGATAATAGAGTTACAATTTTACAAAGTTTTGAGTACTAGATATATATTAACAACAGTTGATATAGAATTAGTTGTCCTCTGGCTTACTTCAAATATTTTAAAAATCTAATTCTAACTACGAAATATTAATTGGGTTGGTATTTAGTATTGGTTAGATTAGTGATATTAGGGATCGTACGAGTCAATAGATTATACTCCTATATGACAATTAAGCACCATTAATGCTAAAAAGATTAGATAGAGCATGCTGAGTAGGCGTTTAAAAGAGAGTTGTCCAATATTATTTAACTTTATCATTAAAGCATACAATTGTAACATGTACTAAGGATCATGTAAGGCTGCACCTAGGTGCTATTGCGCATCCTATCAAAAGTACCATTTCCACCGGTTTTATCAATCCACTAAAGCAAGGAGTGCATCTTGAGCTTTTAAAGGTGTTGTCTAGGCTCGTATCTAAACAAGAAATGATTAATTCTTCACCACAGATGCTTGATTTAGATATCTTATCATGAATACCATTGAAACAACTTTACAACATTGATGTACACCAAACAACAAAGCCTTGATCAATTATCTGATTCGCGCGGTGAAAGATTTCAGGTTTGCCTAGAAAACTTAGTTATTAAAGTTTGATTAGTGATGCACTGCATTGATCTATAAAGTTACATAAACCATATTATAATTTTGGTATTGACACAAGGGAAACTAGTTTGTAGTACAAGGATGGGTATTTAGTAAACTAAATGCACTATAAAAACTAATAAATGGATAAATGGTAGGGTAATGTTGCCCAAATACTCTTTAAAACTAAATTCGCTGCTCGTAGAGTTCAAACTTTAGAAGATTCGCAGCCGTAATTCTGCGTTACAATTTCACTCCATACAACCCTACAACCAATTTCATAAAAATCAAGAAATAAAAGAGGAATAAGCCTACAACAAGAGTTGTTTGCAGTTTGCACCAATCCACTTAATTGACTTGGCTAATGCTCCAGCAGAAGCAAATCATGAAGCTAAGATAAATGTGCTCGCTATATAAATCTTCCAGCCCAGGTACTGGAAAGCCTTGGCTCATTATATTATTGTCAACCATACAGAAATCTTCTCAATGTGCAAAAGTATATTGCCTAACTAATATAGTTGAGCTCAAATTCACTACTTTAGCAACAAACGGATAAGAGATCAGCCCAAAATTTCTCATCTCTTTTGTGATTTGCTCTGCTACATCAACAACAAACTCCTTAAAATTTCGAAGAGTGGGGTGACCTAAGAGATTAAGAAACATTTGTATTGGGGAAGAAATTACACCAATTATGCATGTTGTGGGAGTGGATAGGATGGATGTCCTCCGTTCCTTGGATGAAGTGCAGAACGATGGTGCAAACGTTGCAGATTCAATGAGTTCTAGTGTATCCAGAACTTCTTTCATTGATGATCTAGTTTTAGGTTTAGGCGCAAGACATGTTAGAGCAAGCTGAGCTATTTGTACAGCTGCTTTTGAAGGATATCTGCCTTCAAACAACATTTCTTATCTCACCGGAATGGATTATTCCTCTCAAACATTTCTGATCTCACGTACAAATGTCTTGTCAAACATGAATCAAAAAAAAAAAATTGTGATCTCACCAGAACGGTTCATTCCTCATTAGATCTCACCAAAATGGTTTATTCCTCTTTAGATCTCACCAAAACACTCTTTGCTCTGATCTTCTGCATCCTCTATATGGTACTCAATGATAATTTATACAGGAAGTGGTTAGCCCAATTATCTCAAAAACCAACAGAAAATCCCACCCACAAGCCTTGTGAAATTTCTGATTCTGATCAAGTTAATATATTTCTAGATGCTTATCCAACCATAAATTCCCTTATAAAGAAAAGTTAAACATTTTAGGCATACAATTTACAATCACTTGCTAAGGTAACATAAAGCAAGGCACTCTGCAATGATTTAACCATCTCACAGAACAAAAAGGCTTACTACACAAGGGAGGCTAAAATGAATAGAATGCTGAGAAGTCCTAAGAAGCCATATACTCCAGAGCCACAAAATACAATTAATATCATGATGACCAACATAGGCAAATATGAGGGTTTAAATAAGCTCTAATAAAGAGCAAACCCATAGTTATGAAGGCGATGCACAAGCAGACAACAGATAGCGCAATTCAAAAGCATTATGAAAAAAACACAATGAACTTCCCCACTATGCATGTAGCTGCATATGCTGTATAACAATCACATGTCCTCTCAGGAAGCTGATGAGAAAATTAAATTCATATTCACCAAACATTAGATTATAAAAGTTATACTATTAAATTATGCTTATAGCAAGTGTAAGAATAAGTCAATTTGGCATTTATAAGAGAAGGGATCAAACCTCTCAGGAAACTGATATTATTTTCGCCAATTAGGCTCTGCACATTCCTCTATTACATTAATACAAACCTAAGATATTGAAAAGTAACGAGCATAATGGAAAGACTTCCATCCTTTGCCAGCTCTAGAAGGTGATGCATAGAACTAAAAAGAATCCAGTAAAAGCCCCAAGAGAACAAATTTTGAACAAGAGACGTTTCTGTTATCCTGTTTTCCGAGAAGCAAGAAGTGGGAAAGGATTGTTGCTGTCTGTCGTATTAAAACTTAAGACCTGGTAATCCAGCAAATTTTCACCCGTATTGGAACTTTATCATGCAGCAAAAAGCCAAGCAACTGAAACTCGAGCACTGGCTAGTTCAGCTCCTCAATATCTTCACCAGCTGCAGCAAACCCTATAACTCAGTGCCATCTGCAATTTACAAAATCCATTCATAGTTAAGTTTCAAGAATCAAGGGTCAAAGCAAAATCAGAGTAATAAGGAGACGAGTGAGCACGAATCTGAACCTAGGGCTGAACAAGTTCTTTTTTCTTTTTCCTCCATTTTGGGCAACTTCTTTTGATATTTGAGGGGTTTCCTTGAGTTTTGCTGCGGGTTTGAGGAAAGCTCTTCACTACTGCTTCTTCTTCATCAGCGGGATTTGGAGAAAAGAGTTAGGGTTTGATCTGGGGGGAGAATTTTGGGTTTCAATTTTGGGCAAAAAATTGCTCGATGTGATTTTCTATTAGGAAATGCGAGGTCCTCGCCTTTTTTTTTTTCCCATTTAGTGGAAGAGAAGAAGGATAGAGTCTTCGCATTTCTTAAATGCAAATTCAAAGAGTTCGCATTTCCTAAATGCGATGATCCTTCTGCTAAGAATAACCAACTCAAAAAGCCCCTATTGTAGAATGACTTTTTTTTCATAATAATTTTAGAATTTACTCGGAATTTTTGGTGTTAGAGGAATGGAAATTACTTTATAGATATTGCAAAGAACATGAATTTATGATGGACAGATTTGCAAGCTTATGGTTGCTATGGGTCCTTAGAGATTCCATAATTGAATGCTTTGTAGATTACAAGAATTGAAAATGGGGTTGACGGTCTAAATAAGATCGATGGAAGAGTATGAGGCGATAGAACTTTAGCTAGAGTTGCAATGTGCACTATCATTGGTTTCCTGTAATGTTAGTACGATGGATATTAGATTACCATCAAATAGACCTCAAGTTGTTAATGTTGGAGTATTTTAATAAAAATATTCAACTTTTTAATTTAGAATTAGTTGCACAAGTTACATGAGTAATTTGGAGACAAAAGTGTTATTTGAATGACTTTAATATTCTTTATGATTATGAATTGAACCTAGTTCAGCTACTGATAAGTGGGTATTTTGTGTATTTTAAGTATTTTTTATTATTTAGTTTTGGTGTGTTTTAGTCATTGTTATAGCTAATTAACTAGATTTCTAATGAATCATGCATTTTGTGGTTCAAAGTGTGAAAAATTGCATTTATATGTGTTCAAATGGTGAAAATTTCACGTTTTTGTAGGTTAAACTAATTCAATCATCAAATGGAGTGAATTGAGAAGATATTTAGATAATTGTTGATGATTTGAAGTGATTTGAAGAGAATATGAAGTGCAAAATGTTCAAAAGATGAAATACAATCAAGTATAAAAGAAGAAATGTTTGATAGATTTGACACATTTTGGTATTTCGGGTATATCTTGAGTTAAAAGTATCAAATTGAGGAGATTATTAAGCCATTTTAAAGTTAAGAAATAGCTCTACATTTCTTATGAGGACATTAAAATCCAGCTCATGCATTTTCCTAATCAAAATGTCTAAATATTGTTGGTCATTTTTGTTGTCAAAAGCTGAAATAGGGTTTTAACCAGTCAGGGATAATTTAGTCATTTCAAAGCCTACATAGTTCCAAATTAGATTATTCTTGATGCATTAAAAATCTAACTCAAAATTTTGCAACTTTTATGTTTTGTACAAGAGTTATTTCAGCCTCCATCATCAAGAAAATATCAGTTGAAATTGGAGTAAAAACAAATCAAAGTTGAAGATTGATCAGAAAAGTGCAAGCCTGCAGGGGAGGCAATACATGGGTGCAATACGCGACCTTACGCTTGCATATTGGCCCCACGTATTCTTAAGGAAGTTATGAAACTTGCACAGCCACTTGTTCTAATTTTTTACAACTTTTTATAGCTCAATTCCAGCAAGAATTTCGGCTGCAGCTGTAAAGGAGAGTATGGAGAATTGTAGAAGAATATTTTGGGAATCTCAAGAAGTATTTTACACCAATTTTAGCAACACATTTGGAGTTTGAATTCCTCTATAAATAGGGAGTTTGAAGATATATTTTCACAACTTGGAGTCTAGAGAAACTACACAAAATGTAGTTTTTCACTAGAATCTCGTTAGTTCATTACTTAGGATAGATTAGTATAGTTTGTTTCATCCAAGTTGATAAGTGCATATTTTGTGTGTTTTATTAGTTAGTTTGGTTTTTTTATTTATTTTTATAGTTAATTAACTAGGTTTCTAGTGAAGGTTGACATTTTGTGATTTAAGTGTCAAAAATTGTATTTTATGGATTAAATTGGTGAAAACTTCATATTTTTGTTGGTTTAATGATTCAATCATCAAAGAGAGTAAGTTGAGAAGATAATTGGATAATTTTTGATGATTTGAAAGGTTTTAAAGAGAATATGAAGTGCAAGAAAGGAAATGCAATCAAGCTCTAAAGAAAGGGAGTTCTCTAACTTTGACACCTTTTGATATTTTGGCTATATCTTGAGCTACAAGTATCGGATTGAGGTGACTCTTGAGCCATTTTGAAGATAACACACAGCTCTAAATTTCTTAGGAGACATCGAAATCCATTTTAGTCATTTTCATTGTCAAAAATGTTGAAATATAGAAATACAATTTTGTTGTTGAAAGCTGAAACAAAGTTTTGACTAGTCAAGGGTATTTTGGTCATTACTCAGTCTACAGAGCTCCACATTGAATGATTCTTGAAGCATTGGAAGCTAACTTAAAGGGATACAACTTTCATGTTTTGTACAAGAGTTAGTTCAACCTCCATTATCAAGAAAATAATAGTTGAAATTGGTACAAAGATAGAGAAAAGTTGAAGACTGATAAAAAATAGGGAAACCTGCAATAAGGCAAAACATGATCTAAATATGCGACCTCAGCCTACATATTATGAGGTCACATATTCTTCAATTGTAGCTGCTACTTGCTCATCAACTTGCCCTACTTTCACATAACTTTCCAGCTCAATTCCAGCAAGTAATTTCAGCCGTATCTACTCAAGAAGAGTACATAAACTTGGAGAAACAACATTTGGACATTTCAAGAGCCAAATTTACCAACTAGAAACAACTCATTTGTGGCTTGAATTCAATAGAGGCCTTTGGAGAGTTTATTTGATAGCTTTGGAAGGCTAGAAACACTACCAAAAATGTAGTCTTCATTGGTTTAGTTCATTAGGTTAGGTAGGTTAGTATAGTTTTATTCTATCTTGTATCATGCTAAACAAGGATGATGATTGGGGTTTGAAAATGCATAAGATGTTGCTCACATGCGACAAGGAATTCCATCTCTTCAACTCTTTAATTCTTGTATTTGAATCTTATGTTTAGCTACAATACAAGTATCATATTTTCTTTCATTTTCTTCATGTTTTGCTAAAGTTTATATCTAGAGTTATGGATAAACTTACTATATCTCATTTGTGATGTTTACTTGGTTAGTTGATGATATTATTCAAAATCTTGACGAGCGCGGGGTATAAATATATCAATTACCTCATTCCATAGTCAACTTTTACATTTATAAATTCTAAATATCCCACACGCGATTTTTCGCAAGTATATGAGTCGAGATTGAGTATAGGATATTAAGGGCCGAAACCACAGGAAAGATTTTCAATTACCGATGATTTTCGAACTCCTTTATTATTTAGACTATCACAAGTACACGAAATTAACTCTACACTATAAACATGAGATAAAAGTAATAAAATTAACACTAGAAAACTCCTAGAGGTATGGAATTCTTTACTATTGCAAATGACATTACCGGTTAAGTGAATGTTATTATCTTGGCTATTTATGGAGTAATTTCATAATGTATGTGAAATCTACTCTAGTAGTGAATCAACTATACTTGAAGTTAAATCATACCTACTCTCGTGGCTATGAAATCAACTACAAGCTCATTCTTTCTATGAAATTACATGAAACAAGTCACTAAAGCCACATAGGTGCACCTCTACTCTCGTAAGTATACTCCCTAGGTTTATCACTTTCTTGAACTAATGTTAAATTCCAATTTTCATTGCAAACTTAATACCTTAAGATTATCACAACTAATGGCCGGTTAATTATCATTAGAAAAGTAAAAGTGATAAATAACTTACTCAAAATAATATCATCAAATAACCAAGTAAATATCACTAATAAAGATATAAAAAGTTCATCCATACTCTAGGCATAAACTTTAGCAAAACATGGAAACAAACACCAAGCCAAACTTGTATTATAACTAGACATGAAATCCAATACAAGAGAAAAAGTAGTAGAAGAGATATCACCCTTGTCACATGAGATCAACCTCTCCATCTTTGCTCCTCAATCTTCATTCAAATCTAGCTACAAATACAAAAAAGATAAACTATATTAACTATACTAAACTACTCTAACTAATAAACTAAGGAAATTCTAGTGAAGACTAGATTTTTGGTGAGTTTTTCTAGCCTTCCAAAGTTGTGAAAATGGTCTCCAAAGACTGTTATTTATAGAGAATTCAAGGTCTAAAAGAGTTGTTAAAGTTGATGTGAAATGCTCCTTGAGATTCCCAAAGGATGCTTCTACAAGTTCCATGCATCTCCTTTACAGCTGCAGTTGAAATTCTGAGTTATAGATGAGCTGGAAAGGTTGTGTAAACAAAGAATAAGTTGCAGCAGAAAATTAAGAATACGCGAATTGAAAACACGACCTTAGGTCGCATATTTTCTACCCACGTATTACTTCTGCAGGTTTGCACTTTCTGGGCAGAATTCATCCTTGCTATGTTTTTTATCCAACTTCAACTGATATTTTCTCGATGTTAGTGGCTTTGAGTTATCCAATTGTACCCTTTCGAGTTAGCTTTCCAATTCATCAAGAATCATCTAATTTGGAGCTCTGTGGACCGAAAAATGACCAAAATACCCTCGACTGGTCAAAACTCTATTTCAGCTTTCGACAATGAAATTGCGCTTCTGTATTTTGACATTTTGATAAGGAAAAAAACTAAAATGGACTTCGATGTCTTCATACCAAATGTAGATCTATCTCTTAACTTCAAAATGATATAAGAATCACCTCAATCTGATACTTGTAGCTGAAGATATTTTTGGAATACCACAAGGTGTCAAAACTGGAAAACTTTCTTTAATTGCATTTCATCTCTTGAACTTCATATTCTCTTTTCATCACTTCAAACCATCATCAATCATCCAATTATCTTTTCAAGTTATGCCATTTGATGATTGAATCATTAAACCTACAAAAACATGAAAATTTCACCATTAAAATCCATATAAATACAATGTTTTACACTTAAATCACAAAATAATTATTTTCAATAAAATCCTAGTTAATTAGCTATAAAACTAAATAAAACACACCAAAACTAATTGATAAAACATATTAAAACACGTAAAATATATACTTATCAATATTATTTTGAGTTAGTTATTTATCACTTTTACTTTTCTAATCATGATTAACCAATCATTAATTGTGATAATTTAAAGGTGTTAAATGTATAATGAGAATTGGGATTTGATGCTAGTTCAAAGAAGTGATAAACCTAGGAAGTACACTTACGAGAGTAAATGTGCACCTATGTGGCTTTAGTGACTTGTTTCATATAATTTCATAGGAAAAATGAGTTTGTAGTTAATTTTATAACCACAAGAGTAGTTGTGATTTAACTACAAGTATAGTTGATTCACTACGAGAGTAGTTGTGACTTAACTACAAGTATAGTTGATTCACTACGAGAGTAGGATTCACATACATTAGGAAATTACACCATAACTAACTAAGATAATAACATTCAATTAACCGATACTTTCACTTGCAAGAGTAGTTAGGAATTCCATATCTCGAGAAGTTTTCTATTGTTACTTTTATTACTTTTATCTCATGTTTATACTGTAGATTTAATTTCTTGCACTTATGATAGTTTAGATAATAAAGGAGTTCGAAAAGCATCGATAATTGACAATTTTTCCTGTGGGTTCGATCCTTAATACCCTATACTCAATCACAACTTGTATACTTGCAGAAAATCGTGTGTGGGATATTTAGAAATTTATAAATGTAAAACTTGACTGTGGATGAATTAATTGTTATATGTATACTCCGCTCTCATCATAAGTCTTGTATGTAACTAAGCATAGATGAAATTGAAAATAAAGATAGAGAATTTGGATCTCATGTAACAAGGTTCTCCTATCACTTTATTTCTTATATTGATTCTAATGCTTGGTTATAATACAAGTTTGGATCTTGTTTTCATGTCTTTCATGTTTTGCTAGTTTTATACTTAAGGTGTGGATGAACTTCTATGATTGTTATGTGATCTTTTCAAAGTTATTTGAGTTATATTTTTGAGCAAGTTATTTAGCACTGACGTGCGCGGGGTATACATATAACATTAACCTCATCCCAATCAAGTTTTACATTTATAAATTCCAAAATACCCCACACGCGATTTATCGCAAGTATACGAATCGTGAGCGAGTATAGGGTATTGAGGGTCGATCCCACAGGAAAGATTGCAACTACCGGTGATTTTCGAACTCCTTTATTATTCAGACTATAAGCATGAAGTAAAAGTAATAAAATTAACACTAGAAAACTCCTAGAGGTATGGAATTCCTTACTACTCTTGCAAGTGAAGTTACCAGTTAAATGAATGCTATTATCTTGGTTAGTTATGGTGTAATTTTCTAATGTATGTGAAACCTACTCTCGTAGTGAATCAACTACACTTGTAATTAAATCATACCTACTCTCGTGGTTATGAATTTATTACAAACTCATTTCTTCTATGAAATTACATGAAACAAGTCACTTAAGCCACATAGGTGCACCTCTACTCTCGTGAGTGTACTCCCTAGGTTTATCACTTCTTTGAACAAGTGTTAAATTTCACTTCTCATTGCAAACTTAACACCTTTAGATAATCACAACTAATGGCCGGTTAATCACGATTAGAAAAGCAAAAGTGATAAATAACTTATTCAAAATAATATCACCAAATAACTAGGTAAACATCATAAACAAGATATAAAAAGTTCATCCATACTCTAGGCATGAACTTTAGAAAAACATGAAGAAAAACAAAGCCAAACTTGTATTATAGCTAAACATGAAATCAAGTACAAAAGAGAAAGTGATAGGAGAGATGTCACCCTTGTCACATGAGCTCTAACTCTCCATCTTTGCTCCTCCAATCTTCATCCAAATCTAGATACAAATACAAGAAGGAAAAACTACTCTACCTATACTATATTAATGAACCAAAAAAAAACTAGTGAAGACTACATTTTTGTGGAGTTCTTTCCAGCCTTCCAAAGTTATCAACATGGTTTCCAAAGGCTGCCATTTATAGAGAATTCAAGAGGAGTTGTTTCTAGTTGGCAAAATTGACTCTTGAAACTCTCTTGAATTGTCTTTCCAACTTTCCAACTTGTTTTTGGTCAGATACAACCGAAATTGATGGCTGGAATTGAGTTGGAAAGGTTGTGTGTAAGCAAGGCAAGTTGGTCAGCAAATTATAGCTATCACGCACATTTTCAACTGATATTTTCTCGATGTTTGAAGCCGAAATAGCTCTTCTGTAAAACACAAAAGTTGTAGATATTTGACTTAGCTTTCCAAAACATTAAGAATCATCCAATGTGGATCTCTGAGGACCAAGATATGCTCAAATTACCACTGACTGGTCAGAGCTCTATTGTCAGCTTTCGACAGCAGACTTTGACTTCTGTTTTTCGACTTTTTGACTAGGAATACGGCTGAACTGGACTTTTATGTCTCATACCAAATGTAGATCTGTCTCTTAACTTCAAAATGGTTCAAGAATCATCTCAATCCAATGTGTGTAACTCAAGATATAGCCGAAATACCACAAGTTGCCAAGGCTGACTTTTCTTGCATTCTTTGTTATTAATTGCATTTCCTTTTTTGTACTTCATATTCTATTTTTATCACTTTAATCTAGCATCAATCATCCAAATATCTTCTCAATGCACTCCATTTGATGATTGAATCATTAAACCTACAAAATATGAAATTTTTACAGTAAAAATCCGTAGAAATGCAATTTTTACTACTTAAACCATAAAATGCATATTTTCACTAAAAACTTAGTTTATGAGCTATAAAATCAAATAAAACACACCAAAATTAACCAATAAAATACACTAAAAATATGTAAAATATCTACTTGTCAAGCACTTTTGTTTTTCTACTCATGATTAACTAGCTATTAATTGTGATAATCTTAAAGTATTAAGTTTGTAATGAGAATTGGGATTTGATACTAATTTAAGGAAGTACTAAACTTAGGGAATATACTAATGAAAGTAGAGGTACACCTTGTGGCTTGTTCCATGTAATTTCATAGAAGAAATGAGTTTGTAGTTAATTTCATAATCACAAGACTAGATATGATTTAGTTACGAGTATAGTTGATTCATTACGAGAGTAGGTTTCGCATACCTTAGGAAATTACGCCATAACTAGGTAAGATAATAATATTCAATTAACCAATAATTTTACTTATAAGAGTAGTGAGGAATTTTATAGTTATAGATGATTTCTATTATTATTTGTATTACTTTTATTTCATGTTTGTAGTGTAGATTGAATCTATTGCACTTGTGATAGTCTAAATAATAAAAGAATTTGAAAACTATCGGTAATTGACAATTTTCCCTGTGGGATCGATACTTAATATCCCTGTACTCAATAAATGATTTGTATACTTGCAAAAAACGGAATATTTAGCTTTTATTAAAATTTGGTGCATGGTAGAATCTCGTCAGTTACTAAAATTTGTGACTATATACTAATTTAGTAGCCAATATCTCTAATTATTACATTACATTATAACTTGTGATTTGACTAACTCTTCATCTATATATAATGTATTGCTAGAGATAGATAACACTAGTAGCCTACTACAACTATTATTTATATTTTGTCTAGCTTTCATCACTCATATATGTGTGTGAATCTTGAGTTAGAAAATGCTACTACTATTTATGCGTTGAGAGTTATAAGTAAAAAGAGAAAAACATCCTATTTTCTCTACATTTCTATCTCTTAGCTTGGTAAAAACAAACGATGTTAGTGGAGCTATATATACTTTTTTAGTTGTGCAGATTAATGAGAATAACAGTAAGTGTGGATGGATTGTTGTATCTAATAGATGACAATTGGAGATCCTGTTGCACCAAAGTTGATTTTTCCACGGAGATTTGAATCATTTTAAAGAAAACAGAATATCCGTGCCTCAACCCAACACATTTATTTACTATATGGTTGTTGTTATAACTATTTTACTAGTCTTGATTTTTGCTATTTAACATTTGTATTTTGTTTTAGCAGAACAAAAATTTTACAATCAAGATAGAGTTCAACTGACAAGTTCCTACAATCAACTTAAGTGATCAAGTGGCCTACCAATTGATGGAAAAAGAATGAAAAAAAAGGAGTGTCACTGCACTGTTGGAAAGAATATATCAACAAATGAGATATATGAAGCACAAAAAAAGTACTCATGGTGAAAAATTTAGAAAATGGAAGTAGTTGAATTCCATTACTTGAATTATCATCTCTCTAATACTTTTCGTAACTTCTATGAAATTTCTTATCATATTGCTAGAATGTTCTCGAAGGATGTGCAAGAAAAATTATGGCACCAAAGAAGCAAATTCGAAGGAATTCAAATTGTTGAATAAGTGCAACTTATTGCTACCCTAAACAAGTTGCCGGTATGCATTTTGGAAGAAATTTCAAAGGTGCCTTTTTAACGAGTAAAACTGAATTCTTATTCCTTCCAATGGGCAGACTATTACGCATAATGCTTGTACTAAGATAATCTAGTTACTTACGAAAGGCGAGAATGTTGAAAATAAAACTCAACTAAAACTGGCAACAAGAAAAGAAAGAAAATTATTTTATAAAGTAGGGTAAACAACTAAACTGGTTCTTAAACCGAGCTATCCTCTTATGTTATTGAGAAACATTGATCTACAAGAGGGTTCGTGCAATGGAACAAGATTAATATGTAGATCTTTATCATCGAATGTCATAGATGCAATTATAAGCTATGGAGAGTTCACTGGTAAACAGGTCTTCTTACGTAGAATATGCTTCCGAGTCGAAAATGACCCAGATTCTCCTGTTTCCTATGAAGGAGTTTAGTTTCCAGTCCGTGTTCTATTTTGCGGTTACCATAAATACGGTCCAAAGCCAAACTCTTGATTTTGTTGGAATTTATCGTCGAGAACCTGTGTTCTAACATGGCTATCTTTATGTTGCCATGTCAAGAGCCAAAATTAGACATTGTTTGAAGATCTTGATCAAGTCCTCAGTCTTTCATCCCTAGCAGGATAACATTACTGAAAATGTAGTTTATACAAATGTCCTGGATCTAGCAAAAGCATAATTATTATACATACATGATTTTGTTTGATATCTGCTATTAATTTTAGCTTGCTAACAATTTTATTCTGTCAAAATACCCTGCTAACTTTTGCCTGTAGATAGAGGGTGACAGGAAAATTATCATATTTTCCAAGGTTATCCCCGGATTGCAGAAGTGGACAACAATTGTACAGGTTCTCGACAAGCAAATACCTCTAACAATTGTCGAAGGCAGGAAATCGTTTCATTGATAAGGAGGTAACTATATGCTTCATTCAAATATTTTGTACTTCTAACTTTTGATAATCACAGATGCAAAACACATTGAACTACCAAGGAAGGAAAGTTGAAGCTCTAATCTATAAACCAGGCATTGAATTCTTCCGGAACCACTTTCGGCTACTCAAACCATATATAATTTCTAATGCAAAAGTGGGGTATACATTACCAGAATTCAGAACTCATGAAAATCAGAGTACTTGGTACATTGATAACTCGACTGATGTAGAAGCACTTTAGGAAACAGAAAGCACCAACAATTGCACAAATTTTTGCTTTCACTCCTTTCAAAAGGTTTCACCAGCATCAGCATCTGGATGACAACTTGGAGACTGGTAACACTCAAAAAAATTCATGCTTTATCTTACCACATTGTAAACTGAATAACAATGCAAAACTCAAAAAAAAGAAAAAAGAAAAAAGATGTAGTTGGAATTTTTGCTGAAATCCGTGATAGAACCCGAGTGGAACAAATCCAGCAAGTAAAATAGTTGTCCTTGATCAAAGGTACTAATACGGACAATCCTCCTCTATACTGCACTTCATCTGCTAATTTTTTATCCACAGTTACTCACATATTTATGCATCTGAATCAATTTTATACAGCCTTATGCCGGCCATTTTGGCCTTATGGGTGAACATGAGACAGATGAAGGTCAAGCTATAACTAATATCATTCAGACTATGCCATTAATTGTTGCGCTCAGAGTTGAAGTCTCATCCTACCATAGTAAGTGTAAACAAACCTAGAAAAAACTGCACTCCATGTGCTAATTTGTTTCCTTCTTATATATAACCGCATGATAATCCCATTTCCCATAGCTCTAAATTTATCTACAAAATTTGGGTCCACTATCTTGGTCAATCCTCCATTTAAGGGAGCTACTGCACTCAAATTCTGGGATGAAAACTGTATACAATAAAATTTGCAGCAAAAAACATAGTAAATAAATCTCATATTCATGCTAACAAAACTCAACTGTTATGCACTACATTCACAGGACTTCAAAAAATGAGCAGAAAATCAGAGAGTTGATAGCAGAAACTGTAGTATCACGCTTGTCCATGCTGTCACAAATTTTTGAAATCAATTCCAATGTTTCACATTATTTGCAGCTCTTGCAACTAGCATATCCCTGTAGTAACAAGGTATTTCAAGAACACAAGATACTTAGTCTCCCAAAATGACATGATAGAATCAAGTGGATTACAAGACCATCCAAGACAGCATCAACAGTAGCATCATATCCAACTTTGTCAAGAAGAGGACAAAAAGCTATGTGTCCAGCAGCACTGAGAAACACTCAACTATCATAATTCACAAGCTTGACATTGCACAGATCATTTCACAACCTACTTAGAGCACTCAGCAGGTAGCAACAAGCATCTACAATGAATCATTGCTCAATCATCAAGATGAAGTTGCAAAGGAAATACTCACAATGAAACTCAAGCTAAAAACTCAATCATCACAAATGAAGCACCAAAGCGCGACGGGAATCTGTTAACTTCACTTAAAATCACTGAAAGCCCAACAGAGAAGCCCCACACGGCAGCTTTAAAGAAGGAAGATTGATGCATCATCTTCAATATAAATCTTTTGAACCTTCTGAACTGCTGAAAATATAACATCTCCTAAACTTAGAATCTTACTCCTTTTGAAAAGCTACAACTGAATGTGTAATGTAAATATTGGATATCAAGCCCTAAGAAATAGCCTCCAGCCGTACAATGCTCAGATGATACTCGAAGCAGCAATTAGTTAAGAGTCAAAAGTCTCTAACCTTTCGACACTGCTTGTACTATCTTCTTAGTTCCTAACTCGTCTGAATTAGACACTCCCAGGACTCCATTATGTAAAAAGGTTTGTGCAGCTCAATGTAAAATATGAAGCTATGCGCTCTTTTTATGCATTGAGTGATAATTATACTTGCAACTCTTCCTTCCATAATTGTTTTCATAAAGATTTAAGCTTCATATTATTAATTCATAAATGCTCTTGTTGAATTTTCAAACCAACCCAGCACATTACTTTAACAGTGGAAACATCCTAAGGATAACCTACATAGGGCCAAAATGACACTTCGGAGACACAGAAAAGTAATCGCCATGATAGTTAAACACACAAGAGAGGTGATGATATCAGTGTCTTATCTATAAAGTTCTCCAACTTCAGAGCATTACGTGTAATTTAAAGTCTCAATTAAATGTGAATGGAGGACCACTCAATATCATTAAATTCCAGCAGCAACTTAGATAATTTCTACATCTATGGTTTATAGATAGGAAGCCAACCTCCTACGATAAAGCGTGGAGGGACAACTTAAAGACTAAATTCCATCACCTGAATCTTGCTCCAGCGAACCCTAACAAAATTTTTGCTGGGGCTACTTTAACTTTTGAATTTTGCCTTTGAAATGAAACATTATATCTCTCATTTAGAGCTAACAATCCTCTATCATATTCATCAACTCCAATTCCTATGCAACTCATTCTAGATAACAAAAACTGATTCAATTACTTTCCATTTCTAAACTAAGTTCATTATAAATTCTTTTTCTTAGTTTTCCAATAAAAATGATTGTGCATATCTTAATGTGTTCAGCAGCTGATACAAGTGTATTACAGTTAAATGAAGTCACTTTATATCATCTTTTCGGTTTGCACATATGTATACAAGCTAATATAACAACAACATTAAATTTAGAAGCCTAGTATAATCCAGGCTTCGTTACTCAGCTAAATAACATTACAGCATCCAAACTCTCTTTTACAATACACTAACTACTAACATAGGTCCAAACTAAACTCTGATTCTAAAACGTGCTATGTAAACTAAATATATCCTGTTCAACTATCTCAGCTCATAGAGATACTACCAGCACAGAAATCGCTTCACCTCATCCCTTGCCTCTCAATCATTTTGGCTATCAAAACTATCAATTGATGATGAACTAGACCAGTAAGGCATTTCCTCCATGATCTCAAACTTCATTGTCTCAGCGATTAATTCCATAATAAGCAATCTCCAATTACTCCTGAGTGCACGCTCTAGAATAGAACCCCAACCATCGTTCCTATAATGACCTTGAACATTGGGAATTCTATGATTAGCAGCAGCCATTCAAAAAACAAATTACAGCCACAGATACTAAAAGTGCATACAAACTTCAGCTATACTTCAATAACAAATATGAACATGTATGATAAAGCAGATACATAAAACAGAGTCACGAGCAGCAGCTTAGATCATCAGTCATCAGAACCACAGTCAACACAATTGTTTGCAGCGTTAAACTCTTCCTCCACTTCTACTTTCATACTTGCTGCAAAATTTCGAAAATGGAAGATCTCCATAAATTTGCAAAGCTCACTCAATAATCTCAGTCCACTCTGGAATAGGATAGAAAACCTTCAACAAATCATATATTTCCTTCCTCAACAAAATATTATTTAGCATAAGCCCTAACTCTAGCATCAAAATCTGCATTTCCGGGATTAAGTCCACGAGCATCAGAACCACAACCCTCAATAATAAATTTGTTGAACTTTGCATCAATCCCAGGATGCAAATCACATAACGCACCAAGCTTTCGTGCTAAACTAATAAGCTCTAAAACACTGCGAAGAACTCTTCTATGATACTACACGGTGAAAACAAAGCACACCATACTAAAAAGCTTCAACAAATAGACAAAGAACAAAAGAAAAGAGAGAACAACTCTGATAACTAACAGACACAACAAACCGACCCAAAAAAAAAAAAAAAAAAAAAACTATACACATGTGACACTTTTGGACAAAAAAACTAGCTGTCACGAAAATCAATTAATTGCCACCTCCAATGAACATGCAACTTAACTATAAAATCACCTCCAATTAACTGTAAAATTACAGGCTCTCTGGAGGTTAACAAGAGCATCTGACAACACAAAAAAATATAAATAATGAATCTTGTCTTTTCAAATTACTGATTTGAATATCATCTAAACATTTTTCCTTTCCATTTCAGATTTATTATAGCACTTAACTTTCTGCTTACAACTATAATATGCTAAGTTTTTGAAACACTCAATATGCCTCATTTTTTACCTTTTCATCTTTCTATTTGTCTACGATTATATATAGTTTTGGTATCATTGCTCCGTCATAGATTTCGCTAAATTTGCCTAAGAAGCGTAATTTTGTCTATTAAAAGGTCTTTGATTCAAACTTCCATGTAAGTGTTGTGCTTTTCCCTGTCTAAAAAATCTGAAAAATGAATTCCCTCGCAAACTTGATAGAATAACTCTCTCCAATTCATAGGTTTTTATTCAAGTTCCTGACAAAAAAAGTTAGCGCAATAAAAAAAGAGAGACTATATTATTGCTACCAAAGCAATAATATTACGATGGAAAAATTCCTTTCAATCCGCGCAAGCTGACAAGTTACGTAGCTGTCCTTCTCAGCAATCTTCACAGGCTATTTTATAAGGTTTGTTCTACGTTTTAAAAGAGAAATCGTACGCCATACACAGTTGAATTTGCCCTTTCTGATTCTGGGTTCGGAAATGGGATTGACAAGAAATTGGATGTTGAAGCGATGAGTGATGAAGACGAACCCACATCCTATTGACAGTTCAATTTGCCTATTGAACTATAGACTTGCAACTCCCATTTCATGAACACCTGCAGTGCACTACAAGCCCACGCTCCTTGTATGCACCAAATAAATAAGGAATTGTTATTTTTACTTGGATCGTTTACACATTTTTCTAGAGATACAAAATTATTTCTTTAAGAAATTTCTAATCAGTCCATCTTTAGCTAGTTTAGTACTTTAGTGGATGGATATAACTTTGAAAAAAATATGACCGTGTTTAAAATTCTAGTAGAACTCTTTAATAACATTGTTTGGATTGAAAATTTTTGTAGAAAATTTTTTACAATTTTTACTAACTCATTTCTTGATTACTTTTTTATTTAACATATATCAAATCATTATAGCACATTTTTCTACAAAAAACTTTTAAAAATAGTCAATCCTTCCACATACATGAGCTCTTCCATTTACAACCGGAGAATGACCTTTATGATTTAGAAACTTCTATGACTGCAGGCACATTTTATAATATGGCCAGCTGAATTCCAATTTGCACCATTCAACTACTATACTTCAATCTATAGCAAAATCAGAAGTTAATTTTATTGTAGGTTGCTGTTAGTTTGCTATCTTGTTTAGATTGCAATTTTTTAATGAAAAAATTTATATTTTTCATGAACACATTTTTTAATTACCTTTTTATTTCACATACATCAAATTTCTATAATAAAATTTTCTACAAAAACTTTAAAAATAGCAATTCAAACACCTCCTAAGTTTTGTAACATAAGAAATAAGGCTACAATGAATAGTGATAGAAAGTACTCACTAAAAAAATTGAACAAAAAAGAAAAATGATATAAAAAGCTTATTGCTACGGTGACTAAGAAAGAAAAGTACTTTGGGTTAACTGTCAAATATCTTTTTGGGTTATAGGATAAAACATCAAATTAGAAGGGGATAAAAAGTAATTTACCCTTTAATATATTCAGTAGATATATCATTCAAAGATCATAGTCAAAAATTTCTTTTCTTATTAGGGGATAATGAAAACCTTGAAAACTTGAAACGCATTTAATCAATTTCAAGAAAATGATCGTTATGTTTGACAAGATGCGAATAATTTGCATCTTCTAGCTAATAGAAATAGAGGTGCAAAAGGCATAATAACTTGCTTGCTATACACATAGTAAATTCAGAAATATATAGTAGTAAATAGTGTGCTAAAACTACATTCGGTGGAGACCTAGCTGGTGACGGGATTTTGATACACGTACAAATTAAAAAATCCGATTTACACCCGTTTCACTGCAAGTATACAGGTTAACTAGTAGTTTAGGGTATATATCGAGTCGATCCCACGAGGAAGAGTGAACAATTACTGGTGTTACTAAAGCTTCTCTATTATTTAGACTATCAATTAATTATAACAAGTAAAACCTACTTAACTTATGCAAGAAAATAACAAATGAAAGCTCCTTAGGTTATGATATCCCTAACTACTCATGCAAGTACTATATTTGGATCATTAAATACTACTATCTAGGCTAGTTATGGTGTAATTTCCTCATGCATATGAAACCTACTTTCGTAGTGAATCAATTATACTCATAACTAATCCATACCTATTCTCATGGTTATGAAATTAGCTACAAGTTCATTTTTTCAGTGAAATTACATGAAATGAATCACTTAAAACCACATAGGTGCACCTCTACTTTAGTAAGTGTACTCCCTATGTTTAGCACTTTTTGAACCAGTGTTAAATCTCAATTTTCATTGCTGAAACAACACCTTAGATAATCACAATTAATAGTACCAGATTAATCATGATTTAAAGAGCCAAAGTGCTAAATAACTTGCTCAAATCATAGCAATCAAATAACCAAATAATAAACACTAACAATCATAGAAAGTTCAACCAAACCCAAGACATAAACTTTAAAGATACATATTAAACACAAAATCCAGAACTTGTATATTAACTAAACTTGGAATCAAGTACAAAAGATAAAGAGTTGGAGAAGAGATAACCCACGTCACTTGAGTTTCAACTTCTCTTTCTTCATCCCCATCTTCATCCTAATCTAGTCAATCTACAAGAACTGATGAACTATACTAGTCTACACTAAGCTAACCTAATACTCAGAAGATGAAAGAGCTACATTTCTGCACTCTCCAAGTTCTCCCGTATGTCTCTCTTGTATCTCTTCAATCTTGCAAGTTTTGGCTATATAAAGATGAAAGTTGGTCAAGAAATGAGGTTTACACCTCCCTTTTACACCTAGTAATGTTTCTCACATGTCTAGCATTACATGTGACTTAGTGGAGGTGAAATTGAGTTTTTCGCATAAAGAGCAGCCTTCTCTGACCACAATCCGGCCAATTTTAGGCCGGATTGCTATAGTGACATTTTGGTGCACTTTTGTTCAATTTCCAGCTCTGCTCCGATTTTGTGTCAACTTCAACTGAACTTTTCTTGATGATAAAAGCTGATTTAGCTCTTTACCAAAAGATAAAACTTGTAGCCCTTTGAGTTAGCTTTCCAATGCATCAAGAAGCACCTCATTTGGATTTGTGTAGGCTGACAAATGACCGAAATACCCTTAACTGCTCATTGCCCTATTTCAGTTTCGACCCATAGAAATTGGCTATTGTAATTCGGCCTTTTGACCTAGAAAACCTTAGAACTGGATTTTGATGTCTTCACCGAAGTTGTAGATCTATCTCTTATCTTCAAATTGGTTCAAGAATCATCTCAATCCGATCATTGTAACTCAAGTTATAGACGAAATACGAAAATGTATCAAAACTGTCAAAAATGCACAAAATGCAAGTAAAAAGTAATAAAAACCTCATTTAATCACTTAAAAACATTTTTCACCAATTATAGCCAAAATGATTCATTATCTTCCAATAATATAACCAAAGTGACTAAAAATAACATAAAATATCATACAATTATTACGTAAATTAGTCACTTATCAGCTGGCATGTATTACAGTGAGAAATAACGGAAACTGTCACTTAGATTTATAATTCTAAATGGTTCACAGTTTTGATCTACTCTTTGTCAAGATGGAGAATCACAATTTAATCACCTTCCCTACAAAAACAAGAAAAAACAAAAATGGCCATTAAAAAAAATTAATGATTTACAATAATAATGAATCTTTTATGTAATACAACAAAATAGTGCATATCCGACAAATGTGATTCGACAGCATTAATGAGTTTACTATGCTCTACTTTAAGAGGAAAATGAGCAAAAAATTTCACATATATGCAAATAGAAAGATCTGCCTGTGAAATTGAATCTTTTGATCATAGTTTTATTCCCTTCTAAAGCATTAACTCATTTTCTTTTGTCAAAAATTTAAACTATACAATTTAAACTTATAGCAACTCTTTATACATTTTTTTTTCTACGGATGTTTAATGGGTAGTTAATGGGTACTTGTTTAGAATACACAATTTTGATATACAAATCTTCAGACTGATTTTTATTACCCAGCCTTATATTTAGACATTTTTATGTTAGTTTTATTTTTTAAAAATACTGACACTTGAGATATTGATCTCTTAATCGTTGTTCAATAAGTACACACCAATAAAACCCTATTTTATGCTCGTTAAGCTATTATGTATATTCAACTTTCTCTCAAACCTTGACAAGTAAAACTAAAATCGAAAAGAAGACGGAAGAGTCAATCATACTCTGGTTTAGATCAAGAACAATTGTCACTCCAAATGAAGTACAGAGTGCCATTTGATATGTGTATATTTTACGTGTTTTAAGTGTGTTTTATTAGTTAGTTTTGGTGTGTTTTATTTACTTTTATAGCTAATAAACTAAGATTCTAGTGAAAATACGCATTTTATGATTTAAAGTGTAAAAATTGCATTTATATGGATTTTAATGGTAAAAACTTCATGTTTTTGTAGGCTTAATAATTCAATCATCAAATGGAGTGACTTGAGAAGATAATTGGATGATTGATGATGGTTTAAACTGATAAAAAAAGAATATGAAGTGCAAAAGAGGAAATGCAATCAAGAACAAAAGGAAGCAAGTTTCACAGTTTTGACACCTGATGGTATTTTAGCTATAACTTGGGGCACAGGCATTGGATTGATGTGATTCTTTAACCTGTTTGAAGCTAAGAGATATATCTATATTTGGTGTGAAGACATCGAAGTCCAATTCAGTCGTTTCATTGTCAAAAAGTTGAAATACAGAAGTGCATGTTCATGGTCGAAAGCTGAAATAAGGTTCTGACTAGTCAAGGATATTTTGGTCATTGCTCGGTCCATAGAGCTCCAAATTGGATGATTCTTGATTAATTGGAAATCTAACTCAAAGGGCTACAACTTTCATGCTTTACACAAGAGCTAGTTCAGCCTCTAACATTGAGAAAATATCAGTTGAAATTGGACAAAAAACAGAGCAAGGATGAATTCTACCCAGAAAAATGCAAACCTGCAAAGAGTAAAACAGGGGGTCAAAACGCGGGCACAGGCCGCGTTTTCTACCCGCGTTTTAGTGGATTTTGGCTGCAACTTGCTCTATAACTTGTGCTTTTTTCACACAATCTTTTTGACCACCTTTTTTGCAAAGATTCTAGCTGGAAATGATCATATGAGTATGGAAACTTTGAGAAGCAATCTTGGAGAGTTTTAAGAGTCAAAATGACAACTAGAAACACCTCATTTGGCTCTTGAATTCCTCTATAAATATAGACCTTGGTGGGCATTTTCATAACCTTGAAAGGCTAGAGAAACACACCAAAAATGTAGTCTTCACTAGTTTTTCTTAGTTCATTAATTAGATTAGTATAGTATAGTTAGTGTATGTTTTCCTTCTTGTACTTGTAGTTAGATTTGGATGAAGATTGAAGGAGCAAAGATGGAGAGGTGGAGCTCATGTGATAAGGGTAACTTTTCTCCTATCACTTTCTCTTTTGTATTTGATTTCATGTTTAACTATAATACAAATTTGGATCTTGTTTTCAAGTTTAGTTAAAATTTATACCTAGAGTTATGGATGAACTTGCTATATCTTGTTTGTGATGTTTACTTGGTTATTTGATGATATTATTTTGAACAAATTATTTATCACTTTTGCTTTTCTAATCATGATTAACCGGCCATTAATTGTGATTATCTAAAGGTGTTAAGTTGCAATGAGAATTGGAATTTAACATTAGTTCAAAGAAGTGATAAACCTAGGGAGTACACTCACGAGAGTAGAGGTGCACCTTGGTGGCTTAAGTGACTTGTTTCATGTAATTTCATAGAAGAAATGAGCTTGTAGTTATTTTCATAACTATGAAAGTAGGTATGGTTTAGTTACAAGTATAGTTTATTCACTATGAGAGTAGGTTTCACATATATTAGGAAATTACGCCATAACTAACTAAGATAATAATATTAACTTAACCAGTAATCTCATTTACAAGAGTAGTAAGGAATTCCATATCTCTAGGAATTTTCTAGTGTTATTTTCATTAATTTTATGTTTATGGTAGTCGAGATAATAAAGGAGTTCGAAAAACACCGGTAATTATCACTCTTCCCTGTGTGATCGACCCTTAATACCCTATACTTGCTCACAATTCTTATACTTGCGATAAATCGCGTGTGGGGTATTTAGGACTTATAAATGTAAAACTTGATTGTGGATGACCTAATTGTATATGTGTACCCCGCACACGTCATCATTCACATTGTAAATACCAATTCGCAAATTTTGCAAACGAACGTGGTGTAAATTCTGAGTACTAATTTGAGAGTCCCGTACGTTTTCTTGAAAGCCGATTATACACAATGAATCATAGCTTGTAGTTAAAAAGAAAAAACAATTTTGGGATAATACATTTCCATGTGACCCAGTGGAACTAGAACACGGATTGAGTATTTCTCAAATCATTATGGTTGCGATTGAGTTTAAAATGCAACTTGCAAAAGAAGAACAAATGATTTTCAGTTTACATATATTGTTTAACTGTATGAATTTGTTTTACTAGCTTAACGATTCATAGTTTTGTTATATATATTACATATAGGCATGTCAAAAGATCAGGTATTACAAAAACCTAACCTAGATTCATTATGCTTATTTTGTGTTTGGGTCTAAAATTTCAAACCCCGACTTTATTCAAATCTATACTCTATAAAAAATCAAAAACCTGGATAAGGTCTAATTTTGTATGATCTATATTCAAATCTGGGATATTTTTGGAAGCTCAAATTTTTGCTTTTTTCAATAAACAAAATTTAAACAAAGTTTTTCTTCAACTTTGTTCATAGTAACTTTTAAAAATACTATAAAATTTTTAAAATACATATCTTAAAACATCAAAAAACACATACCCATTTCCCTCTTCTATTGCCCCTTTTCCAACTTAACCCACCATTACCATTGCCATCTCATCACTACTGCCTATTTCATTTTTTTTCTCTCTCTCTCTCTCCCCGTCCCTCCCTCCTCCTTCTCCTTCTATCTCTTCCCCTCCTCCTCTTTCCCTCATTTCCCTACCACCCCCTCTCCTTTCTATCTCTCACCTTGTCTTCTCTCCCTTCCATGCAAGTTTTGATCTCACAATTAGGGAAAAGAATGAAGGAGGAGAGAGGAGAGGAGAGGAGGAGAGAATGAGGGAAGAGGAGGGGAAAAGGAGGAGGAGAGGAAGGGAGAGAGGGAAAGAAAGAAAAAAAAAGGAGTGGGAGACGGCGCTGGCCAGCTATGATTGGAGTAATAGTGGTGACAACGGAGAAGAAAAAGAGAGAAAAGATAGGGAAATAAAAGAAAAAATAAAAAAGGCTTTTCAATTTCTCCATAAATATCTTTTTATAAATTCTATAATAAATTACAGTAAAATTTTATACAAGTACTCTAAAAATACAATTATACATATACATATAATTATATGTATAAGTGAGAAAAAGTGGACAAAATTTAAGTTTGGATGTGTATGTGTGTGTATATATATACATACATATGTACATGTATGTGTGTATATATGTGTGTGTGTGTAACTTTTCAAGTAAATAGAATTATTGAAAATATTTTATATTTTGAGTCCATAAATATAACGTGTCAACTTTTTTTAATGTTTATTTTGATATTTGATAATGGTAATTGCATTGTATTTCAGTTATTTTTTTATTTTATATGTTTCAAATATTTTTAATTTTTAATTCTTAATACACATTAAGAAATACCCATAAATATCTTTTGAATATCTAGACTTTCGAGTCTGGATTATATTTATCAAACTCATAAGGTTATGGGTTAGGATTAGGTAATAAGAGCAAAAAGTCTAAATGGCTCTCAAACTTTTATCTACGTAAAGTTTTACCTCTCAAACAATTATTAGAAAACCTTTAGCCTGCGATCTATAAAAAGCGCAAATCATTGGTCTTTCTATTAATCTTAGCCGTCTCACACCATGAGGTGCATCACACAAGGTAGAATCAAGGGAATCTTATTTTGGTCAAACAATAAAATAAACAAAATAAAATATTTTCTTTTATTTGGCCTCCCCTCCTAGTTATTATTTTTTTGTATCAGTAAAATAAAATAAATTACATGAAAAACAAAAAGCTCAAATCTCATAAGAGAATTATTCACAACATAAAAACAATCTATCAGGAGATTCTACCTTTTCTACATCACCATTATCAGCCAAAAACAAAAGGCCCGAAAATTGGAAAAATACACCAGCATATCAGCACCAATTCAGGAGCATAATAACACTTTTTGTAACTTTATTTTTCTTCAAGATCCCAACATAATTTTAAAAAAAGGAAAGCCAAAGATACAAAAACCATTATGTACAAAACCCTTTGATTGGAAATGCCTTCAGAGGTGAGCTTCCATGGCACCGGCAGAGATGCAGATTCTGGGTCATTTCCCTAACCCAATAGGTATACGACGCTACCATAACTACTGCCTCCGGCTGCTTCTCTATCGATGGGGGCAATAATGAGAAAAAAACATTTTTAAAAGGTTTAGGCTATTATTTGAATTTGCTAAGTTGAGGGATGCAATTGCCTACCCTCGGTGCAACTTTGCTCCACCTACTGTCCTTTGAATATGCGTTTGACTTCAGCAAGTACAAGATATGTTTTCAGATGATTTCATTTGGACGATATCATTTAGAGAATTTTTTTTTTTACAAACCCCTCACCACATTTAGAGAATAATTCACAAAATGCAACTTTTGTAACTTGACTTTGTAAAAGATTTATGAAAAATTCTAGACCACATTGCTTCAAAAATGAATAGCTTTGTGAAAATTTCAACGGTATCAATTAAATGGAATCAACGTGGCAAAGTAACCTTTTTTATCAGAAAAAAAAATCATAAAACTTTAAGACAAATAAACCTAAGTGAACCCAAAAAAAAGAAAAGAAAAAAGCCTATGGAACCTAAAGCGATAGTTAGTAAAATACGGAACAGATATAATACTAGATGTTATATGTACGCATATTATACAAAATGTTTTTTAGAAGTATGATGTAAAGTTTGACATAAATATATATATATATATATATATCGACCTTCTTTTGTGTATAACTCAAAAAGTATGTTATTATCCTTAAATTTTAAAATTTTTTGAAAATTGAAGTACAATTCATGATGTATAATACGTTAAAAGTTTATTACTTATTTTATAGAGTTAATTAAAAAGTACAAGAATTTTTCATAGTATTTTCTAAATGTATAAGATATGAAATTTTTTTGAATAATACGTACAAATATGTATTATATGAGTATAATTAAGGGTGTATTATACGGGTATAATCGAGTGGACGCAACTGAAGTGCGTTAATGCATAGGGGCTAAAAAAGAGACATAAAGTTGTCAGTGAAAGAATAAGATTGTTTTTGGACAAGCTACCTGCAAAACTGGTTATAGAAAACAAACGGGATCCTCTATTCAATATTTTTTGTTCACTTTTCTATCTAATACAAAACTACATAGTTCCACTTACTATATCTGCTGATGTGGCACATAAAAAAGAAAGTCTGTTTGGCTACCTTACACCAAAAAGAAAAAAAATTGTTTTGTTGAAGAACTTCCTTAGTCTTCTAAGTAGAAAATGGTGGCAACAGGTTTTGGAAATTGTAACGGTAGCAATAGGGTTTTGGGAATTGTTACAAAGTTGTGTAAATAAAGGAAACCCAAAAAAAAAAAAAAAAACAAGCATAAGGCAGCCAAACAATCTTTCTTTTTTATGTGCCACGTCAGTAGATATAGTAAGTAGAATTACCTAATTTTGCATTGAACAGGAAAGTGGACAGAAAATATTGGACAGAGGATCTCGTCTGGATAGAAAAACTTTCCAAAATTCCCAATTCATCTCTTCCGCCCTCCCTCTTCCGCCCAACCCCTACTCCTCTGAGTTCCTCCCTCTTGCCATATACATACAAGAAAGAAACGACAAACTCACAGAATTATCGGCACATCTAAAGTATAAAATCAATTTAGTGCTTGGGTATTTGTTGATTGGATGCTTTTTGTGCAACTTTTGTCAACTCTTGCTCTAAACCTAGAGGAGGACATCGGAAATTGGGCGTGTTAATCTTGATTTGAAATCTAAACTGATTGGTTTTATGGGGGTTGTAGTTGCTACTTTTATGATCATTATACTTTGATATGGATGCCTTCAAAGGCGAAGTAGGTGTTCGGCAATGAATTTGTTGGGATATGCACGAGGCAATTGCTCAAAAAATTCTCAATCTTTTGACTTCAAGGTGTCGATTGTGATCTTTTTTTTTTTTTTGTCAGGGGATTTAAATAGAAGAAAAGGAACGCCATAAACATGAATAGAGCAAGAAGGAAGGGGGCGGGGGTGGGGGAGGGCGAAAGAGGAGTTCCTAGGTCTGATAAGCAGTGGCAAGTGGCGCGATTGAACTTGGGTGACTGGTATCTTCCATTGCAGCGGTGGGGAAGATGACTATTTCTCAAAATCCCACTAAGAGCCCGTTTGGACGCTATTTTTAGGAGTTTTGGAGAAAAAATGCACGGTAATGATAATCCCACTAACAACCTATTTGGATTACTATTTTTAGGAATTTTTTGTAGAAAAAATGTTCCTAAATGATTTGATGTATGTGAAATAAAAAAGTAATTAAAAAATATGTTTACAAAAAAATATACAAATTTTTATGCAAAAAATCACAATCCAAACTTTGACCTAGAAAGTACTTTAACAAATTGCAGCTTAACTCCAAAACTTTTTTATTAGCATTGTTTCTTATCATATTTAACCTTTTTTAGGTACCTATATTAAACCCAAATTTCAAAAAACTATACTCTTCTATAATTGTTTCTTAATTTTTCATAATTTTCTTATCATTAACTGATAATACTTTTTATAATTCTCATAAACTTTTGTATTTTATTTCTTTTTAACTATTAAAAGTCAAAATTTGATAAAAGCTTAATCCGCGGCTTCACGGAAATAAAACCTGCCTTACGACACTCTAACTTTTTAAACCACCACTTCGAATTATTGAAAACAAGAGATGCATGCCCAAAAAGTTGCCACCACCTATTGGTGTAAAAGAAAGAAAAAACATTGATTGAACATTAATTTGCGGGCAACCACTACATGAAAATGGCCGAAGCTTCACCACCCACTTGTGTGTTATGGACTCTTAGGCTTGGTTTGATAATCCAATTCAGCACTTAAACTTAAAGAATTCAAATTTTAATATATTCAGACGCATTTGATAATAACAAATTGAACATCTGAATTAATTAAGTGACATTAAATTTTCTAAACAAAATGATATGTGTATATTTTGTGTGTTTTATATGTGTTTTATTCATTTTTATAACTAATAACTAAGTTTATAGTGAAGTTATACATTTATGGTTTAAGTGTCAAAAATTGCATTTTTATGTATTTAAGTGGTAAAAACTTCATGCTTTTGTAGATTTAATGATTCAATCATCAAATAGAATGAATTGAGAAGATAATTAGATAATTATTGATGATTTGAGATGATTTAAAAAAGACATGAAGTACAAAATACTCAAGAGATAAAATGCAATCAAGCTCTAAAGAAAAAGATTTTTTCAGTTTTAACACCTTATGGTATTTTGGCTATATCTTGAGTTACAAACATTGGATTGAGATTATTCTTGTGCCATTTTGAAGCTAACATATAGCTCTACATTTCTTGTAGAGACATCAAAATCCAATTCATGAGTTTTCCTAATCAAAAAGTCGAAATACTATCGGCCATTTCTGTTGTCGAAAGTTGAAACAGAGTTTTGACCAATTAAGGGTATTTTAGCCATTTCTCAGTATACAGAACTCCAAATTCGATGATTTTTAAAGCATTGAAAAGTTAACTCAAAAAACTACAACTTTCATGTTTTACACAAGAGTTAGTGACGAGCGCGGGGTATACATATAATAATTAGTTCATCCACAATCAAGTTTTACATTTATAAATTCCTAAATACCACACATGTAATTTTTCTGCAAGTATGCAGGTCGTTTATTGAATATAGGGGTATTAGGTGTCGATCCTACAGGGAAGATTTTCAATTACCGGTGGTTTTCAAATTCCTTTATTATTTAGACTATCACAAGTACAAGGAATTAAATCTACATTATAAAAGTAACAAAAATACAATAGAAAACTCCTAGAGGTATGGAATTCCTTACTACTCTTGCAAATGACATTACCGATTACTTGAATATTATTATCTTGGCTAATTATGGCATAATTTCCTTATGTATGTAAAACCTACTCTCGTAGTGAATCAATTATATTTGTAATTAAGCCATACCTACTCTCATGGTCATGAAATTAATTACAAGTTTATTTGTTCTATGAAATTACATGAAACAAGCCACTAAAGCCACAAAGGTGCTTCTCTACTCTCGTGAGTGAACTCGCTAGATTTATCACTTCCTTGAACTAGTGTTAAATTCCAATTTTTATTGCAAACTTAACACCTTAAAATTATCACAACCAATGGCCGGTTAATCATGATTAGAAAAGCAAAAGTGATATATAATTTGCTCAAATAATATCACCAAATAACTAAGTAAGTATCACTAATAAGATATAGAAAGTTCATCCATAATTCTAGACAAAAACTTTAACTAAACATAATAAAAACACATATCCAAACTTGTATTATAACTAAACATAAATTCAAATACAAGAGAGAAAGTAGTAGAAGAGATATCACCCTTATCACATGAGATCAACCTCTCCATCTTGCTCCTTAATCTTCATCCAAATTTAACTATAAATACAAGAAGAAAAAACTACACTAACTACACTAATCTACTCTAACTAATGAACTAAGGCAATTCTAGTGAAAACTAAAATTTTAGTGAGTTTCCCTAGCCTTCCAAAGTTATGAAAATGATCTCCAAAGGTTGCTATTTATAGAGGAATTCAAGGTCAAGAAGAGTTGTTAAAGTTGATGTGAAATGCTCCTTGAGATTCCCAAATGATGCTTTTACAAGTTCCATGCATCTCCTTTATAGTTGCAACCGAAATTCAGAGTTGTAGATGAGCTAGAAAGGTTGTAGAACAAATAACAACTTGCAGAGCAAGTTGCAGTAGAAAATGACGAATATGCGACATGAAAACGTGACCCCTAGGTCGCGTATTGTCTACCCACGTATTGCCTTCTGCAGGTTTGCACTTTTGGGCAGAATTCATCCTTGCTCTATTTTTGGTCTCAATTCAACGGATATTTTCTCAATGTTAGAGGCTGAACTAGCTCTTGCATAAAACAGGAAAGTTGTATCTCTTTGAGTTAGCTTTCCAATGAATTAAAAATCATCCAATTTGGAGCTCTATGGGCCAAGAAATACCCTTTACTAGTCAGAACTCTATTTCAGCTTTCCACAATGAAATTGCACTTCTATATTTCGACATTTTGACTAGGAAAACGGCTAAACTAGACTTCAATGTCTTCATACCAAATGTAGATCTATCTCTTAGCTTCGAAATGATATAATAATCACCTTAATCTGATGCTTGTAACTCAAGATATAGCCAAAATACCACAAGATGTCTAAGCTGGAAAACTTGCATTTCATCCTTTGAGTATTTTGCACTTCATGTTCTCTTTTTATCATTGTAAATCATCATCAATCATCCAATTATCTTCTTAATTCACTCCATTTGATGATTGAATCCTTAAACCTTACAAAAACATGAAGTTTTCACCATTAAAATCCATAGAAATGTAATTTTTACCACTTTCAACCACAAAATGCATATTTTCACTAGAATCCTGACTAATTAGCTATAAAAGTGATTAAAACACACCAAAACTACCAATAAAACACACTTAAAAACACGTAAAATACACACTTATCAGTTAGTTCAGCCTATATCATTGAGCAAATATAAGTTCATATTGGTGCAAAAACAAACCAAGTTAAAGATTGACCAGAAATGAGGAAACCTACAATAAGAGGAAAACGTAAGGTGAATACACGACCTTAACCCGCATTTTTTGAGGTCGTGTTTTCTTCAATTATGACTACAACTTGTTCTGCAACTTGTACTCTGTTCACACAAGCTTTTTGACCAGTTTTTTCAACAAGAATTTTGGTTGGATATGAGCAAGCAAGCATAGAATCTTGTATAAGCAACTTTTGGGAGTTTCAAGAGCCAAATTTGCCAACTAAAAAACAACTCATTTGTGACTTGAATTCCTCTATAAATAGGGCCTTTGTACAGCTTGATTGATAACTTTGGAAGGCTAAAGAAACTCCACAAAAATGTAGTCTTCACTATAATTTCCTTAGTTCATTAGTTAGAGTAGATTAGTATAGTTAGTGTAGTTTACCCTTCTTATACTTGTAGCTAAACTTGGATGAAGATTAAGGAGCAAGATGGAGAGTTTGATCTTATGTAACAAGGGTGATATCTCTTCTACTACTTTCTCACTTGTCTTGAATTTCATGTTTAGTTATTATACAAATTTGGATTTGTATTTCAATATATGTTTCTAAAGTTTATGCCTTGGATTTTGGTTGAACTTTCTATGATTGTATTGTGTTAATTTCTTGGCTATTTGATGCTTTTATTTGAATAAGTTATTTAGGACTTTTGGTTCTCTAAATCATGATTAATTTAGTACCATTAATTGTGATTATCTTAAAGGTATTGTTTCTTCAATGAAAATTGGGATTTAACACTAGTTCGAGAAGTGCTAAACATAACAAATATACTCACGAGTATAGAGGTGCACCTATATAGTTTTTAGTGGCTTGTTTCATATAATTTCATAGAGGTAATTAACTTGTAGCTAATTTTCATAACCACAAGAGTAGGTTTAGATTAGTTATAAATATAATTAATTCACTATAAGAGTAGATTTCACATGCATAAGGAAATTACGCCATAACTAACTAAGATAGTAATACTTAATGATCCAAAAATAGCACTTGTATGAGTAGTTAGGGATACCATAGTCTAAAGAGCTTTCATTTGCTATTTTTGTGCATAAGTTTAGCCTATTTTTATTTCCTTTAATTTGTTGGTCGTCTAAATAATAGAGAAGATTTAGTAGTATCGATAATTGTCCAATCTTCTTTATGGGTTCGACCTGTATAATTGTAGAAAATCGCGTGTGGGATATTTAAGATGTTATAAATGTAAAATTTGACTATGGATGACCTAATTGTTATATGTATATCCTGCGCTCGTCAAATTTTTGGCACCGTTGTCGGGAAAGATTTTGTCAATATCAGTGCTAAGAACAAATTTATTAGTTTAGACATTTTTACTTGCTTTTCTTGTTTTTGTTGTGTCTAGTGTCTGATTTGTTGTTTTTTGTGTCTTGTTGGGTCATTTGTTTTGTGTTTAATGTCTTGTTTTTGTTTGTATCTTTTAAGCTATTCTTCTTGACTAATCTTGCTTTTAAGATTGTTTGAAAGTATTTTTAGGTGATAAGGAGGATAGTAACCAAAAGAGGATCAAGACTGAGAGAAGGAAATTTGGCAATGAACCCCTACAATTTTCAAAGTTACAAGTATTGAGGTAACCAAGAAATTATTAAAGGTATGCCGTTTGAAAATGGTTTAAGGAGTTTAAAGGATAAGCTTAATTATATAAAGTTAAAAGTTCAATTGGACACCATTATGCAAAGGAGGAATCTTAATGCTTTTAATTCCAATCATATGATTTGTGACTTGTGTAGAGGTTATCATGCTACTCATACATGTAGGCAAGCACAAAATGTGATTATTATGATGAATTTGGGTATTGCAATCCTTATTTTGATCAGTATGATCCTAATTGGAAAATTCTTATGCTTATGGTTGAGGTAATCAATATAATTATAGTAATTCTTTATCTTTTTATGGTTACCAACTCGAATTCTTCCAATATGAATCTAAACCATTTTGGGAATTGGTAATAGAAAAGTTAGCTAATGCATCATTATCTTGAGAATTAGAAAGTGAAACATTAGCTAATGATTCTAAATCATCTTGGGAGCTAATAATACAAAAATCTTGTAATCAATTTGATTTAACTATAGAAAACCTAACTAATGCAACCTCCAATCATTTTGCTCTGATTGAGGATAGGTTAGATAAATTAGCTTCTCAATGGCGCCAAAAATTGATAAGTTGTCGAACCTGTACAATAATAAATACCTGCTCAAATAAAGTATAAATTTTGTATACATTGGTAAGTAGAGTCGAATCCACAGAATGGGGGAAATTCGTTTCAAAATATGGGGGGATTTTTGAAAAATATAAAATAACTAATTAACCAACTAATGAAACAACTAACAGAAAATAAATAGGAATTAATCAAGAACAAATACGACTCTAGCCAAAGGTACAATTTTTCAGATACGGTCCATTCAACTGATCATTGATGCAAAGATAATTCAATTATTCATTAATAGATTGGGTTATAGTTACCATACACGCGAAAAAACAACCAACTCTTCCTTACTTTTTCGATAGTTAAGGTACGATCGTTAACTATTTCCCTAACCAAAAAATAACCCTAGATACGACCATAGGATTCAATTCCTCGATTGTATTAAGAATTAGAAAAGTCCAATCCTAAACAACAAACATGCTACGAGAGTTTGTTTAAATTAGATCATAGGTTTCCCTAACATGGGACAATCACGCTAGTTGCCACTGTATTAATCGCTTAAACAATTACAGATTCAATCAATTACTCTGGTAGTATATTATTAGGTTAATTCGAATATCGGGCCTTGACATTCAAATAACAAAACAATCATAAGAAGTTAACCAGAAAACGTACGAATATCAATGAACAAAAGAAATAAAATAAAAATAATTCGATCTCACAGAAGTTTGGAACCAAGTCTTCAAGTTGACCTTCAACTAGAAAATGGAGATTTAACTACTCTTTATTGAGAATAACCCACGTAACTTCATTGACAAAGTTACGCGAGCCTTCAACAATGGAAAAATAACAAAAAATAAACAAAAGGAAGTAATGGCGCTTTTCTTTGCCTCCCAGGCCTGTCACCCCGTCTTTTTGATTCCTTCCAATATTAATCATGCGGGATGCCGGCTTTTGCTCTTTCTATTTTCTAGTTTTCTAAGGAAAACAAACTCCTAATTGAAAAAGGAAACATTCTAAAACGATAATACTTAATTGTTTCCTAATTCAACTCTACAACTAACAAAGATAATTAAAGCCTTTCAAATTCACCCAAAGATGTCCATATTTGACTCGAACTAGGAAATCTCCATGCGTGATAAATTCCCGAATCTTCTGGACTTGAATGTAGGTCCCGAACATACCACCACCAAATTAACTGAAAATTGCCTCTTTTAATCACGTTTTTGGTTATTTTCCTACAATTAGCATCATTAACCAAATATAAGTAGAATCCATCAATTAATACAATATTTTGCTAAAATAAAAGGGAAAATAATCATAAATTGAATGACAATTTTACACCCTATCAGAATTCATAACCAATTGCATGTTTTGTGTGAAGTTATTTCTTCTAATGATATGCTCAGTGACCCTAGCATGGATGGCGAGCATGTTGCATGTGAAAATGGATTGTATTTTGATGAAAATGATGCATCTAATATGTGTTTCAATGAGAAAATATTCATTTCACATGATAATGTCTTTGGAATGAAATTTGAACCTCGAGAGGCAAGGATGAATGATATATATATAACCCCTCTTGAGGAGTGTGTTACACATGAAGGTTCCCAGGTCATAATTGCCCAAGAAGGTTATATAGACGTTCCTTTGGTGAGTACTCAAGTGACACACATTCAAGGTAATATCTATGAATCACTTGAGTTAGGTAAACCACTTCACCTCTCATATCATTGAATATGTGGCTTTTGCTATCAAATCACCTTTTGTTGATCCACCATGACCTAAGATGGTGAATTATTCATTAACAAAATCTTCTTGAAAAATGAGGTTATATAGTCGAGCCAACAACTAATAAACAAAAACGCTAACTGGGAGGCAACCCAATATTTTGGTAATTTATGTAAGTTGGTGTGATTTTATATGTAAATTATGTGTTTAAGTTGTTTTGTTTGCTTTTCCTTTGTAGGTTTTGGAAATGGAAGCAAAGATGACCATTTGAGGTGAAAACGGCGAACTTTGAACAAGAAACTCAACCTCTCGATTTAAGTATTTGATGTTTTTATTTGTTGAGGGATAAAATGCATGTTTTGATCATTTTACATGTGCGCGCATTGATTATTTTGACAAAAAATGATTTAGAATGCATTTTAAGCAAATGGGGTAACATGTGTAATTTTTGAAAAGTTAAAATTTTTGCAAAAATAGCATAGGAGAAAACGCGAGCTCAGAAAAACGTGAAGTCAGGCAACGTTTTCACTAGGTCATGTTTTTCATTCTGCGAAATTAAAGCAGAAAATGCAAACTTGAAAACACGATCTCAGATCATGTTTTCATAGCTTGCGTATTCATTTTCTGCATCATTTACATAAAAATGCAGGCTCAAGAAAACGTGACTTGAGGTCGCGTTTTCTGAGCTCACATTTTCAATTTTGCTCTTTTAAGAAACAAACGTGAGTTACATATCTTCTTCTTCTTCCTTTTGCTTCAACTCACGTTTTCACACACACTCTCACACACAAGTTTAAGCGAGGAGATTGACGCTCGCACACATCGTATGGAGGATTATTTGCGCTTAGCTTGACAGTGATGTGATGCACAAGGAGAAGACAAGCGCCAACCTCTCACTGCATTTTTCTTTTGCTTCCATATTTCCTTGTAGTTTTATTTTAACTCTTTTATTTTAAAAGTTTAACTGGAACTTGTGCTTTACATTTGGACTTGTGGCAGTTTACATAGATGGTTGTAGATTCGTCGATGGCTCGTGACTAATGATTGAACTGGATCTAAACTGGATCTACGCCATTGAACTGGGGAGTAACTCATTCTTATTTTTTGTTATTTTCTTTCCTACAACAATAAGGACAGTGTGTATGTTAAGTGTGGGGGAGGAAATGATGCTAAATAGTAGTTACTTTTGTGCTTATTTGGTTTGAAATGCTTGGACTTGATGTTGGAACTCTGTTTTGTGCTCAGACTGTCAAAATTGGGGTTGTTGGCAAGGTGTTTCATCCAATATTAAGGGAAAACTCCATCAAAATTTTTCCAAAATCTTGTCCAAATTCAAAATTTGCCTCAAGTTTTTCATAAATACTTCACTTGAGCCCACAAGTGCATGAAGTTCATGGTCCTTTTTGTCCAAATTCTCCTATGTTAGTGAGATGATTTAAGTAATTGGAATATTCATTTCTCGCTTGACTTGAAAATAATTATTATGTAACAAGAATTATTACATGTGAGAAAGTATATCTTATAAATAGGGAAAATTATGCCCAAAATTTGTATGATAAATGAAATCTCTCATCTTACTTACCTCTACAAGTAATTGATTTATATAGTTGCTAGAGTTATTTTCTTCCTAATGTGACCTTATCGAGGGAAGTTTTGATCGTCAAAAAAAAAAACTCCAGTAAATTCTTGTACTAAATAACCGGAAATTTTCATCTACAAATGTCGACTTTTGCGTAAAAAAGTATTTGAATTAGGAATAATAAGTGAAATGTTGAGTAATCAGAAAATCTTTATCTAAAAATGTTTGATCTTCACGTCAAAAGACATTTTCGCAATGTAAGAATAAATAAAGTAAAAAAATGAATAAATTCCCTTTTTAAGATTTGTAAAGATAACATCTTATTTAGAAGGAAGAAAATCCCTAAGGTAACTATATAGGTTAGTTATTTGTGAATATAGGTGAGGTAGAGAGATTAAATTTGCTTGGTTGAATTTTGGATATAATTATTTCTCTATTACATGGTATGATGAGTATTGTGGGTGATATGAATGGTTGTATGATGAAAGCTTACCAAGTTGAAAAGATTGAATTTCAAGTTCACTTAATTCATTTCACTTCTTAAATCATTGTTGGATGATTTTTCTTATTCTTGAGGACAATCAACAATTCAAGTGTGGCGGAATTTGATAAGTGCATATTTTGTGTGTTTCAAATGTGTTTTATTAGTTAGTTTTGGTGTATTTTATTCATTTTTATAGCTAATAAACTAAGTTTATAGTGAAGTTATGCATTTTATATATTTTTATGTGTTTAATTGGTAAAAACTTCATGTTTTTATAGTTTTAATAATTAAATCATCAAATGGAGTGAATTGAGAAGATAATTAGATGATTATTGATGATTTAAAGTCATTTAAAGAAGATATCAAGTGCAAAATACTCGAGATGAAATGCAATCAAGCTCTAAAGAAAGGGAGTTTTTCAGCTTTGACACCTTATGATATTTCAGCTATATCTTGAGTTACAAGCATTGGATTGAAATGATTCTTGTGCCATTTTGAAGCTCACACATAGCTCTACATTCCTTGTGAAAACATCAAATCCAGTTTATGAGTTTTCCTAGTCAAAGAGTCGAAATACTGTCAGACATTTCTGTTGTCGAAAGGTGAAACAGAGTTTTAACTAGTTAAGGGTATTTTAGCCATTTTCAGTATACAAAGCTCCAAATTAGATGATTCTTGAGGCATTGAAAAGATAACTCAAAGAACTACAACTTTTATGTTTTGTACAAGAGTTAATTTAGCTTATATCATGGAGAAAATATCAGTTGAAATTGATGCAAAAATAGAGCAAAGTTAAAGACTAACCAGAAATGTGGAAACCTATAATAAGAGGAAAACATGAGGTGAATATGTGATCTCAGCCCCTGTTTTCTGAGGTCGCATTTTCTTCAATTGCGGCTGCAACTTGTTCTACAACTTGTGCTCTGTTCACACAAGCTTTTTGACCAATTTTCTACAAGAATTTCGGTTGGATATGAGCAAGTAAGCATAGAATCTTGTAGAAGCAACTTTTGGGAGTTTCATGAGCCAAATTTGCCAACTAGAAATAACTCATTTGTGACTTGAATTCCTCTATAAATAGGGCCTTTGTAGAGCTTGATTGATAATTTTGGAAGGCTAGAGAAACTCTACAAAAATGTAGTCTTCATTAGAATTTCTTAGTTCATTAGTTAGAGTAGATTAATATAGTTAGTGTAGCTTATCCTTCTTATACTTGTAACTAAACTTGGATGAAGATTAAGGAGCAAGATGGAGAGTTTGATCTCATATGACAAGGATAATATCTCTTCTACTACTTTCTCACTTGTATTGGATTTCATGTTTAGTTATTATACAAGTTTGGATTTGTGTTTCAATACATGTTTCTAAAGTTTATGCTTTGGGTTTTGGTTGAACTTTTTATGATTGTATTGTGTTAATTTCTTGGCTTATTTGATACTTTTATTTTGAGCAAGTTATTTAGCACTTTTGCTCCTCTAAATCATGATTAACTTGGTACCATTAATTATGATTGTCTAAAGGTGTTTCTTCAATGAAAATTGGGATTTAACACTAATTTAAGAAGTGCTAAACCTTGAGAGTATACTCATGAGAGTAGAAGTGCACCTATGTGGCTTTAGTGGCTTGTTCCATATAATTTCATAGAGGTAATTAACTTATAACTAATTTCATAACTATGAGAGTAGGTATAAATTAGTTATAAATATAGTTGATTCACTACGAGGGTAGGTTTATATGCATAAGGAAATTACGCCATAACTAGCCAAGATAGTAGTATTCAATTATCCAAAAATAGCACTTGCATGAGTAGTTAGAGATGCAATAGTCTAAGAAGCTTCTCTTAATTTCTTGCATAAGTTTAGCATAATTTTATTTCCTTTAATTTGTTGTTCATCTAAATAATAGAGAATCTTTAGTAGTGTTGGTAATTGTCCAATTTTCTTTGTGGGTTTGCCCCTTAATACCTTATACTCAATCTCAACCTGTATACTTACAAAAATCGTGTGTGGGATATTTAAGATGTTATAAATATAAAACTTGACTGTGAATGAGCTAATTATTTTATACATATCCTGTGCTTGTCAAAAAATTTGATCCCAGAGTTAAATGATAAATTATTTATTTATTACTAAATGTGATATACACTCAAATGTATTAGATTTAATACTTAACAATTCAATAATTTAATGAATTCAGATTTTAGTTTTCAGAGTTCAGTTTTATCCTTAGGTCTCTTAAGCCCTTCTCTTTTAAATTTGAGAAATTTGAGTATTAAAAGGTAATTGAATGGAGTGCAAGTGCTCCGATATAGTTGAAGAATATGAAGAATAACCAAAAATAGCTATTGTATGTGCAATTCAACTTTTTTTTCTTTTTGAATTTTAGAGTGATAATAATAATTCTCTTAAAATTTTCTCTTTTGTTTGCATTGGGCAAACTTGTTGTGTAATCAAAAGGAAGACAATATGATCTACCAATTGAAAGTAAAAATTTTACTATCAAATCCGTTAAATATGGATTAGGATTTTAATGAGAATTATTTAAATAGTATATTTTCTATTGAATGTGTAAAAGATCAAGGTTATAATAAAATTAAAACAATGAATTAATTGGTGCCATTTAGTTCTGGGATCCATAATTTACATTAACCTTTAGCACAAAGTCATTCTCCGTGAATATGAAGATTGACTTTTTCTTTTCATACTTAAGCATGCATAGTTATTTTGAGAAATGAATAATCTCGTGGTGTGATATTTGGAGTTATTCTAATTTGAGGTTTGAATATATGTGGAGAAAACAAATGTGTTATTATGCATAATGTATAATAAAAGAATAAATTAAAAGTAAGCCATATATCAATTTTTTTATCCTCACATTGAATAATATTGTACAATGAAGTAGTGACTACCATGTTATAGGTAAGAACATGAATTTTCTTTTCTAGACTTCTAAACCTGTGAATTTTAAATAGTTGATTTAGGATAGGCTTCATTCAAAATGGTATTCAACGTGGAATAAAATATTTTAAAGTTACAAAAATAGGCATGGTCAATTAGAAGCTTTATAATTGGTTTAGGTCAAACAGGGATAAAGAATACATATAGATATAGATTGATGTGTGTGGGATTGATGTTGTTTATTATATATTGCATTTATCAAAATTAGCCACCAATTTTTTTTTTGGCAAACCCTATGCACGGGGAGGGATGCAAACTCTATATTTTATTAGAATAAATAAAAAAATGGAAGGACACATAAACCTTACCTCCAAAATATAATAGCAAATTTGTAGAAAATAAATAAGGAGTACTACTCCCTTATATCGTAAAAATCTATACATTAATGAGTTATATATTTCCTAAATGATGGAACTTATAATCTATCCATTCTAATAGCACTGCAAGCCATTTTTGAGAGAGCCATCTCCACCTCATAATTAGTATCCCTAGAGTCCAAACAGCCGGCATTAGACAAAGCATCTGCAACTTGATTCGCTTCTCGGAAGCAATGATTCTGCATAAAATAAGAACTGAGATTCCGCAGTTGTTGTATATAGACTATGGGCATACCCATTCTTTTTGAAGAACCTTTAACAACAGCAATGAATCCACTTCAACCTGGAAATTAGTAGATTCCCTGAAAATACATAACTGTACACCAAAAAGAAGGGCACGTGCCTCCTTGGATACTTGTAGCCACTCTAAAATGACAAAAAAAGCTAACACCATAAGACCTTGAGAATGCGGAAACACACCTCCACCCCTACTAGCTCCTTCATTGCCCTTAGAACATCCATCAGTATTTAGTATTGATCTTAAGTAAAGGAACCATTTTCATATTATTACATAGTAGTCGAAATACATATTATGATGGGAATAAGGTAATGATATTTACCCACCCTTTTCATATTATTACATAGTAGACGAAATAAATATCATCGATTTGCTATCGATTTTTCTCTTCTTCTTCCTCAATAGTGTCTTATGGTGATATTGCTCATTACAATTGCATAACTCGCTGATGGCCTTTGCAGGACTGTATCAAAGGTTGGACATCCCTTCACATATCTAAAGATTTTAGTCCCAGAAAGTTAACTACTGAAAGCTCTCTTAGCCAGGCACGTTGAATTCTACGTCCTTGGAATTCAATGCGCTACCATTATGACGAGCACAGAGTATATATTTAACAATTAACTCATCTATAGTCAAGTTTTACATTTATACATCCTAAATACCCCACACGCGATTTTTTGTAAGTATACAAGTCGTGATTGAGTATAGAGTATCAAGGGTCGAACCCACATAGAAGAATTTCAATTACCGATGGTTTTCAAACTCATGTATTATTTAGACTATCACAAGTACAAGAAATTAAATCTACACTATAAACATAAGATAAAAGTGGTATAAATAGCAATAAAAACTTCAAGAGGTATGAAATTTCTCACTACTCTTGCAAATGAAATTACTGATTCGGTGAATGTTATTATTTTAGCTAGTTATAGCGTAATTTTCTCATGTATATGAAACTTACTCTCATAGTGAATCAACTATACTTGTAGCTAAGTCATACCTACTCTCGTGGTTATGAAATTAACTACAAGTTCATTTCTTCTATGAAATTACATGAAACAAGTCACTAAAGTCACAAAGGTGCATCTCTACTTTTGTGAGTGTACTTTCTAGATTTATCACTTTTTTGAACTAGTATTAATTTCCAATTCTCATTGCAAACTTAAGACTTTAAAATTATTGTAACGACCCTACCTCTCCTTAGGGCGTACCCCAGAGTTTAGCGCACCACCTGCCCAACTCTCGGCAGGACTCACTCACTTACTTCAATAAAATGGGTTACAACTTCAAAAGTAAATGAAACAGCAGTTCCCAAATTTAGGATGTACATTTATACCCAGTTCTATCTCAAACATTCATACATTTTTCAATATAACAAAAAATTCAAATTCTAGATAACTTTCAACCCTAATTGAGCACTAGCACAAGTACAATCACAAAAGTCAAAACTAGATAACACTAGTCTGTACCAACCTCACGCTTATACTCGTATCCCCTGTAAGGAAAACAAAACTAATAGGGTAAGGCAAAATTCAGTGAGATTCCAAAACATCATGCAAACCCAAATAGCGAGTTGACCATTGTATAAAATTTGAAATATCAAAGTAGCGAGCATAAGAGTTTGTAAAAAAATGAGCAATAACACTTCAAGTAGCAAATTAAGTAGATATCCAACATTTCTAGGTAAAAGGATACAGTAGCTCTTGCGAGTTAACTCCATCATTGCCTCACCAAGTAGTAATTGACAATCTGTCAACTTTCAAGTAGAGTAACCAGTCTAGTAGTACACCACTTAATTCCAATCTCCGTCCACTATTCAAACCCTTATCGGACCCGAACTCCAAGATAAACAGTGGCGGCAATACTTGAGCATACCAATTAGTTGAGGAGATAACACTCCACTCGACAAAACAGGATAGAGGTATTGAGACGGGATGAGAGGCACCTCTCACTCGGATTGAGTATGGTACATGCTACCGTTCAACACTAGGGTCGACGAGATAACTCTCCAATCGACTTAATTAGGATAAAAATAGTGAAACGTGATGAGAGGCACCTCCTATTCAGATTGAGTGTGGTACATGCTACCGCTCAACACTTACAAGTCAAGCACAAGTACAAATACAAGTACAGGTCAATCAAGTTCAATCGAGTACAAGATCATTCAAGAAGGGGAGGATGAGTGCGATAAAGTACACCCTCGCCTCATCCAAACAAGTCAAGTATTATTCAATCGCATTCGCAAATCATTTCATTCAAGGATCAAGTTCAATCATGCATTGGAAAACACTCACCAATGGTTTACTGCTTTCCAAAACCAAGCTCAGGTTCAACTCCCTGGCTAGAGTCCAAATCTGCTATAAAATACTGTTTAACAGTTTGCAATCAATTAGGGTTCAAAATATAGGAGTTTCGCTTAAAGAAAATCAAGTCAATAAAACTCATTTAAGTAGTACTCATTTTACTTATTAAATCCTAGAAAATTCATGCTCGCTCTTTTGGTTTCGATAAAGAAGCGATTAAAACTTTTAAGTTCGCAATTTGGTATAAGAAACCAAGAAATCGTGTTTAAAGTGATCACTACTTTCTCCTTATAAAATATATAAGTTTTGGCAAAAATTTTGCCTTATACATCCCTACTAAGGGGAACTCAAATACCCAAAACAACCTAAGTTCAATTCAACCAAGAATCGCTACTCAAGTTTCGATTTCACTTGCTTGAGTTTTCATGAAATAAAACGGACAGCATTTCCTTTGCATTTTCCAAATTTTCCAGCCATGACACAAGCAAAATCCTTAGGTTTTTCACCTTCTATCCTTCATGGTTTTCACCCCAGATTCACCCACAAAAGCCCCAACCAATGTTTGGAACTAGTTTTGGCCAAAACCAATTTTGAAAAGGTTGGAAAAACAACAAGATAATAGGCTGCACTATCTCTCGACCACCAAACACAACTTCAGCCAGCAATTTGTAAGAAAATTCCAATGAAAACCCTTACATTTAAACCAAAATGCAACACATAAGTAAAGTTTAAAGGTTCTCTAAGCATGTTAGGTAAGTACATCACCAAATCAGCCCACAATCGAAAGTAGTAAGCTGCCCCAAAATTTGGACAGCATAACCCCTGTTTTGTCCTATTTTTCCTCTCCAAATTCAACACAAAATTTCATGGACAAACCATCCAAATCAAGACCGCAAATGATAGGCTATACAAGTTACTAATTTCAAAACCATAAAGCCACCAAAAAATAGACAAGTATTCAGCTCACATGTCTCCATATCAAGGCTGGCCATAAAGCAAAAGTTCAACTCTACAAGCTGAAATTTCCATAAGCAAGCTAATAGAACATGTACAAGCTGGAAAAATCACATGGCATAGCTAAAAATTCATAGTGAACATGATATTAACATATTAACGCTCATTTTCCACAACTAAAGCTGGAAATTTTGATTCCTTACACCAATCATGAATTTTTTCACATAATATCCCATAATCAAGCTTTAAATCTCCTCAAAAACAAGACAAAAGAGATCAAATGGGTTGTAGGCATTATTACCTTAAATCCCTATGAAGAGAGGCTGCCAAGACCTTGTTCCTCCTAAATCTTTCCACTAAAGCCTTTGATTTTCCTTGGTTATCACTTTTTATGGTGTAGTTTGCAAGATCAATGGTTAAAACTCAAGATTCAAGCAAGAAATTGAGGTTGAAGATGAAGTTTTCTTTCTTTGTTTTTCTCTCAAGAGGTTCGGCCATGATGAAGAAAGAAATGAAGAAAAATTGGCCAGAAGGAAAGATAAGAAGGAAAGAAAATTCTTAGTCAAACTTGCTTGGATGGCCAACATTTGTCAAAACAACCAATTTTCCTCTTGTTTTTGTTTCTTTTCCTCTTGTTTTTGGTCAAAAATTTCGGCTGGTCTTAGGGTTAGATTAAGGGAGGATTAAATGAAATAAAAACAAGGAGATTAGAGTAAAAAAGTATTAGTCAAGCAGTGTACTCAACAGGTAACAACGGCGCACGTCAGTTCAAGCTTATTTTCCTTAATTCTCTTGTACTTTTGTTTTAACTTATGATTTACTAACTTATTATTAGCACTTCTAATCACACACTTGTTCTTACTTAATACCCGCTCTTATCCACCAAATTTAATACACATATCTCACCAAGTGATCACACTATCAAAATGAACCAAAACAAAAGTATGCACCATTTCTTTAGAAAAATCATAACTTAAGTTATAATTATCAAAAATTCGTATAACTTGGCCTGTTAAAAAGTAGACTTCAAATACTAATAATCTTTAGAAGACATCTCAAAAAGATTCATTTTATAAGTTGGTCCAAATTGAGCCGTAATCTACTATAACATTCCTATTTTTACTTGTGCAAGGAAAAATTTTCAGTCAACTTTGCCGATTTTCTGATATTTATAGAAATTGAATCAAACTCTGAATTTTATATCGTAAGAAACTCTATGAGTCTAGTTTCAAACGCAACAAATAGAACTCAATTCCGACTTTTCTATACTAAGTTATAGCCAATTTCCCAAAGTTGCGGCAGAGCCTCCTGCGAAAATTTTCAGATTTTCTAACAACTTGAAAATATGAAACTTTTCTTAACAAAATTTCACTCCCTTGGCTCAAATTCAACCATTAAAACAACCAAGAATTTAAGGCAAGTAAGTTCAAATAAGAGATAGAAAGACAAGTAAAATTTCGGGGCCTCACAATTATCACAGCTAATGACCGGTTAATCATGATTAGAAAAACAAAAGCGATAAAAACTTGCTCAAAATAATATCATCAAATAACCAAGTAGATATCACAAACAAGATATCGAAAGTTCATTCATAACCCTAGACATAAACTTTAGCAAAACATGAAAACAAACACCAAACCTATATTATAACTAGACATGAACTTAAATACAAAAGAGAAAGTGATAGGAGAGAAGTCACCTTTATCACATGAGTTTCAATTTCTCCATCTTTAACTCTTCAAATCTTCATCCAAGTCTAGCTACAAATACAAGAAGAATAAACTACTTTAGCTATACTATACTAATGAATTAAGAAAAACTAGTAAAGACAACATTTTTGTGGAGTTTCTCTAACCTTCCAAAGTTGTGAAAATGTTCCCCAAAGGCATTTATTTATAGAGGAATTTCATGCAAAAGAAAAAGTGTTAAATCATGATAAGATTCTCCTTGAGCCTATAAACAAGCTAGATTTGAGTTGTAAAGCTTCTTTGGCAGATGTCTTGGTCTGTTTCCACCAAAATTCTTGCAGAAAAATTGGTCAAAAAGCTTGTGTGAACAAAGCACAAATTGCAGAGCAAGTTGCAACCGATATTGAAGAAACCGCGACCTAAAAAATGTAACCTATGGTCACGTATTGCACCCACATTTTGCTTTTTTTGCAGATTTGCTCATTTTGGTTGTTCTTTCATCCTTGCTCTATTTTTGTACCAACTTTCACTAATAATTTCTTGATGATGGAGGCTGAACTAACTCTTGTACAAAATATGAAATTGTAGTCCTTTGAGTTAACTTTCCAATGCATCAAGAATCATCCAATTTGAAGGTTTGTGGATTGAGAAATGACCAAAATACCCTTAATTGGTCAATCCCATGTTTCAACTTTCGACAACAAAATTGCACTTCTGTATTTTGACATTTTTGACGATGAAAACAGTTAAACTAGACCTCGAGGTCAAATGTAGGCTATGTATTATTTCAAATGACACAATAATCATCTCAATCCGATACTTGTAACTCAAGATATAGCCAAAATATCAACAGATGTCAAAACTGAAAATCTTGCATGTCATCCTTTGAATATTTTGCACTTCATATCTTCTTTAAATCACTTCAAATCATCAATAATCATCTAATTATCTTCTCAATTCACTTACTTTGATGATTGAATCATTAAACCTACAAAAACATGAAGTTTTCACCATTAAAATTCATAGAAATGCAACTTTTGATACTTAAATTACAAAATGTATATTTTCACTAGAAATCTAGTTAATTAGCTATAAAAATAATTAAAACACACTAAAACTAACTAATAAGACACACTAAAAACATGTAAAATACACACATATCAAATTTTTTCACTCTTGAACCATTGCTTGTTCTCAAAAATTAGAAATACAAACCAACAATGATCCAAAACTTTGAAATTAAACATATGTGAACAATTCAACTTAAATAAGGTAAATAACCATTATGCAATCATTCAATTAACTTCAAGTACTCATAATATCAAGTAAAGGAGAGCCAATTATACCATAATCGTAACTAGTTCAACTCAATTTCTCATCCTTTTCTAATTTCACAAGCAAGTAACTCATATGGTCAATGAAAATGCTTCCTAAATCCATGATCATTTCTCTTCTAAAATTCAACCAGAGATTTAATTCATATAACATATCTAAATATTTACTTAAGTTGTGAAAGTACCTTTTGATGCGAAAATCGATATTTTTGGATGAAAATTGCCGGTTACTCAACACTTCACATTCTCAAGTTGCTTTGCATACTCTTAATTTTAGTACCATTTTATGTAAAAGTCAACATTTATAGATGAAAACTCTTGGTTACTAAGTACAAGAACCATTGGAGTAGAACAACTTTTATTCTCTGTCTTTTTTGTATTCTTTTTTTCTTTTTTTTTGATGAACAAGATAATAAAAATTCCCTCAAAGAATAATCATGACAAGAGTATTACAATTATTGACCATATTTATCACTTAACTATGTAAAATCAAGTAGAGAGAAGAAATTTCATCAAATTTGTAAATCGTAGGGATAATTTTCTTCATTTTTCAAGATATACTTTCCTAGAAATACACAAATTATAATCTCTTAATAGTCATTTTCAAGGTAAATGAGAAAAGAAATTTTCAAATCACATATATTTATCTCAATGTAGAAAGAATTTGAATTACTAATGGTATGGAACTTGTTACCCTTGAATAAAATTGAAAAAATTGAAACCATTTGGGTAATTTTACAATTTTGGACAGGATTTTGAAAACTTTTGGCAGAGTATCCCTTTATAAATGGACAAAACTCCCTGTCAATAAACCTAAGATTGACAACATTCAAGTGCAAGAAATATTTTCAAGGCAAGTACTAATCATTTCAATCGCAACCAACATATATAATTTCAATTCTCCCCCTCTATACTTAATATGCACATTGTTCTCAATGTGTAAAAGAAGAAACCAATATAAAGAAAGGAATACTCTCCTGTTGATGTGATTGAAGTGCGCAAATATGAAGTTTCAGAATCCATCATGAAATTTATGATCCATTTGCTGCAATTCAACAAAAAGAAAACTTCATGAGTTCCATTTATAACCATTAGTAATAGAAACCTAAGAATGAGAAACAAACTACTATGGTTCAAGAGAAGCAAAGGCAAAAACAAAGGTATTAATAAATATAAAATGGCAATTCGGAACTCTACGCCTTTGTCTTTGTGATGTACCCATATAAAATTGACAAGAAATTTCTCAATATACAATAAAAACACTTTACGTCACACATTTTTCACTCCTAAAATTCCACACAAATTTCTATATTCTTCATATATTCAAAATTTATCATCCAATCAAGTTCTATATGAAGATTAAGCAATCAAATTGTCTAAAAATATCATCATATAAGGAATGTATACATGCAAGTATTATAAACAAGTCATATTTTAGCAATTTGAACCATCCAATTATGCTTAACAACATTTTAAGAGAAATTACTATATTGATCATAAAATAGAAATATGCATAAATTAAAACATTGCATAGATAATCATATTCCCATATTTGATCATCTAAACATGCTTTAAAATATTAAATAAGCATAATAGAACTTATATATATCAACAAATAATGTCACAAATTCACCATTTAAAGTGTATGATAAGAGTATATTTTACGTGTTTTTAGTGTGTTTTATTAGTTAGTTTTGGTGAGTTTTATTTAGTTTTATAACTAATTAGTTAGGGTTTTGGTACAAATATACATTTTGTGGTTTAAGTGGCAAAAATTGCATTTCTATGGATTTTACTGGTGAAAATTTCATGTTTTTGTAGGTTTAATGATTCAATCATCAAATAGCATGAATTGAGAAGAGAATTGGATAATTATTGATGATTTGAAGAGGTTTAAAGAAGACATAAGGTGCAAAACATTCAAAGGAAGAAATGCAAGTGAAGACAGTTTTGACACTTTATCATATTTCGGCTATATCTTGAGTTACATGCATTGGATAGAGGTGATTCTGATAACATTTTGAAGCTAAGAGATAGATCTACATTTGGTATGAAAACATTAAAATTCAGTTTAGTCATTTTCCTTGTCAAAAGTCGAAATACAGAAGTATATGTGTATGGTCTCTGAGCAGTAAAGGGTATTTCTCGGTCCTCAGAGCTCCAAATTGGATGATTTTTAATTAATTGGAAATCGAACTCAAAGTACTATAACTTCATGTTTTGCACAAGAGTTAGTTCAGTCTCCATCATTGAGAAAATAGCAGTTGAAGTGATGCCAAATTCACAGAAGTGAATACGCGACACTTGAATACGAGAGTGGAAGTCGCGTATTCTATAGTCGTGTATTGTAGCCTGATTTCTGCAATTTGCTCAGCCACTTGCTCTGCTTTCACACTACTTTCCAGCTCTACTATAGCCAAGAATTTCGGCTGCACATGTTCAAGGAAGCTTGTGGAAGAAAAAAGGAGTTTTATGTCTTGTCCAAAAAATCACTTTTTGACTCTCTTAACACTAGAGAAGTTAGAATCATTAGGAGGGAGAGAATGGAACATATGAGAGGTGGTTGTCATCAGATTTAAGTAGGAGAACTTAGTAGTAAGTCTTGTTTTGTTCTCTTTAGCTAGAACTTTGGTGAGAACAATTGGAGACTTCATTGTACAACTCATTTGTTGAAGAAATAGAAGATTATTGGATGCTTCTTCACTAATTTTGGCTAAGTTTTCTTTATCTATCTTTTACTTGTGATTCAATATGTGTTCATGCAATGAAGCAATGTTCTTTCTTGTCATTTATTCCATGAGTAGCTAAATATCTAGATCTAAGGAGTGGATAAACCTCATGGCTATTTGATATGAAGTGAATATGATTTACACTTGTTACACCTTGTATTAACTTGTTTATTTATGCATGCTTGTCACTTGTTGTTGCTTAATCACCAATAACAAGTTTTTAGTTGTTATTATTCAATGAAAGTTGGTAATAATGATGGAACAACATAAATAGAGCTTGAATAGTAGACTCATGACAATAGAAATACACTTAAATGGATTAAACTTGCATTTCATGAAGGAAACAAGAGTAAATCTAGTTATTCACCATAAGAATAGGGAAAACTAGTCTATTTTAGGCCATTTCATCATGAGAATGAGATTTGGTAATAGTGAAAATGAATCCTTAGTTAAACAAGAGTTGTAACAAGAGGTAAATCTATTTATCTGTATCTTTTATGCCATAAGTGGAGTCTATATCCCTAAACTCAAGTATTTAGTGAATTTCTCCATTATTACCTTGCAAATATCTAGTTAAGGCTAGTTAGGAAGTAGCAATTACAACTTCTCTTGTTTAAATTGATCATTAGTCTAAATAATAGAGTAAGTAAGAACCTAGTACTTGCAAAGTTGCTCCCTGTGAGATCGACTTGATATATACCCTAAACTACTAATTTGACCTGTATACTTGCAATAAAACGGGGGTAATTCGGAATTAAACTTGCACTTATATAAAAAACTCATCAGTGTATCATTAAACTCAAAAGATATGCAAATGATAACTATTAAAATACCAAGTTAAGTTCAAGAAATTTACCTCAAATTAGTAGAGTGATATTTGGTGATGCAAATGATGCAAAAATCCCTATGAAACACCCTTAAATTGACCCCTAATTACTTGAATTAGAAGCTATGAACCCTAACCTTCAACCGATTTTTGAGTTGTTTTTCTTGGATTTTAATTAATTAAAAAGGGTCTATGAAGGTCAAATGATGTTTGTTGGATTCTTTCTTGCAAGAAAAGGTGGAAAAATAAGAAATTGTGAAATGTGTGTAAGAGTGTGAGGAATACATGAGGTGAAGAAGAAGAACATGAAACAGAGAACTCACTTTTTTTGCTATTTAAAACAAGGGGTGAAAACGCGACTTGAGGAAAATGTGATTTATGCTCACGTTTTCTTTGAGTTGCATTTTCTGCTTTAAAGTTGCATAAACGAATACGTGACTTCAAGGAATACGCGATCTGAAGTCGTGTTTTGGTGCCCGCGTATTCTTCTTTAACTTTGCAGAATTGAATATGTGGCTGGAGAAAACATGACTTGAAGTTGCGTATTGAGCTACGTTTTCACAGTTCTGTAATTTTTCTGCAGAATTGTCTTACTTTTCAAAAATTACACTTGTTGCCCCAATTGCTCAAAATGCATCATAGTTTTTTTTATCACAATAATCAATGTGAGCACATGTAAAATGATCAGAACATGCATTTTAACCCTCTTTAATGAATCAAAAACAACTTTTACTCAAATTAAGGGATTGAGTTCCTTGATCGAACTTCACTTTTTTCACCTCATTTGATCACCTTAACTTCTATTTTCCAATCTTACAAAACAAAAAATAACAAAATAATTTAAACACATAATTTAAACATAAAATCATACCAAATTAACATAAATTACCAAAACATTGGATTATCTCCCAATTAGTATTTTTGTTTATAGCCGTTGGCTCGAATATATAATTTCATATTATATAATTTTTATATAATTTCATTTTATATAATTTCGAATATATAATTTTTCAAGGAGGCTTTGTCAATAAATAATTCACCATTTTAGGTCGTGGTGGATTAATAAATGGTGGTTTAATAGCAAAAGTCACATATTCAAATGATATCAGAGGTGGAAGTCGCTTACCTATCTCAAGTGATTCATAGATGTTACCATGAATATGTGTCACTTGAGAGCTCACCAAAGGAATGTCGGCATGATCTTCTTGGAAGATAAGATCTTTAGAACCTTCACCTTCAAAGCACTCCTCAAGAGCGATTAAATATGAATCATTGACGCCAATTTCTTGAGATTCAAAGTTAGTTCCAAAGATATTATCTTGTGAAATGGACTCTTTCTCATTGAAACACATATTAGATGCACCGTTTTCATCAAAATGCAATTTATTTTCAAGTATAACATTTCCACCATTCATGCTAGGGTTATTTTTTATATCATTAGAAGAAATAACTTCACACAAAACATGTAAATGACCTTGTATTCTACCAACGTGAGAAACTAATTCATCTAACCTTTTCTCAACTCTATCAAAACGGTTAGAGGTTGCATTTGCCAGCTTTTCTATAACTAATTCCCAAGATGACTTAGAATCGTCAGCTAATGGTTCACTTTCTAATTCCCAAGATAAAGATACATTAGCTAACCTTTCTATTGTTAATTCGCAAGATAGTTCAGATTTATATTAAACACATTCGGATTGGTAATCATATAAACAAGGAGAAGTACTATTAGTACTATTAATCATATAACATTTCCACCGTTCATACTAGGGTTATTTTTTATATCATTAGAAGAAATAACTTCACACAAAACATGTAAATGACATTGTATTCTACCAACGTGAGAAACTAATTCATCTAACCTTTTCTCAACTCTATCAAAACAGTTAGAGGTTGCATTTGCCAGTTTTTCTATAACTAATTCCCAAGATGATTTAGAATCGTCAGCTAATGGTTCACTTTCTAATTCCCAAGATAGAGATACATTAGCTAACCTTTCTATTGTTAATTCGCAAGATAGTTCAGATTTATATTAAACACATTCGGATTGGTAATCATATAAACAAGGAGAAGTACTATTAGTATATTGATTATCCCAACCATAAGCATAAGAATTACCCCACTTAGGACCATATTGATCAAAATAAGAATTGCAATGCCCAAATTTATCAAAATAATCCATATTTTGTGGTTGCCTACATGTATGAGTAGCATGATAATTTCTACACAAATCACAAATCAAACGAATAGAATTAAAAAGCATTAACATTTCTCTTTTGTTCAATCTCATGCATAATAGTGTCCAATTGAACTTTTAATGTTATAACATCAAGTTTAGTCTTTAAACTCCTTAAACCATTTTCAAACGACATACCTTCAGAAATTTCTTGGTTATCTCTATTCAATGAGTTTTGCACTTGGTAACAATCCATTGCTGATCTTCCATTTTTTCAAACACTGTTCGCCCATGTTTTTTACTCCCCTTGAATCCCTAAACATACTTTCAAAGTAATTCAAAAATAAGTTTAGTCAAGAAGAATAAGTGACTCGACACATATAAAAAAAGATACTAAACACAAAATAAAAAATTCAACAAGACACTAAACACAACAATTAAGACACTAGACACAACAAAAACAAAAATAATAAGTAAAACTATCTAAATTAATAAAGTTATTATTAGCACCGATATTGACAAAATCTTCCCCGACAACGATGCCAAAAACTTGATGAGCATATATATATAACAATTAGCTTATCTATAGTCAAGTTTTATATTTATACATCATAAATACCCCACACGCGACTTTTCGCAAGTATATGAATCGTGATTGAGTATAAGATATTAAGGGTCAAACCCACAGGAAAGAGTTTCAATTATCAATAGTTTTCAAACTCTTTTATTATTTAGACTATCACAAGTGTAAGAAATTAGATTTACACTATAAGCATGAGATAAAAGTAGTATAAATAACAATAAAAGCTTTTAAAGGTATGGAATTCCTCACTACTCTTGCAAATGAAATTACCGGTTAAGTGAATATTATTATTTTGGCTAGTTATGGCATAATTTCCTCATATATGTGAAACCTACTCTCATAGTGAATCAAGTATACTTGTAACTAAGTCATACCTACTCTCGTGGTTATGAAATTAATTACAAACTCATTTCTTCTATGAAACTACATGAAACAAGTCACTAAAGTTACAAAGGTGCACCTCTACTCTAGTGAGTGTACTCTCTAAATTTATCACTTCCTTGAATTAGTGTTAACTTCCAATTCTCATTGCAAACTTAACACCTTAAGATTATCACAACTAATGGCCGGTCAATCATGATTAGAAAAGTATAAGTGATAAATAACTTGTTCAAAATAATATCATCAAATAACCAAGCAGATATCACAAACAAGATATAGAAAGTTCATCCATAACTCTAGGCATAAATTTTAACAAAACATGGAAACAAACGCCAAATTTGTATTATAGTTAAACATGAACTTAAATACAAAAGAGAAAGTGATAAAAAAGAAGTCATCCTTGTCACATGAGCTTCAATCTTTCCTTCTGTGCTCTTCAAATTTTCATCTAAATCTAACTACAAATATAAGAAGGATAAACTACTCTAACTATACTATACTAATGAACTAAGAAAAACTAGTGAAAACTACATTTTTGTGGAGTTTCTTTAACCTTTCAAAGTTGTGAAAATGTTCCCCAAAGATCTCTATTTATAGAGGAATTCAATGCAAAAGACAAAAGTGTTAAATCATGTTAAGATTCTCCTTGATCCTATAAACAAGTTAGATTTGAGTTGTAAAACTTCTTTGGCAACTGTCTTGGTCTGTTTCCATCAAAATTCTTGCAGAAAAATGGGTCAAAAACTTATGTGAACAAAGCACAAGTTGCAGCCAAAATTGAAGAATACGCGACCTCGAAAATGCGACCCGAGATCACGTATTGTACCCACGTTTTACTCTTTTGCAGGTTTGCTCATTCTGGTTGTTCTTCATCCTTGCTCTATTTTTGTACCAAATTTCACTGATATTTTCTTGATGATGGAGGCTAAATTAACTCTTGTACAAAACATGAAAGTTGTAGCCCTTTGATTTAGCTTTTCAATGCGTCAAGCATCATCCAATTTGGAGCTCTGTGGACTAATAAATGACCAAAATACCCTTAACTGGTCAATCCCCTATTTCAACTTTCGACAACAAAATCTCACTTCTTCATAACAAATGTAGAGCTATGTGTTAGGTTCAAAATGACATAAGAATCACCTCAATCCGATACTTGTAACTCAAGATATAGCCGAAATGAAAAACTTACATTTCATCCTTTGAATATTTTGCATTTCATATCTTCTTTAAATCACTTCAAATCATTAATAATCATCTAATTATCTTCTCAATTCGCTCACTTTGATGATTGAATCATTAAACCTACAAAAATATGAAGTTTCCACCATTAAAATTCATAGAAATGCAACTTTTGATATTTAAACCACAAAATGTACATTTTCACTAGAAATCTAGTTAATTAGCTATAAAAATAATTAAAACACACTATAACTAACTAATAAAATATACTAAAAACATGTAAAATTCACACTTATCACATCATCCCTTTTATTTGTAAAGATAAACGAAAGCAATCTATGTAGGTTAGCTCCATCGAGGGATGAGGTTCATAAATCCCTTGGGTATAGCCAATTTGTGGGGTGCTGATACTAATGCCTCTATGTTAAGTCAGCATCAACAACAAAAATAGTTCCAAAATTGAAAGGCATTTATTGGCATATCGGGAATTCCTGCAACAGCGGCAACAGTGCCATTTGGTCCGGCATGAACTCTTGACTGAACACAATCATCATTGTTTCCTTTGGAAGGCAATGGCATTCATGAAGATGAGCTTCTGAACAGACAAATCTGGAGAGTAAAAGTACTCCACATATTTGGATTGATGTTAGAACTAAACATTTTGCCATTGGCTAAAGGATTGCTGAATATGTACATGGAAGGAAGTAGTAGATGCAAGGTGAAAGTAAGTTGCTAAGTGACTGTGTAGGAAATTTCAACAAAGCTTTAATGTTTATTTATTAGTGGTCTACGTTTCATATTTGGTTGGTCAATTTGTGTTGGAGCTGTATGGGATTATTCCCTTTATTACTAGTATTAGGATTCGGTAGCTATCTTGGGGATATTACTAGCATATTAGATAAAAAGCCCTATAGGGTGAAGAAAATTAAACCAAGCTATTTCACTATTAGTTTCCTGATTCCCTTTGGTGTCTTATTTGCTTAGTTTCCATATTAGATTAGGAAATCTCAAATCAATTTTCAAATAAATTTTAGCTTACAATTGTATTTATTTTAGGAAACTTTGTAGTCTATAAATACTACTAGTCTATTTGAAGAGTTGAGTTGGGTTGTAAGAGTAGGTTTGAAAGAAAGTTTCATAGTTGAGATTTGTGAGTTGTCGTGAGCGAAAGGCTACGACTTGGTATTGTTATTACTAGGTTTTGGATTAAATAAATTATTGAGTATTTGTTGAGTATTTTTCTCCTCCTTTTCCCACATATTTTTATATATGTGCGTCAAAATTGCTTCCGCTGTGTGTGTGCGTGATTTTTCATGCCAACATAGGGCTTATTGTATAGGAGTCTCTAGTCTCAGATATATGTATCAATGATAGCCTCGAGTCATGGTATTTTTTGCATTAAGAATACTACTGTAGCTGCAGCCCTTTGTCAATACGAGAGGAATTTCCTTTCCCTGTTAATCAATTTCTTGTAAATGTTCCTGTGGGTTTATGTTATTGTTAATTTGGGTCCATCAAAGTGGTACAAAGTTACGGTAGATTAAAATATGGTAAACCCTAACACCAATATTATTTGTTCTCTCCAAAAACTAAAAACAAAAGCAGAATTTAATTTTTGAGAGAGACAGATGATGATCTATTTCAAGGCATGTAAATTACATCGATATATTAAACCTACACTTGCTCAGGACGCTAGTGAGGATGATAAGGTGAAGGATAATTTGGCTTTGCCACAAATTCATTAGGCAATTGTGATGTTAGCTTTTGGAAAAATTATTACGGCTGATATGACAAATGAGTCTAGGGATATATTAGATAAGACATACAAAGGGATTGACAGAGTCCAACAAAATAATTTGATGATGTTGATGAGGAAATTTGAACTCGTGACGATGGAGAAGTCGTAATATATTGAATTTTACTTTTTTCGTTTGTCAGATATTAAAAATAAGATGGCACTTAATCAGCATGACCTTCATGTCAAGACATTTGTTGAGAAAGGTTTCAATACCTTGTTCATGAAATTTGATCATGTGATAGTGTGATCCAAGAGATAAAAGATTTGAAGAATTTCACTATTGAAGATTAATAGTGATCATTAATTCTGCATGAACAAAGAATTAATGGGAAGTTGGAAGATACTCCACTGAAGGATAAAATAGAGAAGGTGCAGCATGACGTAGTTGAATTTAAGAAGCAATAGCGATGTCAAGGAGTAAAGTGAATTCAATCAGAGGAACCCAGGCTACAATAATAGAGGTGGTTACAATAACAAAACTGGTCATGGCAACAATCATAAAGGCAGTGGAGGTACATCAAATTATGGATCTGGTAGAAGTAATAATTTTAGTTTTAGAGGTGGTCTTGGTAGATGCAGAGATGGTAATTTTGGCAAAAGAAATAGTTTTAATTAAAATAAGTTTAAGAATAATTTTGGACAGAGGGTTCAATATTATAATTGTGAAAAATTTGGTCATGGACAATTTGAATGTAGATTTGGAGAAAATGTAGACAGAAATTTTCAAACTAATGTTGCTAACAAATAGGTTCATGATGAATAGTCGCTAACTAGATTAGGGTTTCTTCCTAATTTCTCGAAGCCGTACATCGTGAGAAGAGTGGAGAATCCATGGCGGCTGCATGGCCGCCAAACCCAACGCAGGGAGACCCTCCCCGTCCCTCCAAATCCTTTGCGGATATAGTGGCGGGCAGAGAACTCTCTGTGGACAAGGAGATTGAGACATTGGGATATCATAGAGGAGAACCAGCTCTGGTTTTGTCGCACCAAGAGCTGTTGGGGCTGACTGAGCCCTACAAGAATGCTTTAGTGGGCAGATTTACGCTCAAGCAGTCGACGATGGAGGTCATCCGCCGTTTCTTCGTTACGCTGGGGCTGAAGGGATCGTGCTCGGTGGGGCTGCTAGATGCTAAGCATGTTCTGATTAGGCCAGAACTAGAGGAGGATTACACGTGGTTATTTGTCCGACGCACCTGGTTTATTCAACAATCCCCCATGCAAATATCCAAATGGACGATAGATTTCAAGGCAGGTCAGGAGTGTGCCATCGTTCCCATATGGGTGAATCTGTCGGGGCTCCCTCTACCTTTTTTTGACAGGAAATTGCTACTGAAGATTGGCTCGCTGATGGGTCGGGCACTGCAGGTGGATATGGCAACCTTGGACATGAGGTGACCGTCTGTGGCAAGGCTCCTAGTTGAGGTAGATGTGGCCAAGCCACCAATTACACGATTCTGGTTGGGGTGATGAAGAACATGGGCAGTGGCAGAGAGTGGAGTTCGAAATTTGACTAGCTTTCTGCAAGCATTGCGAGAGGATTGGACATGGGGAGCAGGAGTTCTATCGGCTACATCTCAAACGCAAACCAGCAAGGAGAGAGGCTGGGATTCCCAGCCAAGTTTACATGCCGAAAGAGCTAAGGGAGCGGGAGAGTTTGCCTGATGCTAGAGGCGCACAGAATGACTTGCCCAGGGGGATAGCTGGGCAGCGAGAAGCAGGCTCATCTTTGGGGAGTCAGGAAGAGACTGACGGTGGTGGGCAGCAGGGGAAACACCAGGCGAGGGAGAATCTAGCTCTGACATCCGAGAGTGGTATGGGGTTGTCCGAGGGGGTGCTGGCCATAACGCCTTCCCCTCCAGAAGACAGCACAGCAGATCGGGTAGAAGGAAACCCACCTGCGTATGCCATAGAGGTGGAACTAGAGACTGACAGAGGTGGGCAGCAGGAGGACCATCAGGTGAGGGAGGCTCTTGCGCTGACATTCGGGAGTGGTTTTGGGCTGTTAGAGGTGGTGCTGGCCGCAGAGTCTTCTCCTCCGAAAGACAACTCAGCAGATCGGGTGGAGGGCAACACACCTGCGCATGTCGTAGAGGTGGAGCTGGCCAACTCCTTTGTTGTATTGGGAGCTATGGAGGATGGGCTTGAGCTGACACCTCCTTGAATGCCGAAGGGAGGGAGTCGCTCTGTTGGGGTCGCCTCTCCCTTGGTCTCCCCGCGAGCGCCTTCTTTCCGGCGTGCCCAATCTGTGGGCGCGGCGTTGCTCAATTCGTGATTTGCTGCAGTTTAAGAAGTTGCTGGACCAAAGAATGTACGACTCAAGCCTTTTGGATGTGCACGTGCCACGGGGTGCTGTGATTCACGCACAAGACGTTACTTTACTGAACAGCTTAAGCAGGAAAATGGGACGGCCCGTGAACTACAACAAGAATTTGCAATCGTTCCTCTCTCAAGCTAAGTCTTTTATCCTTTCTCATGATAAGTCGCATTAATATGCTGATATGGAATATACGGGGTGTCTCCCGTAAGGATTCGCAGTGGTATCTACGTAAATTATGTGTTGATAATCATGTTCGGTTACTAGTATTGATTGACCCTATGACTAATGCTAGTCAATTGCCCTTAATTTGTCGTATGTTGCATTTTTCAAAGTTGATTTCGGTTTTGGAGGGTAAAATGTAGGTCTTGTGGAAGTATGAGCTGGTAGTTCAGCTTCACGAAATGGGAGATCAGTTGGTGAACATCGATATAATCTGGGGGGATTATTCTTTCCTTCTTTCGGCAATATATGCCAAATGCACATGGGTAGGGAGGCGAGAGTTATGGGAGGTGATGGAGTCAATTCGTAGCCGTACTGAGGGACCATGGATGGTGGCAGGAGGTTTCAACGTCATTACGAATGCCCAAGAGCGCTCTGGGGGGCCCCACCAAACACTCGTAACATGGAAGAGTTTAATGATACGATATTCAATTGCGGGCTGGCAGAGGTGAACTTCGTTGGGTCACCCTTCACTTGGACGAATGGAGTGCTTTGGCAGCGGTTGGACAGAGCATTAACTAACGCAGCCTGGTCAGACTTATTTGCTACTACTACAGTCTCACACTTAATGCGTGGTCGCTCTGACCATGCTCCGCTCTTGATTCGGAGTGGATATTCTAAGCCCAGAACTTCGTCATTTAGGTATCTGAATGTATAGAAGCGACACCCGGGATTCCTAGAGATGGTTCAACAGGCGTGGTCCTCCCCGGTTGATGCTAGGGGTATGGTGGGATTCCCTCGGAGGTTGGTCAACGTTAAAGTGACACTATGGCAGTGGAGTCGAAAAACCTTTGGTAATATTTTCCAGACTGTCAAGGACGCAGAAGCGCTACTTTGCACGCTAGAGGAGGAGTTTGATACAAGGCGGGATGAGGCAACCAAAGGACATCTAGGGGAAGCTCAGGCAGGTTATGCGAGGGCGCTGATGGTGGAGTGCGAGTTCTGGCGGCAGAAATCGTCGGCCCGATGGATTCAAGAAGGTGATGCTAATACCAAGTCCTTCCATTCCGTCGTCAAGTAGCGAAGGAATGCGAACTTTATAGGACGGATCAAGGATGAGTTAGGGTGTTGGCTGGAGGAAGAGGAGGCCATTAAGGGTTCGGCCACTCAGTTCTTTCAGAAGTTGTTCACGTCTGACTTCCAGGACAGGTCGACCCCGGTGATAGATTTCTCGCTCCCAAGTGTCAATCAAGAGGATAATGATAGGTTATAGAGCCTCCCCACTTTGGACGAGGTCAAAACGGTGATATTCTCGCTATCTCCTGAGAGCGCCCTTGGGCCTGATGGCTTTGGGGCAGGTTTTTATCAGACGTGTTGGCAGATCATAGGTAAGGATTTGGTGGACGCGGTGTAGGAGTTCTTTCAGGGGTTCAACAGCCGCGGGATTTCTCCAGTGCAACTATTGTGTTGATTCCAAAGGTCCAAGGGGCGGCTCAATGGAAGGAGTTTCGACCGATCAGTCTTTGCAATGTGAGCGCAAAGGTGATTTCCAAAATTTTGGCAAATCGCCTTACGGCTTTGCTTCCCATGTTAATTTCTCCATGGCAGACAGGCTTCGTACCAGGGCGGGGTATTACAGAGAATATTTTGTTGGCTCATGAGCTCGCTCTCGACCTAGATAGGAAGCCGTGGCATCCCAATTTGATGTTGAAACTCGACATGGAGAATGCATACGACAGGGTGGAGTGGAGTTTCCTCATATTTATGCTTCGCTAGTTTGGCTTCTAGGAGCGGACGGTCGACCTATTGTTCCGAACCGTTTCAAACAATTGGTTTTCAGTATTAATCAATGGGTCACTAGGTGAGTGTTTTAGGGCTACTCGGGGTGTCCGCCAGGGGGACCCTCTTTCTCCGGCGCTGTTCCTATTGATGTCGGAGTACTTGGGAAGAGGGCTACAGCATTTATTCGATCAAAAAGAGAGTCGTTATTTTGTCTCAGCTGGTTCTCAAGTCCCATATCTCGCTTTTGCTGATGATATATTAGTCTTGGCTCGCTGTTCCGAGGATTGCCTGGACTCATTGGTGGCTTTCTTCACTTGCTATCAGGCTGTTTCTGGGTAGCAGATCAATAGGGGTAAGAGCTTGTTTATTCTGTCTAATAGAGTCTTGGAGGATAGTGTTGATCTGGTGCGACAGAAACTAGGCTTTCAGCAGTAAATGCTCCCATTCGTATATTTGGGAGCCCCAATCTCTAGCGGCAGGCTGACGTGCACTCTCTTCGATCCCATTGTGGCAAAAATGCAGAGTCGTTTGTCGCATTGGAGCTCCAGATTGCTCTCAGCAGGGGGTAAATTGATCCTCTTACGACATGTACTCTCATCTATCCCAATGTACATGCTGCAGATTCTTCAACTACCAAAAGCTATTTTCCAGAGGTTGGGTAGTTTGTGCAACGCCTTCTTGTGGGATAAAACGGATGGCTCGAAAGGCATTCACTGGGCCTTATGGGACAAGATTTGTTTTCCAATATCAGAGGGGGGCTTGGGGGTATGGTCATTTGGGGACATGAGTGTGGCATTTGCTTGCAAGCTGTGGTGGCAATTGCGACAGAATAGATCCTGTTGGGTGGAATTCATGCATGTGAAGTACATTATGGGCGGGGCACCCGTCTTAGGTGCAGGTTCGTAGGCCCACAGGGATCTAGCGACGGCTAGTGCAGGTCCGAGATTTCATGGAGTCAAGGATTCGGTGGTGTTTGGGAAAAAGATTTGTTGCCTTTTGGTATGACAGGTGGTTGCTGGAGATGCCCTTGGCTGCTGTGGTGGGCATGGTTGATCCTTCGCACATGCTCATGGTAGAGTTTTTTTGGGGAGTGGGGATGGAACACCGAGTTACTACAGACCTGGTTACCTATGGGCTTGGTTCGTCAGGTCCAGGGAATTACTTTATACCCGGATCAGGACGATGAGATGGTGTGGTTGGGGTCTACGTCGGGCCTCTTTACAGTGAAAGATGGTTGGGAGGCCCTGCATCCACGAAGGAACATATCTCTGGTTGATAGGTTCTTATGGAATAGTCTCCTCTCGCTGAAGTTCTCCTTCCTTGTTTGGAGAGTGCTGCGTAACTTGGTTCCGATAGAGGTGAATCTCCAGAGGCAGGGTGTGATGAAGTCTCGGTGCAGCTGCTGCTCTCTGCAGGAGGAATCCTTGAACCACCTTTTTCTTGGGGGGCCAGTGGCAGAGTTTGTGTGGCGGTCCTTCCGACAACGATTCAGTATTCTTCACACTAGCTCAAGGTCGATCTCGGCAAAGTGCTTATCTTGGTTCACTTCCACATCTTCGGTCTCGGCGAATCACATACAAACGGTCACACCATGCTTGATTTTATAGGGCATATGACAGGTACGGAATAAGGCTCGGATGGACTCGTAGGGGATAATTTGGGCAGTGGGTAGTGTAGTTGAGCAGCAAGGGAGGGCGCAAGTGCTTTCCTTAGCACATTTCAAAGGGGATTCGGATGACCCTTGGGCATTACTGGCGACTTGGAGACCGCGGGTTGCGAGGCATGTGGTGACATTCTGGAAGCCACCACTGCAGGGAGCTGTCAAGCTAAATACAGATGCCCGTGTGGCAAGGGGAAAAGTGGCAGGGGGAGGCTTACTGCGGGATCATGAGGGTAGATTGATTTTCGCGTTTTACAAGGAGTTCGGGGAGGTCGATGTGCTGACTGCCGAGAGTTTGGCATTGCTGCAGGGACTACTCTTCTGTAACAGGGGTGGGGCCCAACGGTTATTGGTGGAGATGGACTCGGCGGGATTGGTCCGTTTGCTGGAATCAGGGGGCTTGGCAAAATGGCTGTTATGTAACTCACTACGACAGATCCGAGCCCTTCTTCAGAGCTTCAATGTCACCGCGATACACATTTTTAGAGAGGTGAATGCGGCGGATAAGTTAGCAGTGATGGATTTCGGGGACGACTTCTTCTGCACGTCGTCCCAACAGCTCCTGCGGGAGGTTAGAGCAATTGTGTTGTTGGATAGTAGGGGATTTCCCTGTGTTCGTACGCAGGTTGGGCGAGCGTAGACCCTCTTGCTGTTACTTTGTTGCAGCCGAGGCCGTAGATTCATGTATTTTGCTGTTTTATCAGTAAAAATGACTTTTTCTTTAAAAAAAAAGGTTGAATGAAAAAAAAGGTTCATGATAATAATAAAAAAATCTGAGACTTTATTATTAGATAGTAATTCTATTGATATGGTAGATAAAAATAAGTGCTATTTTGATACATGTTGCAGTAAAGAATTATTTGCTAACATTGATGAATCTATCTGTTGTGAAATTAAATTTGGGGAAAACACTATTTTATCAGTATTTGGCAAGGAAAAAATTCCTATCAACCTAATAAACCGGTCTACTAATTTTATTTGTGATGTTTTTTTTTAATATTTTTGGGCTGCATCATAATTTATTGAGAATGGGTCAATTGTTTGAGAAAAAAATATGATATTCGTATCAGGAGTGGTACTTCTACTATTTTTATTAAAATATTAGAATGATTGTCAGTGTGTCAATGACTTCAAATCACTTATTTTCACTGAATTTGAGTACTACAAATTGTTTTTGTCTGAATATGGTGATAGATGATAGTAATTGGTTGTGACTTATGTAATTCGATCATTTAAATTTGACAGTTTTGAAATTTTTGGCCAATGAAAAATAGTTGATGGGCTGTCTAGTATCAGAAATCTTAGCAGAATTTGTGATAAGTGCATTTTGAAAAAGCAATACAGGTATATTTTTTAGACTGGTAAATCATGAAGGGTTAGAAGACCATTGAAGATTATTCAATCGGATTTGTGTATTGTGGAGGTTCCTTCTAATGGTGGTTCGGATATTTTATTATCTTTATTGATAATTTTAATAGAAAAGTTTGAGTGTATTTTTGGAAACAAAATTTGATGTCCATGACACACTTCCAAAATTTTTAAGAGTTTTGTTGAGAGGCAAAGTGGCTGTCACATTAAAATTTTGAGAATAGATAGGGGTCAAGAATATTTGGTTTGTAATGATTTTCTTGAGAAAAATGGCATATAGCATCAGTTGACTACCAGGTCCACTCCACAACAAAATGGAGTGGCAGAGAGAAAAAATAGGACAGTGATGGATATGCTAAGATGTATGTTGAAGCTAAAAAGTGTGCCAAAATCTTTCTGGGCAGAGGCAGTTTCTTATGCAATTTTTCTATTGAACAAGTGTCCTATTGGAAGTATTCCCAAAAAAAACTTCTAAAGAAATTTGAAGTGATAGGAGGCCTTTTATTGGTCATCTTAGAGTATTTGAGGGCATTGCCTACTCTCATGTTCCTGATCAGTTGAAGAAGAAACTTGATGAGAAACGAGAGAAATGTGTCTTTACTGGCTACAATGAAGTTTTTTAAACTTATAGGTTGCATAATCCTATAGTGAGTAAAGATGTGACCTTTGATGAAAGAGGTGTCTTGAATTGGTCTACTAAAAATCCTAAAATAGTAGAGGTGACACTAAATAATCGGCAAGAAGAGATTGATAATGATATTCAACCATCACCAGTTGCTTAGGATCCACAAATTGAATTAATTGAATGTCCACAACATCAGTGGCAAATGCCAGTTCATTTGCAGGATTATGTTATCACTCCAGATAATATTCCTTCCAATGAAAATATTATTAAATATTATTAATTTTGCGTTGTTTACAAATTGTGATCCAATTGTGTATGAGAGGTAGCCAACGATGATCAGTGGGCAAAAGTAATGGAGGAAAAAAATTCATGCAATTAAGAAAAATGATACTTGGGAGCTTAGTTTTCCTCTAACTTGTATAAAAGTCATTTGAGTAAAGTGGGTCTATAAGATGAAATTTAAGGCAAGTGGAGAAGTTAATAGAAACAAGAAGAGATTAGTGGTGAAAGGATCCAAGCAGAAGACTAGAATTTAATATTTTGAGATGTTTGCACCTGTTGCCAGACTTGACACAGTCCATATGATAATTTCTCTAACTACCTAAAATAACTGAAAAATTTATATAATGAATGTCAAGTAAGCTTTCCTGAATGGAGTAATCAATGAATAAGTGTATGTGGAGCAGTGTTGACCTTGGTTCCTAGCTTTTGATATTTACAAAACAATTGGATGATACTAATATCTCTTCAAGAAATACTTCAGCTATGAAGCAAATCTGATTCAAAGAACAAGAGCATTTGCAAGAGATAAAAGAAGTTGAAAGCTATCGGACGCTCGCGAAGACAACATCGGACGTCCGATAAACAATGCAGCACTTCGGACGCATGACGAACTCCATCACTGGACGTCCGAAAGAATTAAGAAATTCCTTCTAACTCACTATCTGCTTTCGGACGCAAGTATTAAAGGTACCGGACGTTCGAAAGAATTAAGATGATTTTTCAAACACACTGTCTGCTGCCGGACGCAAACATCAGCTGTACTGGACGTCCAATACTCCCAACCTGTCTGCTGTCAGACACAAGCATCAGCTGTACCGGACGTCCGATACTCCTAACGGCTAGTTGACTCTTCAGCTACCTTCTATCCGTTGGAAGTATTAATGAAGCACTTTCTTGGTCTCATATAAATAGAGCATGGTCAGAAATTTCAAACAACTTTTGCACACTAAAGATACAAAAGATATAGAGTAGTTTTAGTGAAAAAACACTCTCCAAAGAAGATTTGTAGTCTTGGTAAGAAGATTTGTAGTCTTGGTGGTGTGAAGCTCATTGTAAACTTTTCAATTGTGAGTGAATACTTCAATAATGTAGCTCTGTGAGGGTTGTCCTAAGGGATAGTAAAACTTCCTAATTTGACCGAGTGGAGCTTGGGGTAAGGAGGAAGTGAGCCTTCCTTTGTACATAAGATTGGTTGTATTTCATCAACTTGAAGAACCTTGTTTGAATTGATCTTCAAGTTCAAGAGGAGCTTGGTAGTCAATTGGTTTGCAATTCCTTTCTTCTCATTTACTTATTGTTATGTTGTGATCCTTAAATTGCTTATCTCTTCTACTTCTCTCAAGTGATATTGTTCATTCATTGATTGATTTATTGTGTGATCACTTAGAAAAGAGGGTAAATTTCATATTGAGCAAAAAGTGCCCATAACTTGACTAGTTTTTTAATAAATCTAATTTACCCCCCTCTTAGGTTGTCTTCGATCCTAACAAGCAACCTATAGGATTTGTCAAAAGTGGTTAGAAAAATAAAGTTTATTAGTTGAAGAGGGCCTTGTATGGATTGAAAGAAGCCTTGAGGCCATGGTATGTGAGGATTGACTCTTATTTTCTGACTCATGATTTTCAGAGGTATCCATATGAGTATACTTTATATATTAAATCTTTTGCCAATGGTGATATTCTTATTATGTGCTCATACATAGACGATTTGAATTTTTCGGGAAATATTCTAGAGATGATTGCAAAGTTAAAGGAGGTCATAATTAAATAGTTTGAGATGACAGATATGGAATCTATATCATATTTCTTGGGAATTGAAATCTGTTAGTCTAACAGTGGGATTTTTATATTTCAAAAGAAATATGCAGGTGACATTCAAAAGAAGTTCAAGATGGATGGATACAACGAATCCAATTATGGCACCAGTTCAAGAAAAATTGAAGTTGACCCAAGAAGATGCTAGTGGATATGTGAATCTCACCTAGTTTAAAAGTTTGGTAAGGAGTTTAAGATATTTAACATCTATGTGGCCAAATATCAATTTTGCTAATCGATTGATTAGCAGATTTATGAAAAATTCATTTCAGTCACATTTGCAGGCAGCTAAGAGGATTTTAAGGTACATTGGGTGCACTCGCAGTGATGGTATTTTTTTATTCAAGAAATGATCTAATTGATTATTTGGCTGCACAGATAGTGATTGAGCAGGTGATACGGTTGAAAGGAAGAGTATTTCAAATTACACATTTTTTATTAGTTCTAGGGTGTTTTTATGGAATTTGAAGAAGTAGCAAGTGATAGTTTTGTCTACTACAGAGGCGGAGTATATTGTAGCAACTAATAGTGCAACTCAAAATTTGTGGTTGTGGCACATTCTTGGTGTTGTACAACACAAGCAGGTTGATCTTACGAAAATTTATTGTGACAGTAAGTCGACCATTGAGTTGTCCAAGATTTCTCTTCTCCATGAGTGCAGCAAACACATTGATATTAAATATTATTTCAAACTTGAGTTGGTTCGAGATAAGAAGATTGAAGTTGATGTTAAAAATGACTTTTATATCAGTTCAAGGAGACGTTAGATATGTTCAAGTTTGAGAAGTTTGGTTTAAGGGAGACATTGTACGAAATTTCAACCAAGCTTAAATGTTTATTTATTAGTGGTCTACATGTCGTATTTTGTTGGTCAATTTGTGTTGGAGTTGTATGGGATTATTCCCTTTATTACTGGTATTAGGAGTCAGTAGCTATCTTGGGTATATTACTAGCATATTTGATAAAAAAGCCATATAGGGCTTATTGTGTAGGAGTCTATAGTTTCAGATATATGCATCAGTGATAGCCTCGAGTAGTGGTATTTTTTGTATTGAGAATACTACTATAGCCGTTGCCCTTTGTCAATACGAGAGGAATTTCTTTTACCTCTTAATAATTTCTTGTGAATTTTCCTATGAATTTATGTTATTGTTATTTTGGGTTCATGACAGGTGTCGAGCCTGTGCAATAATAATAATTTTAATCCTATTTGCCAACAAAAGTAGTTCCGAGTCAATTCTAGTACTGGAGCAGGGACTATGGATGTGCAATGGGTTACTATATTCACCATGGCTCCGAAGAGTTTGCTAGATCCGATATACTAGAATTTATTCATGAAAACTTGTTAATTTGTATATAGGGCAAGTAGGGTCGTATCCCAGGGACTGGGGAAAATTTGCTCATTTTCAAGTCAGGGATAAACGAGGGTTTTGAGAATTAAAAAACTAATGAATTATTAACTAAACTAATCGACTGCGAAAAATAATTAAGAGAGAGAGAGAGATAATGAGAAAAACTCTAGCCAAGGATACACTTTAGAGATGGTTCATGCAACTGATTATTGATGCAATTATAATTCTAACATTCATTAATAAGTAGGTTTTTAACTGCTAATACAATCTGACAGTCAGTCTATCCTTACTGTTTTGATAGTCAAGGTACGACTATTGACTATTTCCCTAATTTATGAATAACCCTAAGTACGACCATAGGATTTAATTCTCCAATTGCATTAGAAACTAGAAAAACCCTATTCTAATCAATAAACACGCTACGAGGGTTTGTTTAAATTAGATTGTACGTTTCCCTAATGCAAATCCAATTATATCAGTTGCTATCGGGATTGGAGTAGTCAAATAATTACGGATTCAACTACTCTAATCAGCAAATAAATTACGTGAGTAATTAAATATTGCACACCTATTTAATCACACACAATAATCATAGCCACAAAAAGCAGAAAACATACAAATACCAATGACTGAAGGAAACCATTAAAATAATTTAGATCTCACATTTATCGTTGAACCAAATCTTCAGTTGTCCCCTTGACTAGAAGTATGAAATTAGTTCTCCATTAATGGAGAACAAGCCATGCAAAAATCTGTTCGAAGCTTTACAATTATCTTCCTCTCAATCGGTTAAAAAAAACAAGAATAACTATGCTTTGTTCCTAAGCAAGAGCTATATGCCAAATTCTCCCTGCCGAATTGCTAATTGATTGGTTTTCTAATACCAATCAAATTTCTAAAGAGTTTCCTATTACAATTCAATTTCCTAAAAGCTCTCCTAGTTGCTCGAGACTGACGTGGAATGCAAAGAAATAGGAAACTTCAGCAGTTGTCAAGTTTTGGAATTTGACTTGGATTGGGAAACTGCCCAATATCAATCTCGACTTTCCGGCTTTGAATCCTGAACTTAGGCGTGCCCATGTGCAAATCATCAAAAAATCTTCATTTAAGCACTTTTCACTCCAACACCCTATAACTGATATGAAATACCAAATATAAGTAAAATCTATCAATTAATACAATATTTGGCTAAAATTAAGGGGAAAATAATTATAAGTTTATCAACAAATTATGACCTATCAGTTCATCAGATTGTAATATTTATTGGGATTGCAGATCGCTCAACAACTGGATAAATTGTAGATGGAAAACAAATTCTGTAAATTTGATGTATTGAAGTTGCATGTCGAAGGGAATTACGTGTAGATATGACAATTTCTAACACAATGGAGTAATACAACTCAAATGCGACCTGAAAATAATAGGTTTAAAACAACAATAGTATAAGTAGGTCATTATTGGATTGATCTATCAATGAAAGAAATTTAAATGGGTTGAGTTGGACAAAGCCGCAGGTAACAAAGTAATTGACTAATAGCTGAACTTTACTAAACCACCATGCTTTTTGTTGGTTTTCTATTTCTTTCTTCCTTGTTTTGAAAATAATTTGCTTTTTTCCTTTATAAAATTGAAAAAAAAGAGAAAAATGAATGCTTATAATAAGGCTGGTTTCATGGCCAAGCTTGCTTGTTTTGCTTGAAGATTTAAATTAGAAGTTTTAAGAACACATAAGTTCAATGTGTAATTATATATGATAGTATTAGACTTTGTTTTGTTGAAAATTCTAAAACTCGAGACTTGTTTCATACTAAGAAGACTTCATTGCATATCATATCTTTAAAAACTTTGAAAACTCTTTAAGTTCTACTTTTCATTAAGTATTACTGTATTTCAGTATTGAATTAATTTGTTACATGAATGAGTGAATTGGGTTAACTTGTTATTAAGCAGGTCATGACACAACACGCCATAATACAAAGTTTAGTGTGTTAGTTTTAGGCTGAATTCTTTTCGATACAAATTAAACACGACATAACAGGTTTTTGTCCTTATTTGATTTCTAAAACAAATTAGATGCCAAAGGAAGTCAAATATCTCCATTACATACTATCTAAAAATTTCTGAGTAGTTCTTTGCATTTTGAACAATGTTCTGAAGGCATCATTTTTGGTGCTTGGACTTTACTTTCTTTTTTCTAATTAATTTGTGAAGAGATCTCTTTTAACAAATGCATTCCTACTTGGTGGTTAGCTCTTCACAGAACTCAGAAAAAAAAAAATCCATTCAGCACAACTGGGAATGAAATATAACGTACTACATTAGATGGGGTAGGAACTTTTAGGATAGAGAGGCATTAGTTTAAAAGGGTTTCCCTTTTCCTTTTTCCAACATGATTTTCACTTTGTATTTTAAGTTTTTGTGAAGACTGTTATAGTCTTATCAAAATAACAAGGAGTGTGAGCATAAATTTTTAGGACCCTAGAGTACGTAGTTGCAATAATCAAAAACTTCAGGGGCGATAGTTAAAAATTTTTCCAAAAACATTATGGTGGGGATTTTGCATATGTAAAAAGCAATAATCAACGTACACATCAGTTCAAGCAAATTCCACAATTAGGTGTAGATTTTATCTAAGTTTCAATACACATCTTTATTAGTAAACGCACATATCTTATTTTAACACATTCACAAGCTTACGTAATTGAAGAATGCCAATAGTGTAATTCACAAGCTTACGTAATGCGAAGCCAAGTGTAATTGAAGAACACCAATAGTGTTTTTATTTAGATGGACATATTGACGAAACAAGAAGTGCATGAAGAAATGTCATACATTGATTACCAAGTACATATAAGTCCACAATAATGATAAAAATCTATACTTGGTTTTCTTAATTATTATTTTTCTTTTATTAGTTATTTTTTCCCATCCTCCTTGATGGATTTCTTAGTAAGATAGTCGAGTGAACAAGTAGTTCATAAGAAACATATATCACCAAGTACGTATATGGTCTGTAATTGGCTTTCCTTGTTATTAGTTTTTCCTTTATTATTCAAACTTTCCCTCCTCCTGCGCATGGGATTACGATAATATCGCCCCTTATAACCGTATTATTCCGTGCCGGCCTTTGTACAACTGTCTGAAAAAATGCATATCCCCGAGCAAACGTAAACGTTTTGGTGCCACCAACTATTGGAACTTCTCTCGCCGTACCACCAACTTGTAAGTTATATCCTGGTCCTTGGAATTCCAATGTGCTACCGTTGTATTGGAAGTTGGAGAAAAGGAGGGAAAATATGCCCTGTGAGCTTGATCCATCACGGGATGAAGCTATATAAATGCCTTGGGCCCGACCAATAATTGGAGAATTGTTGCTGATTGACGGGATATTTTTTTTTTTTATCAATACAAGTTTACAATCCGATTTTATACCCGTTATCTGCAAGTATACAGGTCAATCCAATAATATAGGGCATGTATCGGGTCGATCCCATGAGGAGCAAAGTTTACAAGTACTAGGTCCTTATTTTTCTCTATTATTTAGACTTATAATGAATTTGAACAGAGAAATAATATTGTTGCTTTATACAATTCTGAATTGATAACTTGAAAGATACAATTGGAGACTTTTTACTAAAAACTTAAATCTAGGGATATAGATTCCACTTATGGCATAAACAACACAAATTAATAAATTTACCTCTTGTTATTGTTCTTGTTAAACCAGAGATTCATTTCCAATATTACCAAATCTCATTTTCATGATAAAATGGCTCAGAGCAGGCTAATTTTCCCTATTTTCATGGTGAAATACTAGAGCTACCCTGTTTTCCTTCATGAAATGATAAATAATCTACTTAAGTGTACCTCTATTTTCATGAGCATACAACTTAAGCTCTATTTATGTGTTTCCATTGTTAAAACCAATCCTCGTTGAGTAAGAACAACTATAACATGTTATTGGTGATCAAACAATAACAAGTAAGTTCAGCTGCACAAGTAGACAAGTTAATACAAGAAATAACAAGAGTGAATCACATTCAATTCATATCATTTAACCATAAGTTTCATCTACTCCCTAGATAAAGAAGTTTAGCTATTCATGATTGATATAACAATCATACTCACAAGTTTATTAATGCAAAATATCATTAAGTACAAGTACAAGAAAGATAAAAGAAAGCTTAGCCAATTAAGGATGAATCCCTCAAATTTCTGCTATGTCTTGCACCAAAGAAAATTACAAGTGAAGTCTCCAAGTTTTTCCTCAAGAAGTTTCTAGCTAGAGAAAAACTCTGACCAGAGCAAAACTAACTACGTATCCCCTCCTAGCTTCCTCATACTTCTCTCCTAAAAGGTGGTAGAAAGGCACTTTCTACCCCTCATAATTCCAACCCATCAGCTTTTGTAAAGGAAGTCAAACGATAAGTTGTTTTTGACTTGTCAATAACTCATTTTGTCTTCCCTTTTGTTCCAGACACATGTGCCACCGTTTTCTTTCACCAATTTAGCTGGAAAGTTGTGTGAAAAGTGAGAAAATTCGGCTCCACACTTTTCAGAAGAGAGAGGCCGATCCGAGCCTCGGATCCTAGAGGTAAGATGGGATCCGAGCTCGGATCGTCGATGATCCGAGGGATTGTTAAATAGATCCGAGCTCGGATCGTCTGACCTCGGATCCATTGCTCCAGAAGTACAGATAAGGGTTCGGATCACTTTTGTTGAGTACGGATCCGAGCTCGGATCTGTCTGGTCAATTTCCAGATTTTCGATTCCTTCCTTTTTCTTCATTCTTTCGCTCCTAGTTTCTTTTGTTCTTATCCTCCAAATGATTCTTGCTCTTTCTTTATGAGTTCACATGTCAATTACCTTCAAAACATCACAGGTTAAAGCATTAATCCACTCATTTATCACGTTTTGAATACTTGAACAATATTTAAGTAATTATCACTAAAAGTGTTCAATTATGGCTTTAATCTTCTCAAAACATACCAAAAATTCACGCCAAACTTGTGCAAAATATACGTTAAATATTCTCTTATCAAATTCCCCCACACTTGAGTCATTGCTTGTCCTCAAGCAATTCACACATATTCACTTTCAATGATTCAAGAAGTGAAACAATACATATACTTTTTCAAATTTAATTCCTCATAACTTGGAAGTCAATCCTTATGCCATTGTTCAGATTGCACTAAATACTCATAATATCAAGTAAAAGAAAGGTAATTATGTCCTAATTTTAACAAGTTAAACTTAATCTCTCACCCTAACCTAATTTCACAAATAACCAATTCACATAATCAATTTATAGCCTTCCTCCTCCTATGATCATCTTTCGAAAACTTTGAAACTAAAAGGGATTTATTCACACTAATTTTACTTAAATAGTGAAAATGCCTTTTGACGCGAAAATCAATACTTTTAGGTGAAGATTCCCGATTATTCAACATTTCACTTATTTAAATTGCTATGCATACTCTTAATTCAAGTATCTTTTTACGCGAATGTCGACATTTGTAAATGCCAACCCCCGGGTACTTAGTACAAGAATCATTGGAGTAGAATTTTTTTTTTAATTTTTTTTTCTTCTTTTTGAATCACAAAGGACAATAAATACATATTCCCTCATAGAAAATGTATAAGAATAATCAAAGGAGGAGTATAACCTTTATTGACTATATCCATCACTTACTTGCAAAATTAAGTAAAGATGAGAAATCTTATAAAACATGTAAAATTATAGACATAATTTTCCTTACTTAACCGATATACTTTCTAAAATGTAAAAATCCTAATTGCATAATAACCAATTCCAAGTTAAATGAGGGTTAAATCTTTCCAAAATACATATAACATTACAACAATTGGAAGAATTAGATACTTAAAGTTGGGACAATTTGGCTCATAAAAATGCAAATATTTGAGGTATTGGAAAAATTTTGGAGAAATTTTGAAGAAATTTTGACAGAGTTTCCCCTTATAAATGGACAAAAACTCCCTGTTAACATTCCCAATTTCAAGAAAATTCTCCACATATCAATATTTCAACATATAATTCCAAAATTTCCAAGCCATAATGAACTAAGAACATGCACTTTAGGACACAATCAAGGCATAAGGTAACCGAAACACAAAATACCCTCCCCCACACTTAAAGTTCACAATGTCCTCATTGTGAAAGAAGGTAAAAGGAACTAGTACTCCCCTTATAAAGAAGTGGTGATGCAATTTTGAAGCAACGACCCCACGAACATCCAGATTCTGTTCAAAATAAAGCAAGGGGTATGAGGAAACATAAGTAGCACAAGAGTAGTCAAATAAAAAGAAGATTTCAAGGTTAAAATTCGAGATAAAAGAAGAATAAAGAAACAAAAGATTTCAAAAGCTCCTTATGGCTGCTCAGAGTTAGGATCCATGGTCTCTTCAGCTCCTTGAGGACCATGAGATGTCCCAATATGTCCCTCTTCATGATGAGGAGTCGGAGTAGGTGAACGACGGATATTGAAGTGATCCTCCATCGCCCGTAGACGGCGATCATGCCTGTCTAGACGTTCTGTCATCATTCGCTCCGTTTGATCAATTCGCTCCATGACCTGTGTCTCCATACAGCAGATGGCATTGATTACCTCTTGCCACTTGGATCGCGGAGGAGGTGGTGGTCGTGGAATGGGAGGAGGAAGAGTTTGCTGAGCCTCCATCTCTGGAGTTTCCTGCTGTGGTTCAGGTTGATGCGGAGGCTGAGTGGAAGTCGATGCTTCTCCAACATCCCGAACCAAAGAAGCTCCAAAGTCAGTAGGGATACCTAAAGATTTAAGTATCGTGGTATTGACCTCCTCGGTAACCCTAGTGACAATAGCTCGTTCGGTTCCAAGAGGAACCTTAAGTTTCTCAAAAATGAGAGAAAGAAGGCGAGGGAATCCAAAACAGGTTTCGCCGGCTCTCATGCGGCTGTGGTCCTCATGTAGCTGATGATGATGCTAGGTAGAGGGACACCAGTGAGCTGCCTACCCACACCATGCATTATTTTATCCAGGAAGTACAGATCACTATTACGGAGCTCCCTTTTTTCACTCCTTTTTGGTACCACATTAAAAGCGAACAGATAGAAAATTAGGTGGTACCTAAACTCAAAGGAGTCAGCATATACGGTGAGCTTTTTCGAACTTCCTCGCTCACGGTATTGACCCTTAAGACGTGAAACAGCTTCTCCCACTTGCCATGGATCACGTGCCTTAAACCTCTTGGTCAACTTTACATCGACTCTTTCGTTCTTGAGCTTGATAAATCGGGCTATTGTATCTCGGGTGAGGGCCACTCTTGTACCGCGAACCCAGGAGACAATGAGATTGCCACTGTGGCTCTGCCTATTCTCCACGTTAGCATAAAACTCCCGGACTAGATTGGGGTAATAATGTTTCGGCAATTGAAAAATACTCTCCCATCCCAGTCGCTTGAATGCCGTAGAGATTTTGTAATGGTTATCCACCTCCGGTGCCAAGTATTTTTCAATGATTATCTCCCTATCGAGGCCCGCTTCGTACCATTGTTGATTTTCTCGTGAAGTGAATCGCGTGATATCATGGTCCGGAGTAGGCTCCTCTTGACTCGTGGATGCCCTCTTTCGGCGTGATCGAGGAGGTGACTCAGGCGAAGGGGAATCCTCCACTGGTGACTCCTCAGGTGATGGAGTGTGTTCCTCGCTCGAAGACGGCGAAGGTGTGCGGATAATAGCCCTTCTTGTGCGAACCATAGTACCTATACCCAAGAACAAGAATAATTACTCTTTGAAGAAATCTACACTCTTTGAAACTATACTTCAAAAGTATTGGAATATAATTTTAGGAAATTTCGGCAGAGTTTCCCCTTGAAAAAGGGTTAAACTCCCTGTCAACATATACCCAAATATAGTCAAAGATCCTACTTAAATCATTTCCAACACAGTTGCACATTTAGAAGGCATTTAGATATCCCAAGTCTCATCAAATGGTGTATGTAAGAATCTAATCACTACTTCAGAATATTAATGCATATAATGCACTATCGAAGCATAATGGACTTGCAAAGATAATGTGCAATAAAGTTTTAGTTTCTAAAAACACTTTAAAACCATATCCCAATACTCATTCATATAGCATCCTCAATCTCAATAATTCTCAATTTATTAGCACTTTATTCCAAGAATTTCAATACCACTTTGTGCAAATGATCATATATTGTCCTCTAAGTGGTATAAACATAATCTCTACTCTCTTAAACAAGTCTAAAGTAACCAAAGAGAGCGAGAAACTACAAATAAGGAGTTATAATTTGGCATTAATCCATTAGGCTAGAGAAAATATGACAAATTTCATAATAACCACAAATATTTCATTAACACACATCAAAATAGGTTTAATGGTATTTATTAACACAATGTAGCACAATTTCAACAATAAATTTCAACAATTTTACAATTGCTAAAATGTAAAAATAACAATGAAAATTGAAAATTTGAAATGGCAAGAAATCAAAGAAAGTTAAGAATTGTTACCTCAAATATGTAGAGTGATGGTGGAGGAAGATAATGATGCAAAAATGGAAAAGAAACAACCTCAAATTCAACTCAAAATGAGAAGAATTCAGTTCGGCCCTAATTTCAGTGGTGAAGATCAAAACCCTTCAAATTGATGTTTTCAATCTGAAATTGTTGAGGGTTTATGATCACAAGAGGCTTGGAGATGTTTTTGGGGTGAAAGATTGGAAAATGAACGGATGAAATGGAAGATTGGATAAGGGATTAGGGTTTCGGTGAGAAAAGGGAAGAAAAAACTGGAAAAATGCAGAACCGAAGGCTCGGTTCTGCTCTTATTTCGAAACGATCCGAGCTCGGATCGTTTCCAACAGTCCTCGGATCTGACAGGTTCGGATCTGTCTCACCAGATGATCAGACGAGCCCTCGGATCCGACTGGGTTTTGTCTGATCCGAGCTCGGATCGTCTGTTTTCTGCATTAATTGCAGAAACTGCAATTTTTCAATTTTTACCCCCTAATTCCGACCAAAATCAAATTACACCTTGGACGTACTTTTTATCAATTCTAACCTCCCACGCAAGTGTAATATACCATAAACACCATATCCAATCTCTCAAAACACATCAAACACATCTACATTGCAAATCGAGAGATGAGGTTCTTTGATCATTTTTGCACTTTTATACCAAAGTCGCACTTTTAGGCGTGAAATGCACATCAAATGAGTCAATGAGCATATATAAACATGTTATCACCGAAACTTACTTGAATAAAACGCTTGTGCAATATTGGATATATAACTAGAGATTTAAACACTTAAAACAAAATCCAATAGGAGAATGGACATTTTTCATCCGGTAGCCCCCCTACAAATACTTAAAACATTAAAAATCATACCGATGAATGAAAAAAAAAACATTAAACACATATTAAACTAATTAAATCGTTGGGTTGCCTCCCAACTAGCGCTTTGTTTAAAGTCATTAGCTCGACTCACACTTTAGGTTTCTTAAATTGAAGAAGATTCACCCAAAGACATATAAGCACTTTGGGAACGATTTCACCTGCCAAATAGAGTTTTAATTGTTGTCCATTGACTTTAAACCTTTCATTTCTTGAATTTGCCACTTCAACAGCTCCATAAGGAAATATTTGAGTAACTTCAAATGGTCCCGACCACCTTGACTTCAATTTCCCTGGAAATAATCTCAGGCGTGAGTTGAATAAAAGCACTTTTTGCCCTACCTGGAATTGTTTAGGGACAATATGCTTATCATGCCAATATTTGAGCTTTTCTTTATAAATTTTGGCATTTTCATAAGCATGCAGTCGGTGTTCCTCCAGTTCACTTAGTTTAAGTAATCTCCTTCCTCCTGCAAGATTAAAATCCATATTAATTTCTTTAATAACCCAATAAGCTTTATGTTCAATCTCTACAGGTAATGACAAGTTTTTCCATAGACTAAACGATACGGCGACATCCCTAAGGGTGTCTTGAATGCTGTTCGGTAAACCCATAGTGCATCATCTAGCCTTGTAGCCCAATCTTTGCGTGATTTCTTCACAGTTTTTTCCAAAATGAGCTTTATCTCTCTATTAGCTAGCTCTGCTTGTCCATTGGCTTGAGGATGGTATGGAAGTGATGTCTTGTGCCTGCAGCCATATTTAACCAATAAGGAATCCAATTGTTTGTTACAAAAATGTTTTCCTTCATCACTTACTATGGCTTTAGGTATACCAAATCTACTGAAAATATTCTTTTTAAGAAATTTAAGTACAATCTTAGAGTCATTAGTAGGTGAAACGATTGCTTCTACCCATTTAGAAATATAATCCACTGCTACTAAGATGTACTTATTATTAAAAGAACTAGGGAATGGTCCCATAAAATCAATACCCCATACATCAAATAACTCAACTTCTAAGAAATAGTTAGGGGCATTTCATTTTTTTGAGATATATTTCCAGTTCTTTGGCATGCATCACAACTTTAACATATTCCCTAGCATCTCGGTACATAGTTGGCCAATAAAACCCTGATTGCCATACCTTTGCCACCGTTTTTGAAGTGCTAAAATGACCTCCTGTTTTAAGGTTATGACAATGATATAAAATATTCTGTACCTCATTTTCGGGAATACATCTGCGTACCATACCATCGGCACAATGTCTATATAGCAATGGTTCTTCCCAAAAGTAACTTTTGACATCATGCAAAAATTTCTTCTTTTGATGATAATTAAATCCCTTTGGAATCTCTCCACTTACCAAATAATTAGCAAAATCTGCATACCATGGAGAGTTGTTAAGTGCTAGGACAAACTCATCCGGAAAATTCTCTTGAATCGGAATTTGATCTTTGACTGGGATATATTCCAAATGTGATAGATGATCTGCAACTAGATTTTCTGATCCCTTTTTGTCTTTTATCTCCACATCAAATTCCTGTAATAAAAGAATCCACCGAATTAGTCTAGATTTTGCGTCTTTCTTATGTAGCAAATATTTAAGAGCTGAATGGTCCGTATATATGATAACTTTGGATCCTACTAAATAGGATCTAAATTATCTAAAGCAAATATCACCGCCAATAGCTCCTTTTCCGTTGTTGCATAATTTAGTTTGTGCTTCATTTAACAATTTGCTAGCATAATAAATGACGTGCACCCTTCATTCTTTCTTTTGCCCCAAAACTGTTCTAACCGCATAGTCACTTGCATCACACATCAATTCAAATGGTAGTGACCAATCAGGGCGAGGTTATAATTGGAGCAGAAATCAATTCCTTCTTCAACCTTTCAAAAGCAATTAAACATTATCATTAAATTGAAAGGGGTATCCTTACATAATAAATCACATAACGGCTGTGATATTTTAGAAAAATCCTTAATAAAACGTCTATAAAAGCCGGCATGTCCTAAAAACTTCTTATCCCCTTAACATTACTCGGAGGTGGCAATTTCTCAATAACTTCAATTTTTTGCCTTATCCACCTCAATTCCCTTGGAGGAAATCTTGTGTCCCAAAACAATCCTTCTTTTACCATAAAATGGCATTTCTCCCAATTTAGAACGAGATTTGTCTCCTCACATCTCTGCAAAATCAATTCCAAATTGTGAAGACAATGGTCAAAAGATGAACCATAAACAGAAAAATCATCCATAAATATCTCCATAATTTTCTCAATATAATCAGAAAATATAGCCATCATGCAAGGTTGAAAAGTTGCAGGAGCATTGCATAAATCAAATGGCATCCTTCCTAAAGGCAAAAGTGCCATAAGGACATGTAAATGTGGTCTTCTCTTGATCCTCCGGAGTTATAGCTATTTGATTGTATCCTGAAAAACCATCAAGAAAACAATAAAATTCATAACCGGCTATACGCTCCAATAATTGATCAAGAAATGGTAAAGGGAAAATGGTCCTTTCTTGTTACCGTATTTAACTTACGGTAATCAATACACACTCTCCACCCTACTACAAGTCTAGATGGAATCATTTCATCATTTTTACCCACAATTGGTAGTTATTCCACCTTTCTTTGGTACAACATGAATTGGACTAATCCAAACACTATCGGAGATAGGAAAAACTATACCTGCATCAAGCCACTTAAGAATTTTCATTTCTTACCACCTCCTTCATGTTTGGATTGAGTCTTCTTTGTGTTTCCACCACTGGTTTGCAATTTTCTTCCAATAAAATGCGGTGCATGCATATGGAAGGACTTATACCTTTAATGTCTGCAATTGTCCATCCTATTGTCTTCTTATGCCTCCTTAGAACTCTTAGCAACTTTGTACACTGCTCATCATCAAGGTCAGCATTCACAATTACAGGTAAAGTACTATTTTCTCCAAGAAATTCATACCTTAGATGAGTTGGAAGTGGTTTGAGCTCTAATTTTGGAGGCTCGACTTCCGAAGACTGTAAAAAACCCTTTTCCTTGGCCTAAACTTTCATACACATTACCTCTTTTATAAGGTGATTGAAAATCCAAATACTTGGCCAATTCTTCAATTTCTTCACAATCTCCATTTTGCATACCTAAACTCATTAAACAATACTCGAGAGGATCGTAGTCAAAATTGACTCGGCTCATCTCTTGAGTTAGTTTTTCAATTGTACCAATAGAATATGCATGATCGGTAAAAGAAGGGTATTTTTCCATTTCATGCAAATTAAATTCTACCTCTTCCTCACCTACTTGAAATTTAAGTTTGCCATTTTTACATTAATAATAGTACCCTGCAGTAGCTAAAAATGGTCTACCAAGAATAATTGGCATAGATATATCTTATTCCATATCTAATACCACAAAATCCACTGGAATGATAAATTTTTGAACTTTTATCAATACATTTCTAACACTCCTAATGGATATCTAATAGACTTGTCCGCTAGTTGCAAAGTAATATTAGTACGTTTAAGTTCATGCAAACCTAATTGTCTAGCCACAGTTAGAGGAATCAATGATACACTAGCACCAAGATCACACAATGCTTTAGAAAAATCAATGTTACCTATAGTGCATGGTATGGAGAAACTTCCTGGATCCTTCAATTTTGGTGGCAATTTATTTTGTATAATTGCACTACACTCCTCAGTTAATGCTATTGTTTCGCAGTCTTCCAACTTCCTCTTTCTAGTCATGATTTCCTTGAGAAATTTCGCATAAGAAGGAATCTGCAAAATAGCATCGGCAAAAGAAATATTAATGTGCAATTGTTTGAAAAGTTTAACAAATTTTTCAAAATCTTTATCAAACTTATTCTGTTTTAATCTTTGTGAAAATGGAACCGCCAGAGGTATTGGAATGGTTGTTGAGGATGATGTTTGATTCTCTCTTGCATTCTCCCGACTCTTCTCCTCCATAATCACCTCTTGGTTCCTCTGTTTTCCAGTATTTCCTTCACTCTCTTCTTCCTTACCTTCTCCAACTAGAGGATCTCCTAATTGCTTCCCACTACGGAGAGTAATGGCTTTAACATGTTCTTTAGGATTGATCTCAGTTTTGCTAGGTAATTCTCCTTGATTTCGATTATTCAAGGAACTAGCAATTTTGGCCAATTTGCACCTCTACATTCCTGTACATCGTAGTAAGTTGATCCAATCTCCCTTCCACTCGCTCAAATCTGTCCGAGGTAACTTTAGCAAGTTTTTCTACTGCAATCTCCCAACCAGGTTTAGTTTCAGCTTGTGGTTGCCTTGGCTGAAATCCTTGTGGATTGATTGATCTTGGTTGATTGCCTTGCTCCTTCCATCCAAAATTTGGATGATTTCTCCATCCTGAATTATAAGTATTCGAGTAGGGATTATTCTGAACATTACGATTGTAGTTGTTGAACAAATTGTACCTGTTCAGAATCAACACACTCATTAGTATCATGTTCACCTCCACATATAGAACAACAAGCTACATGATGCATTAGATGAACTTGGACCAACTCCACCTTGTCTACTTAATATCTTCATCACATTGTTCATTTGAGCACTTAGCATATTAAGAGTGTCCATTTCCATCATACCTGCATGACGGTTTGTATTACCTCTCTCATTTGCCCATTGGTAGTTATTTGCGGCCATTTCTTCTATCAAATTATGAGCTTCTTGAGGTGATTTTCCCATTAAAGCTCCACCTGCAGCTGCATCAATCACAGTTTTAGTGGAGAAAGATAAGCCATTATAGAAGGTTTGTATGATTAGCCAATCGGGTAATCCATGATGTGGACATCTCCGAAGCAAATCTCTAAACCTTTCCCATGCTTCATATAATGATTCACTTTCTAATTGACTAAAACTAGTAATATCCATTCTTAATTTAGCAGTTTTACCGGTTGAAAAATATTTGTTAAGAAATGCTCTTGACAAATCATCCCAACTGGAAAAAGTATTAGGTGCATGAGAGTGCAACCAGATTTTTGCTTTATCTCTTAAAGAAAATGGGAACAATCTCAACCTTATAGCATCATCGCTAACTCCATTCATCTTAATGGTATCACAAATTTCTAAAAATGTAGCTAAGTGAGAATTTGGATCTTCTACAGCATTACCTCCAAATTGAAATTGTTGAACCATTTGGATAAGAGATGGTTTAATCTCAAAATTGTTAGCATTTACCGTAGGCCTTGCTATACTTGTTTGAGACCCTTGTGTTCCCGGTAAAGCAAAATCTCGTAGAGCTCGCCGATTTGGTTCGTTTTCCGCCATTTCTTCCTCAAACAGTAGCTCTATCAAAATTTTCTCTAACGGTTGCCAACCCTCTTGTTCTTCTTGCTGTTGTGTACGCCTCCTTTGTCTACGTAGTGTTCTCTCAATTTCTGGATCAAAAGGTAATACTTCTCGAGATGATCGGTGCATACACTACAATTAGAAATCAGAGAAATTATGCAGTTTTAATTGTCAACAACCAAATTAATGCCAAATCAACTATAAACAACTTAAATAAATACACTGGAAATATCTAAATTAATAGAGATGATTAGGCCCTAATATTGCCGCTCCCCGGCAACGGCGCCAAAAACTTGACGGGATATTTTTTTTTTTATCAATACAAGTTTACAATCCGATTTTATACCCGTTATCTGCAAGTATACAGGTCAATCCAATAATATAGGGCATGTATCGGGTCGATCCCACGAGGAGCAAAGTTTACAAGTACTAGGTCCTTATTTTTCTCTATTATTTAGACTTATAATGAATTTGAACAGAGAAATAATATTATTGCTTTATACAATTCTGAATTGATAACTTGAAAGATACAATTGGAGACTTTTTACTAAAAGCTTAAATCTAGAGATATAGATTCCACTTATGGCATAAACAACACAAATTAATAAATTTACCTCTTGTTATTGTTCTTGTTAAACCAGAGATTCATTTCCAATATTACCAAATCTCATTTTCATGATAAAATGGCTCAGAGCAGGCTAATTTTCCCTATTTTCATGGTGAAATACTATAGCTACCCTGTTTTCCTTCATGAAATGATAAATAATCCACTTAAGTGTACCTCTATTTTCATGAGCATACAACTTAAGCTCTATTTATGTGTTTCCATTGTTAAAACCAATCCTCGTTGAGTAAGAACAACTATAACATGTTATTGGTGATCAAACAATAACAAGTAAGTTCAGCTGCACAAGTAGACAAGTTAATATAAGAAATAACAAGAGTGAATCACATTCAATTCATATCATTTAGCCATAAGTTCTAGCTAGAGAGAAAACTCTGACCAGAGCAAAACTAACTACGTATCCCCTCCTAGCTTTCCTCATACTTCTCTCCTAAAAGGTGGTAGAAAGGCACTTTCTACCCCCTCATTAATTCCAACCCATCAGCTTTGTAAAGGAAGTCAAAAGATAAGTTGTTTTTGACTTGTCAATAACTCATTTTGTCTTCCCTTTTGTTACCAGAGGCATGTGCCACAGTTTTCTCTCACCAATTTAGCTGGAAAGTTGTGTGAAAAGTGAGAAAATTCGGCTCCACACTTTTCAAAAGAGAGAGGCCGATCCAAGCCTCGGATCCTAGGGGTAAAGATGGATCCGAGCTCGGATCGTCGATGATCCGAGGGGTTTGTTAAATAGATCCGAGCTTCGGATCGTTCTGACCTCGGATCCATTGCTCCAGAAGTACAGATAAGGGTTTCGGATCACTTTTGTTGAGTACGGATCCGAGCTCGGATCTGTCTGGTCAATTTCCAGATTTTCGATTCCTTCCTTTTTCTTCATTCTTTCGCTCCTAGTTTCTTTTGTTCTTATCCTCCAAATGATTCTTGCTCTTTCTTTATGAAGTTCAACATGTCAATTACCTTCAAAACATCACAGGTTAAAGCATTAATCCACTCATTTATCACGTTTTGAATACTTGAACAATATTTAAGCAATTATCACTAAAAGTGTTCAATTATGGCTTTTAATCTTCTCAAAACATACCAAAAATTCATGCCAAACTTGTGCAAAATATACGTTAAATATTCTCTTATCACTGATTCCTTGTGTCATGTTAGCATCATAACAATAATGGTTCCAAAATTGGTGGGAGTTCTCGGCATTACCAGGGCGCCGGCAACTGCAAACACTGGTGGTATTTGGTCCGCCCGTAACCACTTGAATGTACACAGTAATATTTTGTTTCCTTTCCATGGCAGCAACAGTAAGGGTCAAGAAGATTAGCTTCTGAACAAACAAAGATTGCTAGTAATAGCACAAGGGAAATTTGGATGGATGCTAAAGCTGAACCTTTTGCCATTTTGTATGTTGAAAGGCTAGCTGAAAACAAAGAAGGAAGAAACAAATTAGTTAGATGGTGCAGATAATTTGTTCAATGACAGTATTTATAATGGAGGAGGTAGCAGTTGCAAATGGTTATAGTAGAACAATTAAATCAATCTTGGCTTTTGATTTTTCAACATATAAATGGTTTAAATGAATAATATTACATATCAAAGAGTTAGGAATAGCACAAAAAGTCTTAAAAGACAATTAAACATCAATGGGTGGGCCACCTATCACAATAGGTTTGTGTAATGGTGTGGTGTACCTAGCAGATATATCATTCAAAGTTCAGAGCCAAGAATTTCTTTTGATACATAGTGGGAGAATGGAAAACCTTGAAAACATGAAACACATTTCCCTAAAAAAAAACATGAAACACATTCAATAAGGTTCTGAAAAAAGATTAACTCCATTCTGCATTTTCAAACTTGTACCACTTTAACAAGGTTCCGAACATATACTCAGTAGATAAATTAATGTTGACTTTTGATTTTTCTGCATACAAAATGGTTTAAATGAAATAGGATTGCATTTGAAAGAGTTAGGTAGAGCATAAAAAGCTTTGAAAGAGAATTAAACCTCGATGGGTGGCCACCTGTCATAGTAGGTTAGTGTAGAATGGTGTGGTATACACGGCAGATATATCATTCAAAATTCATAGTTAAGAATTTCTTTTAGTGATGGTAATCTAGGAGGGTGCCCGCGGGCAAACGGGGCCCGGGGGGGAGGGAGAATTTTTTCCCCCATTAAAAAACAGGGCAGCCAACAAGGAAGTATACCCCCACCCCATTCCCCGCCCCATCACCCATAAAAACAATTAAATTTATATGTATATAATTAATATATGTGATATTTAATTTAATTAGTTACAAAGTTATAATAATGATATTATTACTTATAAGTATTATCTAATGTATATTAGTATTTGTAATATAATTGATATTATCAAATGCTAATAATTATACATGTCTACTAACAGAAATTATTAATTAGTTATATCAAATTTAATTATACTTTATACTAAATTCCTAATTACACTTAACACAATAACACTTTTTTTCTCAAAAACCACACAACAATGATTTAGTGATTGTATTTGTATCAAAAGCGAAAACTTGACTACTTTAGTTGTGTTGTTTCATCATATTGGATTGTATTTAAATAACTTTTGTTTGATTGTTTTTATGACTTACAATTGTGAAATTACAATGGATAATGATTTGGTGATGTGTTGGCATTTAAGTATTTGATCCTTTGTTCAAATTTGACTACAATGAAATTGGTATGACAAATTTTTATTCACCCTGTGGGTGCGCTCGTAGGGGAAGTGGGGCAAGGCAGGGACGGGGCGGGGGAGAGTCCCCCGTCTAACCCCCGCCCCATTGCCATTCCTAATTTCTTTTGCTATATAGTGTAATAATGGAAACCTTGAAAACTTGAAACACATTTACCAAAAAAAAAAATGAAATACATTTAACAGGGCTCCGAAAAATGACTAACTCCACTTGCACCTTCGAATTTGTACCGGTTTAACAATGTTCTAAACTTATACTCAGGTGATAAATCAAACTTGACTTTTGATTTTCTGCATATGAATGGTTTAAATGAAATAAGATTACATTTCAAAGACTTTGGTAGAGCATAAAAGTTTAAAAGAGAATTAAACCTCAATGGGTGGCCACCTATCAAAGTAGGTTTGTGTAGAATGGTGTGGTATACATAGCAGATTATGTCATTCAAAGTTCAGAGTCAAGAATTTCTTTTGCTATATATATAGTGAGCTAATGGAAAACCTTGAAATCTTGAAACACTTTTACCTAAAAAACAAATTACAAAACAATGAAACACATTTCACAAGGTTCTGGAAAAGAATTACTCCGCTTTGCACCTCGAACTTCTACCACCTTAATAAGGTTCCGAACATACATTGAGTAGCTAAATCAATCTTGACTTTTGATTTTTCTGCATATAAATGGTTTGAATGAAATATGATTACATTTCTAAGAGTTAGGTAGAGCGTAAAAAGTTTTATGAGAGAATTCAATATAAATGGGTAAGCCACCTACGAAAATAGGTTTGTATAGAATGGTATACTTAGCAGATGCATCATTCAAAGTTGATAGTCAAGAATTTCTTCTATTGTATTGTGGGATAATGGAAAACCTTAAAAAACTTGAAACAAAATTACCTGAAAAAAAAAAACAAGGAAACACATTTAATAAGGTTCTAGAAAAGGATTAACTCAACTTTGCATTCTTCGAAACTTAACCCACTTTTTCATTTTGTACCCCAAATTTTAATTTTGAACACTTTGCACCCTAAGCTTTAATTTCACCTTTTAGTCTGGGCCATTCTTGTTTGCAAATTGCAATAAGAGCCACTCATTTTCTTGTTAGTTACGTGTAGTAATAGGCTTTTAGCATACCTCTCATTAAAACATTAATTTAAAAAAATGTCCAAGTATAGGTTTTCAATTTTGTAGTTGAAATTGAAAATGTTCACGCATGTTCAGCTATTTACACGTACGCCATATAGGCTTCCAACCTCCTAATCCTAAAATTTAGGGGGTTTGGGGGGAAGGGGAGGGTTGGATGAAGAATAGAGATTGAAATAATAAATCTTGTGTAGCCTTCATTAAGACATTGATCAAACAAGAGAATGTCTGAAGAGAAATTAGAATGAAACAAATATCTTAATTGCACTAGAGAAGTGCAATTAAATATAGTTCTCGAGAATGCAATTTCCGTTGATTTCTATGTAGCTGGTTGTTGTAAAATTTGTCTGAAGAGACAATCGAATACCCCCAAAACTCGCCGAATTCCTAACAGTTCACATATCTTTTGGAGCCGAATTACAAGTCCACGTATGTTTCTCCCCTATTTAGAGGTAAAAATAACCAAAAAAAAAAAACTCAAAAGTTGACTTTCCCTGATAATATGTTTTTGCTCCCTCCAATCCACATATGTTTATATACGATTCAGCAGTAAAATTGAAGAAAAGCTCAAAAGTTGACTTTCCCGTTTTATAAGGAATTGACTAACCATTTTTTGGCCAAACCATTATCCGTCTTGACCATCTAAATGGTGAATTGCACTTTAAGCATAATGCTCAATAAACAGTAGTTCTTAACCATGTTAAGAAAAAATAGATGGAAAGGTCTTTTGTCACCTTTTATTAGTTGTGGTAGTTATATAGGAGAAGGATTATCATTTGTTAAACTGAGTAAAAGATTATTTTTCATAAAGCAAGTTGGATGTACATCATATGTAAAACAAAAGTCATGAAAAATAAGACTACCTTACAATTAGACACGGTGTACAATTATCAGTTCAATCAAATTCCACAATTAGGTGAAGATTTTATCTAAGTTTCAATACACATCATGTGACAGTCCCACCTTCGCCTAGGGCGTACTCTAAGGGTTAGCGGACTGCCTGCCCAACTATCGTCAGAACTACTAATCTGAACACACAGTGATTGCATTCTATAGTGTAATCGAAAGCCAAATACGTTCCCACAAGCCCGAAACAATTCAAATCAAGTGCAATTAAACTTTATATAACATTAGAGAATGTACAATTCCAACCACTCCAACCAAACATACCATATAAACATGATTAAATACTTTATATACACACGTTGATGTGATTACAAATCAAAAGGAAACATTGGGACAAAATACATTTTAGGGTTCCAACTACCGAGGAGTTATACCAAAAAAAAAAAACAAAGAATATCTAACTAGCTCAACTCGCTTATCAAAATCATGGTTCCCAAAAGTGTTCCTGTAAGGAAAACAAAGATAACAAGGATGAGCTTATGCCCAATGAGGTACCAATAAGTCACACGTCCAAGACTCACAGTATGTTCATGCTCAGTTATACATGGTCATCAAACATAAAAGAAAGAGCACCACAATGAATCCATAAGTAAAAGGATACAGGTGGCTCTCAGGAGCCAGTTTCCCATTGCAGTTCTTGATCTCATCTCGTTGACCCTCCGTCAACGTCCAAGGAAACGAACATGACCGTAGACCCCTCTTTACACCCAGTACCTTCCAACATACATTCCCTTACCGGGCCCGAACACCTCACAGTATCCAAGGGGGTAATACTCAAGTATACCACAAGATCGAGGAGATAACACTCCACTCGACAAACAGTAACCCCATGGTTTGTTACCTAATCGACCGACCCTTGCCGGCTCGACTCAATTAACGACCATCGAGGTTTGAGCTCAGATATCACAGTAAAGTCGTAAGGCTCATGCCCCAAACGACATTAAGCCAAGCATAAGTCAAATTCACAGGTATTCAGTAATTAGTATACAAGTAAGAGAACGAGAGCGATAAAGTACACTCTCGTCTCATGCACAGAGTTCATAGTCATTCAATCCAATAATTCAAGTATAAACAACCATTTAAGCATAAAATCATGCAATAGTACACTCATCGATTCAAACAAGCAAGTTCACCAGTTTCCGTCCGGCGGATGCCTTGGATCATCGACATGTCCTATAACAATCAAGAAAACACAATTGAGACTCGAACATGAGTCGAATACCCCTTAAATGAACTACTAAGGCAAAACCAAATGTAGATTGGAATGGAAAATACGTAACATGTAAAGCTAAAGGTACAAGCAAGTCCAAAAACCTTTCATTTCTACTTAGCCTCGACCTAACTCAAAGGAATCCAAGATCCCCAACATTTGGACAGCATTTCCCCTTAAATTTCATACTTTTCCATCCTACAAACAACCACCAAACTTCATCTAGGTCAACCACAAGCACACATACAATACATAGGCTATTCAACACATCTCATTAGGGTTACAATACCCCTAAATCTTGGCCAATTAGGAGCTCAACAACCAACCATAAAAAATCCGTAATTAGAAACCCTAAAACTGAAATTTTCCGCAAAAACTGAAATTTTCCGTAAATAACCTCAATTAACATATACTAGCTTCATTCTACACCAATTCAAGCTATCATTCCAAGACTAACCATTAATCATCATATAAAACAGAAAAATATCCAAGAAAATCAGAAATTTATCTAACTCCACTTTAATCCATGAAATCATCCATAAAACAAATTATATAACCACCACAAGTCACTAATTTACCATTTTTGCAAACAAAAATTGAGTTTCTAAGCAAGATACCTTGACACCTCAAGAAAGGTAGTGGCTTAGGGTTTTCTCCACCAAAATAACTCCACCAATCACTTCAAACTTCCTTAGCAAATCACTTTGGTGGACAAATTCAAGATTTAATCGGTTGGATTTCAAGATACAAGCAAGAAATGTATGATAAAAGTTGAAGCTTTCTCTCATCTTTTCTCTGAAAGGGTTCGGCCAAGAGGAAGAAAAAATGGAGATGATTTGGGTCAAAATTGGTCTTTTAGTAAAGGTAAAGAAAGTTAGGCAAATCCAACTTCGAATAGAATGGCGACACGTGGCATCTTTTTATGTCTAAGCTTATCCCTTTGTCTCTTCATGGTAAATTCACCTAGTAACCTCTAATTATCTCCTAACACCTAGTAATTTAATCCATGTATGCAAAACTTAACCTAATTGGCCGAATTTCTCTCACTTAATGCACTAGCGGGTCCCATGTCCAAAATACAACTCCTAATATCTCATGAACTAACTTATTTTAGAAAAATGATTGAAAAACTATATTTACTTATAAAATTATTTGGAAAATCAATAGAATAAAGAAAATATAGAAAACGGGTGCAAAGAAATAAAATAAATGCCTAGAAATAATAAAAAAAAAATTTCGAGTAAACGCACATATCTTATTTTAACACATTGACAAGCTTACGTAATTGAAGAACACGAATAGTGTTTTTATTTAGATTGACATATTGACGAAACAAGAAGTGCATGAAGAAACGTCATACATTGATTACCAAGCACATATAAGTCCACAATAACGATAAAAATCTATACTTGGTTTTCTTAATTATTATATTCTTTTATTAGTTATTTTTTCCCATCCTCCTAGATGGATTTCTTAGTAAGATAATCGAGTGAACAAGTAGTTCATAAGCAACATATATCACCAAGTACGTACATGGTCTGTAATTGGCTTTCCTTATTATTAGTTTTCCTTTGTTATTCAAACTTTCCCTCCTCCTGGGCATGGGATTACGATAATATTGCCCCTGATAACCGTATTATTCCGTGCCGGCCTTTGTACAACTGTCTGAAAAAATGCATATCCCCGAGCAAACCTAAACGTTTTGGTGCCACCAACTATTGGAATTTCTCTCGCCGTACCACCAACTTGTAAGTTATATCCTGGTCCTTGGAATTCCAATGTGCTACCGTTGTATTGGAAGTTGGAGAAAAGGAGGGAAAATATGCCCTGTGAGCTTGATCCATCACGGGATGAAGCTATATAAATGCCTTGGGCCCGACCAATAGTTGGAGAATTGTTGCTGATGCCTTGTGTCATCTTAGCATCATTAACAATAATGGTTCCAAAATTGGAGGGAGTTCTCGGCATACCAGGGGCGCCGGCAACTGCAACACTGGTGGTATTTGGTCCGCCCGTAAACACTTGAAGGTACACAGTAATATTTGTTTCCTTTCCACGGCAGCAACAGTAAGGGTCAAGAAGATTAGCTTCTGAACAAACAAAGATTGCTAGTAATAGCACCAGGGAAATTTGGAATGGATGCTAAAGCTGAACCTTTTGCCATTTTGTATGTTGAAAGGCCAGCTGAAAAACAAAGAAGGAAGAAACAAATTAGTTAGATGGTGCAGATAATTTGTTCAATGACCGTATTTATAGGATGGAGGACGTAGCAGTTGCAAATGGTTAGAGTAGAACAATTAAATCAATCTTGACTTTTGATTTTTCTACATATAAATGGTTTAAATGAAATAATATTACATTGCAAAGAGTTAGGTATAGCACAAAAAGTTTTAAAAGACAATTAAACATCAATGGGTGACCACCTATTACAATAGGTTTGTGTAATGGTGTGGTGGTCTCAGCAGATATATCATTCAAAGTTCAGAGCCAAGAATTTCTTTTGATATATAGTGGGATAATGGAAAACCTTGAAAACATGAAACACATTTCCCTAAAAGAAAATGAAGCACATTCAATAAGGTTCTGGAAAAGGATTAACTCCACTCTGCATTTTCAAACTTGTACCACTTTAACAAGGTTCCGAACACATACACAGTAGATAAATTAGTGTTGACTTTTGATTTTTCTGCATATAAATGGTTTAAATGAAATAGGATTGCATTTGAAAGAGTTAGGTAGAGCATAAAAAGTTTTAAAAGAGAATTAAACCTCAATGGGTGGCCACCTATCATAGTAGGATAGCGTAGAATGGTGTGGTATACACGGCAGATATATCATTCAATATTCATAATTAAGAATTTCTTTTAGTGATGGTGATCCAGGAAGGTGCCCGGGGGCAAACGGGGCCAGGGGGTGGAGGGAGAATTTTTTCCCCCATTAAAAAACGGGGCAGCCGGCGAGGGAGTATACCCCCACCCCAGTCCCCGCCCCATCACCCGTTAAAAACAATTAAATTTATCTGTATATAATTATATATGTGATGTTTAATTTAATTAGTTACAAATTTATAATAATGATATTATTAGTTATAAGAATTATATAATGTATATTAGTATTTCTAATATAATTGATGTTATCAAATGCTAATAATTACACATGTCTACTAATAGAAATTATTAATTAGTTATATCAAATTTACTAATACATTTATACTGGGGGGAGGGGGAGGGATGGGTTGGGTGGTATGGGGGGAGGTAGTGTAAGCAAGAGGTCTCGGGTTCGAGTCCACCTGCTTACATTAAAAAAAATTAAAAAAATTAATACATTTATACTAAATTCCTAATTATACTTAACACAATAACACTTTTTTCTCAAAAAATCACACAACAATGATTTAGTGATTGTATTTGTATCAAAAGTGAAAACCTGACTACTTTAGTTGTGTTTGTTTCATCATATTGGATTGTATTTAAATAACTTTTGTTTGATTGTTTTATGATTTACAATTGTGAAATTACAATGGATAATGATTTGGTGATGTATTGGCATTTAAGTATTTGATCCTTTGTTCAAATTTGACTACAATGAAATTGTATGACAAATTTTTATTCGCCCTGTGGGTGCTCTCGTAGGGGAAGCGGGCAAGGCAGGGACGGGGCGGGGGAGGAGTCCCCCGTCTAATCCCTGCCCCATTGCCATTCCTAATTTCTTTTGCTATGTAGTGTAATAATGGAAACCTTGAAAACTTGAAACACATTTACCAAAAAAAAATGAAATACATTGAACAGGGCTCCGAAAAATGACTAACTCCGCTTTGCACCTTCGAATTTGTACCGGTTTAACAATGTTCCAAACTTATACTCAGGAGATAAATCAAACTTGACTTTTGATTTTTCTGCATATGAATGGTTTAAATGAAATAAGATTACATTTCAAAGACTTTGGTAGAGCATAAAAAGTTTTAAAAGAGAATTAAACCTCAATGGGTGGCCACCTATCAAAGTAGGTTTGTGTAGAATGGTGTGGAATACATAGCAGATATGTCATTCAAAGTTCAGAGTCAAGAATTTCTTTTTGCTATATATATAGTGAGATAATGGAAAACCTTGAAATCTTGAAACACTTTTACCTAAAAAACAAATTACAAAACAATGAAACACATTTTACAAGGTTCTGGAAAAGAATTAACTCCGCTTTGCACCTCGAACTTCTACCACCTTAATAAGGTTCCGAACATACATTGAGTAGCTAAATCAATCTTGACTTTTGATTTTTCTGCATATAAATGGTTTGAATGAAATATGATTACATTTCTAAGAGTTAGGTAGAGCGTAAAAAGTTTTATGAGAGAATTCAATATAAATGGGTAGCCACCTACGAAAATAGGTTTGTATAGAATGGTATACTTAGCAGATGCATCATTCAAAGTTGATAGTCAAGAATTTCTTCTATTGTATTGTGGGATAATGGAAAACCTTAAAAACTTGAAACAAAATTACCTGAAAAAAAAACAAGGAAACACATTTAATAAGGTTCTAGAAAAGGATTAACTCAACTTTGCATCTTCGAACTTATCCCACTTTTTCATTTTGTACTCCAAATTTTAATTTTGAACACTTTGCACCCTAAGCTTTAATTTCACCTTTTAGCCTGGGGCCATTCTTGTTTGCAAATTGCATAAGAGCCACTCATTTTCTTGTTAGTTACGTGTAGTAATAGGCTTTTAGCATCCTCTCATTAAAACATTAATTTAAAAAAATGTCCAAGTATAGGTTTCAATTTTGTAGTTGAAATTGAAAATGTTCACGCATGTTCAGCTATTTACACGTACGCCATATAGGCTTCCAACCTCCTAATCCTAAAATTTAGGGGGTTTGGGGGGAAGGGGAGGGTTGGATGAAGAATAGAGATTGAAATAATAAATCTTGTGTAGCCTTCATTAAGACATTGATCAAACAAGAGAATGTCTGAAGAGAAATTAGAATGAAACAAATATCTTAATTGCACTAGAGAAGTGCAATTAAATATAGTTCTCGAGAATGCAATTTCCGTTGATTTCTATGTAGCTGGTTGTTGTAAAATTTGTCTGAAGAGACAATCGAATACCCCCAAAACTCGCCGAATTCCTAACAGTTCACATATCTTTTGGAGCCGAATTACAAGTCCACGTATGTTTCTCCCCTATTTAGAGGTAAAAATAACCAAAAAAAAAAAACTCAAAAGTTGACTTTCCTGATAATATGTTTTTGCTCCCTCCAATCCACATATGTTTATATACGATTCAGCAGTAAAATTGAAGAAAAGCTCAAAAGTTGACTTTCCCGTTTTATAAGGAATTGACTAACCATTTTTTGGCCAAACCATTATCCATCTTGACAATCTAAATGGTGAATTGCACTTTAAGCATAATGCTCAATAAAACAGAAGTTCTCAACCATGTTAAGAAAAAATAGATGGAAAGGTCTTTTGTCACCTTTTATTAGTTGTGGTAGTTATATAGGTGAAGGATTACCATTTGTTAAACTGAGTAAAAGATTATTTGTCATAAAGCAAGTTGGATGTACATCATATGTAAAACAAAAGTTATGAAAAATAAAGACTACCTTACAATTAGACATGGTGTACAATTATCAGTTCAAGCAAATTCCACAATTAGGTGAAGATTTTATCTAAGTTTCAATACACATCTTTATTAGTAAACGCACATATCTTATTTTAACACATTCACAAGCTTACGTAATTGAAGAACACCAATAGTGTTTTTATTTAGATGGACATATTGACGAAACAAGAAGTGCATGAAAAAACGTCATACATTGATTACCAAGCACATATAAGTCCACAATAACGATAAGAATCTATACTTGGTTTTCTTAATTATTATATTCTTTTATTAGTTATTTTTTCCCATCCTCCTAGATGGATTTCTTAGTAAGATAATCGAGTGAACAAGTAGTTCATAAGAAACATATATCACCAAGTACGTACATGGTCTGTAATTGGCTTTCCTTATTATTAGTTTTCCTTTGTTATTCAAACTTTCCCTCCTCCTGGGCATGGGATTACGATAATATTGCCCCTTATAACCGTATTATTCCGTGCCGGCCTTTGTACAACTGTCTGAAAAAATGCATATCCCCGAGCAAACCTAAACGTTTTGGTGCCACTAACTATTGGAATTTCTCTCGCCGTACCACCAACCTGTAAGTTATATCCTGGTCCTTGGAATTCCAATGTGCTACCGTTGTATTGGAAGTTGGAGAAAAGGAGGGAAAATATGCCCTGTGAGCTTGATCCATCACGGGATGAAGCTATATAAATGCCTTGGGCCCGACCAATAGTTGGAGAATTGTTGCTGACGCCTTGTGTCATCTTAGCATCATTAACAATAATGGTTCCAAAATTGGAGGGAGTTCTCGGCATACCAGGGGCGCCGGCAACTGCAACACTGGTGGTATTTGGTCCGCCCGTAAACACTTGAAGGTACACAGTAATATTTGTTTCCTTTCCACGGCAGCAACAGTAAGGGTCAAGAAGATTAGCTTCTGAACAAACAAAGATTGCTAGTAATAGCACCAGGGTAATTTGGATGGATGCTAAAACTGAACCTTTTGCCATTTTGTATGTTGAAAGGCTAGCTGAAAAACAAAGAAGGAAGAAACAAATTAGTTAGATGGTGCAGATAATTTGTTCAATGACCGTATTTATAGGATGGAGGACGTAGCAGTTGCAAATGGTTAGAGTAGAACAATTAAATCAATCTTGACTTTTGATTTTTCTACATATAAATGGTTTAAATGAAATAATATTACATTGCAAAGAGTTAGGTATAGCACAAAAAGTTTTAAAAGACAATTAAACATCAATGGGTGGCCTCCTATTACAATAGGTTTGTGTAATGGTGTGGTGGTCTCAGCAGATATATCATTCAAAGTTCAGAGCCAAGAATTTCTTTTGATATATAGTGGATAATGGAAAACCTTGAAAACATGAAACACATTTCCCTAAAAGAAAATGAAGCACATTCAATAAGGTTCTGGAAAAGGATTAACTCCACTCTGCATTTTCAAACTTGTACCACTTTAACAAGGTTCCGAACACATACTCAGTAGATAAATTAGTGTTGACTTTTGATTTTTCTGCATATAAATGGTTTAAATGAAATAGGATTGCATTTGAAAGAGTTAGGTAGAGCATAAAAAGTTTTAAAAGAGAATTAAACCTCAATGGGTGGCCACCTATCATAGTAGGATAGCGTAGAATGGTGTGGTATACACGGCGGATATATCATTCAATATTCATAATTAAGAATTTCTTTTAGTGATGGTGATCCAGGAGGGTGCCCGGGGGCAAACGGGGCCAGGGGTGGAGGGAGAATTTTTTCCCCCATTAAAAAACGGGGCAGCCGGCGAGGGTGTGACGACCCCACTTTCTCCTAGGGCATACCCTAGAAGTTAGCGGACCGTCTGCCTGACTCTCGTCAGAGCTCACTTACTCACATTAATTTTAAAGATAGCATTTGATAAACTATCATTAATCTTACATTAACTTCAGAGATAACATTGTGGTATACTAAAACCACTCGTTCAAATCCTTTACATACCAAATTCAATTCAAAAGTTTCAACCATAATATGAAACTAAAGGATTTACAATCGCAAAAATCTTTACGTTAACTTCCTAAGATCCCTCATTCGTTCCCCGACCACTAACTCCTGTAAGGAAACAAATCTAAAGGGTTGAGCTAAAACTCAGTGAGGTTTGCCGAATAAGTAACATTTAATAAATACTTAAATCAGTTATAATTAAGCAAGTAGTGCATATTTCACTGTACTTTCACTTTCATTAAGCAATTGATGAAACACTTCACTAAACAATCACTTTTAAAAGGATACGGTGCTCGCATTGAGCCACTTCAATGTCATCGAGCATTCATTTCAGTGTCAAGAGACACTCATTTCACTGTCATTATACATTCATTTCAATATCATTGCACATTCTGCGAATTCACCTCCTTATGTCCTCCAAAATTCAATAATCAGTTCAATCCCCTATATTCAATAATCAGTTCAATAATCTTCCAATCTCATGGTAATACTCGAGTATACCGAAACATTTACCCAAACTACCGTCCTAACCCGACCAAACCCTTTGCTGGCTCAAATAGTCCGTTGAACAGAGGGTTTTGGGGTCCCAGTTCAGCCGATGCGGCGAGGCACACATACGGCTTACAGTCATGCACACTTACAGTAACATTCAGTCAATTATCGACCTTCAAACTTAACTAAGTCGAGTGCGATAAAGTACACTTCTCGACTTAGAAGGCGAGGGACAATTGAGATACACTTCGCCAAGGAATCATTTAGTAATAATTCGTAATGACCACATTTGTCACATAATTTCACTTAGATAAACATAAAACAGTTAAACACATAAATTCGGAAAACACTCCACCAAATACCCAAATAAATTATTCTCGAGCCACGGGTTCGTTTCTTGGCTCACAGCTACTTCCTGAGACAAGTTTATAATTCCAAAATGAATATATAATTTGTAGATGTTCACTTATTATTTATTATCCTATTATTTCATCGATTAAAGTCAAGTTTGACTTTAAAATACAAAATATAGTATTTAATATTTATTTTACATTTTATTTCAAAAATTTATTAACTTTATTATTTTGAACTAAGGAATTATTCATTTTTCCCAGGTTTGTATCCTTGTATAATATTTACATCAGGAATATATCTTTCTCAATTCAATATTCATTAATTACAGCTTTTTAAATCAACTAAACTTAACATTAACCTTTAATAAGGTGAATTTTAGAAATAACTACCTTTAAGGTACTTTATTGTCCTATTATTGACGTTATTAAAATCAAGTTTGACTTTAAAATATAAAATATAATATATTCAATATTTATTCTATATGTCATTTCGACTTATTGACTTTATCATTTAAACCAAGGAATATACTTATTTTTCAAGTTTATAATTTATAAAATGTCTAAATTAAGAGTAATCTATTTTTTTCACTTAAGATTCCGAGATTAAAGTTTAGGAACACTCCATTGGTCCCGTTTTAACTAATTTTTTTTTATCAAAAATTATATAATTTTATTGATCACAATAACAGAAAGTCATACAAAACTCCTACGAAAATGAGGTCAACCCAACAATCCATGTTAATTCCCCACGGACAACGTGAGGCAAGTCGCTGTGGCTTTAAAAATGCTCTCAATGCCTCGCATCTGCTCCCCAGTTGGCTAAGTAATCCGCGGGCTTGTTCGCCTCTCTATACAGTGAGTAATTTCCCGGAAATGTTGCTGATCGCCTTAGTAACCATCCCACCTCCCGTTGCAGCCTCCAACGGGCAACCTTGCCGCCCCTGCATAATTCTCACCAAGCTGAGCGAGTCAGCCTCGACATGCAACACATGCAAGCCCCGAAACAACACATAGCCGGACCCCAAAAGCATGGCCTTAAGTTCCGCATGTAAACTCGTCAAAGAACCAAAGAAACATGAGTAGCCAAGGATGAACTTCCCTTCGCAATCTCGAACACACCCCCACCCCCCCACTCGTCCCCAGGTTTCCCCTAGCACAGCCATCTGAATTTAGCTTACAACCTTGCCACAGGGGCCACCCAACTAACCGAAAGAATCGAAGCCATCCGTCTCAGCCCAGACACAGCAGATGAAAGGCCTCCCAAAAAGAACACGGTATCTCCGGGAAGTGGCAATGAAATAATTACCTGCAGCTGTTGAAGTACCTGGTCCGCCACCTCCATGTACACCATCTTCCTCCCATAAAAAACTGTCCTATTTCTTGCTTTCCCACAACTCCCAAAAGACCAACATCGTGAGAAGGCGATAAACGAACTTAATATACCTATTTTGTCCTCGTGCAGGCACCACCTGATCACCATATGTCTAAATGTGACACCACGGCTCCCCTAGGCTACACTAGAATCTACTCCAAACTGCCCTGGGCTAGTTCCCCCAGGTACAAAAGACGTGATTAACCTCCTCCTCTTCCGACTCAGAGCAACAATGACACTTCGAGGGCCTTGTACCCCAGATCGTCGAATGAGACCCATCAAGGGAAGGCGGAGCCGCAATAATCGTAACATGAAGAAGGAAATCTTGATAGGACAAACTCTTGAGCCAAACCTTTCGAGAACACCCACGAGCAATTATCCTCCTGCGCACAAGTGAATAAGCTGAGGATACCGAGAAGGCCCCATCAGGTGCTAAGGCCCACACCATCCTATCGGAGCTCCAAGGGGGATAGGGGAGGAACCTTCACCACTCCGCCCAACCAACTCCGGCCCAAAAACCTAGTGAAGTAACCGTAAATTCCACTGTGCTTGAGAGACAAAATCCAACACCATGTGCTCCTAAAAAATCTCCACCTCCTGGCATAAAAGCACCTGAACCCAACCAATTGTCATGTCAGAAATCCATCGAACCCTCCCTAGTAATCCAGCCAATGTGCTCCTCCGCTAAGTGCTGAACCGAACATAACCTCCGCCAAATGTGAGACTGCGCCATGCCCTCTTCTGCCAAGCAAGGATGGACCCCTTTACAATATTTTGGCGGATAAAAATTCTGCCCATAGAGACTTCTTCTGCAAAAAAGTTCCACCAGAGCTTAATGGAGAAGGCATCGAACACCTTCGCAATGCTGCGAATTCCAATCCTCCCGCAGTTTGCGGCCTGCCACAAATCCCCTCAACTTACCAATGGTACCTAGGGCCATCACCCATCGAACTCCACAAGAAGTCTACCATGTCCTTTTCCAGTGACGCGAAAACTCCCTTTGGAGGTGATGCCGCTGCTAACAAGTGGATCGGCATTGACAACAAAATGCTCTTCAACAATACCTACTTTGCCCCTAGTAGAAGCAGCCGATGCTTCCAGGACAATATTCGAGAGGTTACCGCAGTGCAGATATCGGCAAAATAACTCATCCGTTGCCTTCCAATATATAGAGGACAACCAAGATATTTGATTGGGAATGGCTTGTACGAGAAACCCGTTATCAACCCGATCAGTGCTCGGCGTTGCGGTGGCAACAAGGGTGCCCTAAAAAATAACTCTTCTGACAATTAACCTGCTGCCCCAAAACTAAACAATATCCATCCACCACCTTCTTGACAAATCATGACATCGTCAGCGAAAGCCAAATGAGTGACCATAGGGCATCCACTCGATATTCTAAATGGCTTGAATCTCCTATGTTCCGCCAAAGCATTCAGGGAACCGAGAAAGGAACCTCCACTCCAATAACAAACAAGGCCGGAGAAATTGGATCACCTTGCCGTAGACCTCATGTGGACTTAAAGAACCCGTGTGGCAAACTATTCACAATCACGGAAAACCAGACGTTCGAAATCAAATACCAAATCATATCAATCCACACCTCGCTAAACCCAAATTGTCTTAGCACCTGGAGCAAGAAAAGCCAAGAAACCCTGTCATATGCCTTCATCATGTCCACCTTGAGCATCACATTCCCTCCTCGATTGGGTCTTTTGACATCACTCAACAACTCTTAAGCTAATAGAAAATTATCCGCCATCTGCCGCCCTAGCACAAAACCGCTCTACTGCGGGGAGATAATACAGGGAAGAACCTGAGCCAAACGAGAGGAGAGAAGCTTGGAAATAGCCTTGTTGACAAAATTGCATAAGCTTATCGGCTGGAACTGTGTGAAATCTTGTGGACATGGAACCTTGGGAAGTAATACAATTGCAGTCGCGGTGATACTTCTAGGCAACATTGCACCACAAAAGAAACTCAATATAGCCCTATATACATCCTCAGTGATCACCTCCCAGGCAGCTGTGAAAAACCTCCCTGTGAAGCCATCCAGGCCCACAGCACTCTCGCCATCCATCGAGAAGATGACATCCTTAACTTCCTGCAATGATGGAGCCCCTAGTCAACATCTCATAACTTTAAGTCATATTTTAACTAATTAACCTTAAGTCGTTCGTAACTTAAATGTTATTTCTTAACACTAGTTCTCTAAGTTCTAAAATAATATACATTTATATATTATCACTTATCATTTGTTACTTTATAATTTAAACCACTAAAGTCAAGTTTGGCTTATAAAACAAGATATAACAAATCCAACAACCTATCCCACATTTTCTCTTGAACTTATTAACTTTTCGTTTCAAATCAAGAAAGATATATATTTTCAGATTTATAGCTTTGTAAAATGTTTGGACTAGGATTAAACTATTTTCTACTCAATATTTTAAGGTTAGAATAAATAGACTTTTCATTCCTTCCTTTTTAAGTTAAATCAAATACTAGATTGCCTATGGTTTACGTCTTGTTAAATTTATTAGTTTTCTAGTTTTAAGTTCTCAAAATTGTTCATATAGTTAGTGTCAAAAATGTTATGAGATGTTTCGTATAAAATTCACCACTAATTTTTCTAGCAATGTACACGGTCCAGCACTCATTATTCCCTCCACTCCTTCCTCTCAATCTCATGCTCTTACTAGATAGGCAACTCATATTCATTAAGCTACAAAGTAGCCTTAGCTATCATCTATGAAGCTTACAAAGTTGGAAATTAGATGAAATGCTGTTTAAAAGTTGATTCTCACGGCTAGTATTATCGCAAAAATGCATTCGCGAAACAAAAGAAAGGCAACGAGAAAGGCAGCTTTGCCACCCTCTGGTGTTTTGATCATAACTGTAGCTATGCTTATTGGATTGAGGCGAATTTTTATAGAGTTTCGAAGCTAAGATATAGATCTACATTTATTATGAAGACATCGACAGTTCTCACATTTTCAGGATAAAAAATGGCCGGACAGAAGCACATTCTGCTTCATTCCCTCGGCCAACATTCTGCTTTGCCACCCTCTGGTGTTTTGATCATAACTGGAGCTACGCTTATCGAATTGAGGCGAATTTTATAGAGTTTTGAAGCTAAGACATGGACCTACATTTCTTATGAGACATTGACACCAAGTTCTCATAGTTTCAGGGTCAAAAATGGCCGGTCAGAGGCACATTCTGCTTCATTCTCTCGGACAAGTTACCTGCAATCACTAAACTTATTCTGCCTTCAACATTCAGTTTAGTTCCTACTCATTCTGTCTTTCTGGTGGAGGTTTAGAGGCATTATAACAGGTTCAACTCTGTAAGTTAGTTTAGAAGTTTAAGGGTTTGCAGCTTTTCTTTCCAAGGTTAATTTCCTCCCTCTCGGATTCACAGCAGGTTGCATCAACTAGTTAAGCTTCCTGTGTTTGGTCTCAATCATTTATTCAGAGGACACTTAACCTACTACAGGTTACTCTAAGCTAAACAAGGTCGTTCATGACCAGGGTTCAAAGGAAAAAAAAAACTGAGTTCTGCTTCGTTTCTGCAGCTAGCTGCAAATCTGGTGCATAGCCGCATGCATCAGATTTGCATGCTTTCACATGCGTATTGCAACAAGGTATTATTTGTTATTTCCTTAGGATCCCCCTTCAATCTCAGGTTCCAGTTAGCATGCGGGGAATATCTCTTCGGTTACAGGTTGTCCTTAACAAATGTTAGACTAAATTCAAGAACTAAACAGAACCATAGCTCATTTCTGCTCTTAGTTACAAATTTTGCGTAACATTTTCTTGAACCAGAACTAAGCCTCTAGCTAAATTCAACGTATAAGGGTTATGCTTAACGGATTAAATCAACTAAACAGAGAGTGGTTATAGCTCTTACCTGTTCCCTTAAAGTTCGATGTTGCAGGCTGCTCAAGTTTGCTATCACAACTCCTCACTCGACCTCCCTTCTGTTTTCGTTCGTATAGTTAGCTGATGGTGAAGCTTACACTTTCTTTTACCTCACACTCCGTCTCACTCACTCGAGTCTGCTTTAGCAAGAAAGCAAGAAAGGAAGACAACTTTTCGTCTCAACTCTCTCGGCCTTATTGATTAAGGAGATCAGATTGTTTCCTTTCGGCCACCGCCCAGTTTTTGTTTCTTTTAAGCTACTCTCTATTTGGTTATTGCTTACTCAGCTAGCTTAGTAACATTTCCTTCCTGGCAGCTGTCTCAATTCACCGCCCAAGCTCAGTTACATCCTAACTTCCCACCGCTTGGATTTAGCAGATAATGGCCTAGCTTCCATTCGGTTCCAAACACAGAAGCCTTCCTTTCTCGGTTTTGTTATAAGCTTTGATAGTTATGTCTTGGCTTCATGGTAGTTAGGCTAAAATCTTGAGGGTAGTTTAGTCTTTTTTGTTGTAGTTTATTTGCTCACCGGGGCCTAAAATTTTATGATTTCATGCATGGACTCCTACCTTCATTCGTATTTTCGGGGAAAATTTTCTTACGTTAATCTAGTCGATTTTGACATATTTAGTTTGAAGAAATACTTATCCGACATGACCTTGTTAAACTTCTAATGTATGTTACGTGTCTAGTAATATTTGCAATTAACACAATTTACGATATGCACGTCATATTTTTATTTGATGTATAAAATTTTTCTATATCATTCTAGGATATTTCCTAAATTCTCAATTTTATAGGGATTCAATTAGGCATTCAAGGTAACCGTTTATTTGTTATATATAATTTTTCTAATATCAAAGTAAATAAAATAAAATAATTTTAAAGTATACACATAATTTTCTCGGGTTCTCACAGAGGGAGTATACCTCCACCCCATCCCCCGCCCCATCACCCGTTAAATAAAATAAAATTTATATGTATATAATTATATATGTGATATTTAATTTAATTAGTTACGAACTTATAATAATGATATTATTAGTTATAAGTATTATATAATGTATATTAGTGTTTGTAATACAATTGATATTATCAAATGCTAATAATTATACATGTCTACTAATAGAAATTATTAATTAATTATATCAAATTTACTAATACATTTATACTAAATTCCTAATTACACTTAACACAATAAAACTTTTTTTCTCAAAAAACCACGCAACAATGATTTAGTGATTGTATTTGTATCAAAAGTGAAAACTTGACTACTTTAGTTATGTTTGTTTCATCATATTGGATTGTATTTAAATAACTTTTGTTTGATTCTTTTTATGACTTACAATTGTGAAATTACAACGGATAATGATTTGGTGATATGTTGGCATTTAAGTATTTGATCCTTTGTTCAAATTTGACTACAATAAAATTGTATGACAAATTTTTATTAGCCCTGTGGGTGCGCCCGTAGGGGAAACGGAGCAAGGCGGGGACGGGGTGGGGGAGGAGTCCCCTGTCTAGCCCCAGCCCCATTGCCATTCCTAATTTCTTTTGCTATATAGTGTAATAATGGAAACCATGAAAACTTGAAACACATTTACCAAAAAAAAAATGAAATACATTTAACAGGGCTCCGAAAAATGACTAACTCCACTTTGCACCTTCGAATTTGTACCGGTTTAACAATGTTCCAAACTTATACTCAGGAGATAAATCACTCTTGGCTTTTGATTTTTCTGCATATGAATGGTTTAAATGAAATAAGATTACATTTCAAAGACTTTGGTAGAGCATAAAAAGTTTTAAAAGAGAATTAAACCTCAATGGGTGGCCACCTATCAAAGTAGGTTTGTGTAGAATGGTGTGGAATACATAGCAGATATGTCATTCAAAGTTCAGAGTCAAGAATTTCTTTTGCTATATATATAGTGAGATAATGGAAAACCTTGAAATCTTGAAACACTTTTACCTAAAAAACAAATTACAAAACAATGAAACACATTTTACAAGGTTCTGGAAAAGAATTAACTCCGCTTTGCACCTCGAACTTCTACCACCTTAATAAGGTTCCGAACATACATTGAGTAGCTAAATCAATCTTGACTTTTGATTTTTCTGCATATAAATGGTTTGAATGAAATATGATTACATTTCTAAGAGTTAGGTAGAGCGTAAAAAGTTTTATGAGAGAATTCAATATAAATGGGTAGCCACCTACGAAAATAGGTTTGTATAGAATGGTATACTTAGCAGATGCATCATTCAAAGTTGATAGTCAAGAATTTCTTCTATTGTATTGTGGGATAATGGAAAACCTTAAAAACTTGAAACAAAATTACCTGAAAAAAAAACAAGGAAACACATTTAATAAGGTTCTAGAAAAGGATTAACTCAACTTTGCATCTTCGAACTTATCCCACTTTTTCATTTTGTACTCCAAATTTTAATTTTGAACACTTTGCACCCTAAGCTTTAATTTCACCTTTTAGCCTGGGGCCATTCTTGTTTGCAAATTGCATAAGAGCCACTCATTTTCTTGTTAGTTACGTGTAGTAATAGGCTTTTAGCATCCTCTGATTAAAACATTAATTTAAAAAAATGTCCAAGTATAGGTTTCAATTTTGTAGTTGAAATTGAAAATGTTCACGCATGTTCAGCAATTTACACGTACGCCGTATAGGCTTCCAACCTCCTAACCCTAAATTTAGGGGGTTTGGGGGGAAGGGGTGGGTTGGATGAAGAATAGAGATTGAAATAATAAATCTTGTGTAGCCTTCATTAAGACATTGATCGAACAAGAGAATGCCTGAAGAGAAATTAGAATGAAACAAATATCTTAATTGCACTAGAGAAGTGCAATTGAATACAGTTCTCGAGAATGTAATTTCCGTTGATTTCTATGTAGCTGGTTGTTGTGAAATTTGTCTGAAGAGACAATCGAATACCCCCAAAACTCGCCGAATTCCTAACAGTTCACATATCTTTTGGAGTCGAATTACAAGTCCACGTATGTTTCTCCCCTATTTAGAGGTAAAAATAACAAAAAAAACTCAAAAGTTGACTTTCCTGATAATATGTTTTTGCTCCGTCCAATCCACATATGTTTATATACGATTCAGCAGTAAAATTGAAGAAAAGCTCAAAAGTTGACTTTCCCGTTTTATAAGGAATTGACTAACCATTTTGTGGCCAAACGATTATCCATCTTGACCATCTAAATGGTGAATTCACTTTAAGCTTAATGCTCAATAAAACAGAAGTTGTTAACCATGTTATGAAAAAATAGATGGAAAGGTCTTTGTCACCTTTTATTAGTTGTGGTAGTTATATAGGAGAAGGATTACCATTTGTTAAACTGAGTAAAAGATTATTTGTCATAAAGCAAGTTGGATGTACATCATATGTAAAACAAAAGTTATGAAAATAAAGACTACCTTACAATTAGACACGGTGTACAATTATCAGTTCAAGCAAATTCCACAATTAGGTGAAGATTTATCTAAGTTTCAATACACATCTTTATTAGTAAACGCACATATCTTATTTTAACACATTCACAAGCTTACGTAATTGAAGAACACCAATAGTGTAATTCACAAGCTTACTTAATGCGAAGCCAAGTGTAATTGAAGAACACCAATAGTGTTTTTATTTAGATGGACATATTGACAAAACAAGAAGTGCATGAAGAAACGTCATACATTGATTACCAAGTACATATAAGTCCACAATAACGATAAAAATCTATACTTGGTTTTCTTAATTACTCCCTCCGTCCCGAAATAATTGTCGCACTTTGGGTCTTGAGTTTTTTTTCAACAGTGCTGCATTTTGGTCTAAGTTCCAGCCGTGCCCCTTCTATGCATTTACTCCATTGAGCGGCAGAAAGAAAATGAAGGGATGACAAGATGTGTGGGACCCGTACTTAAAAAATGTCTCCAGCCATTTTTTGGGAAAGTACCTTGCACGCCATTGTTTGCATTTGCTGTGTGGGACTCACGCATATCAGTGCAACTTTTGTAATTTCATGGGACCCATCAAAAGCTTAAAAAGAATCTAGTATATTTAAGGGTATGAGATAGAAATGGGGGAAAGTTTTATTGCCAATTATGGTAAGTGACATTAATTTTGGGACAGATAAAAAAGGAAAGCATGACACTTTCAATGGGACGGAGGAAGTATTATTTTCTTTTATTAGTTATTTTTTCCCATCCTCCCAGATGGATTTCTTAGTAAGATAGTCGAGGGAACAAATAGTTTCATAAGAAACATATATCACCAAGTATGTATATGGTCTGTAATTGGCTTTCCTTATTATTAGTTTTTCCTTTATTATTCAAACTTTCCCTCCTCCTGGATATGGGATTACGGTAATATCGCCCTTATAACCGTATTATTCAATGCCGGCCTTTGTAGAACAGTCTGAAAAAATCTATATCCCCGAGCAAACCTAAACGTTTTGGTGCCACCAACTATTGGAACTTCTCTTGCCGTACCACCCACTTGTAAGTTATATCCTGGTCTTTGGAATTCCAATGTGCTACCGTTGTATTGGAAGTTGGAGAAAAGGAGGGAAAATATGCCCTGGGAGCTTGATCCATCACGGGATGAAGCTATATAAATGCCTTAGGCCCGAGCAATAGTTTGTGATAGTATTGAACAAGAACTAGAACAATGGAATCGTTTATAGTTGAATTAACCAGATAACTTGCTTCGGAATTTAACAATAAGCAATAATAATAATGAAAGTTGATAAGAATTCAACTTAATGGTGTTATATTGATCAGAATAAGAAGAATACCGAATTGGCGGGAAAAAGAAAAGAAGATGAACAAGAATGAAGGAAATCAGAAAAGGACAATGCTCAGGGAATGATCCTTAACAATGGCTAACAAATTCCTACTTTTCCATCTCTGATCCTGACTATATATAGCTAACTAATAACTAATTCCCTCAGCTCCATCAACCTAGCTTGGCCACGTGGCTTCTGTTACCAGAATCTGTTGCAGGTTCACTTCCTTGCTGAGCTCACGTTTTTTGAGCAATTTCCTAGTAAAGGCGTGGTTCTGGTTCCATACCTTCACTTGCATCATTCATTATCTTCCATGCCTTCTTTACTGAGTGCATGCCTTCATCTCTTGGTAAAGGTGTGATTCTTGATCTCATGCCTTCAGCTTTTATTTAGCTTAACTCTGCTTCATGACAATTGCTCCCCCTTCAATCAATCTTGTCCTCAAGATTGAAATTCGGGGAACTCCCTCTCAATTTTTTCTGCATCCTTCCAGGTGGCCTCAGCTGGTGTGGTTCCCCACCAGTGGATGAGCCATTGTACTGCTGCTACATTCCTTCTCTTGATGATTCTGCGATCTAGAATAGCCGTTGGCTCCACCCTCAAGTGACCCTTCCCATCCAGGTTTGGTAGTTGGAGCACAGGAGTTGCATTTTCCCCTACCTTCCTCTTCAATAATGACACATGAAACACAATGTGAATTTTGGATCCCTCAGGTAGCTTCAACTTGTATACAACCTGCCCTACCTTCTGAACCACTGGATATGGATCAAAGTACCTAGCAGACAGCTTGGTGTTGCCCCTTAATTCCACAGACATTTGCCTATATGGCTGTAGCCTCAAGTAGACCCAGTCTCCTACACCAAATGTCCTCTCACTTCTGTTCTGATCAGCATAAAACTTCATCCTATCCTGAGCCTCCTGTAAGTTCTTCTTGAGTAATCCATCCATCCTTTGTCTATCCCTCAAGTGATCCTCCACTGTAGCCATCCCGGAGTGAGAGTAAGGCCCCAGTGCTAACTAAGGAGAGGCCATTCCATATAAGGCCTCAAATGTGCTCATCTGTATAGCTATGTGGTATGTAGTGTTGTACCACCACTCAGCAAGGGAGAGCCAACCATTCCACCTTTTAGGTTCTAAGTGTGTCATACACCTCAAATACATATCTAGCACCTGGTTTACCCTCTCAGATTGGCCATCTGTTTAGGGGTGGTAAGCAGTGCTCAGCTTCAGTTCAGTTCCCAAAAAGGTGAATAGTTCAGTCCGGAAATGGTTGGTGAACACCTTGTCCCTGTCAAAAAGCATGCTCAAGTACTCCACATAGCTTACAGATTTGGTCCAAGAAGATTCTAGCCACTATTGGTGCATCAAAAGGGTGGGAGAGACTAATAAAATGTGCTGATTTAGTGAATCTATCCACCACTACCATAATAGTGTCCTTTTTCTCAGATACTGGTAGTCCTTCAATGAAGTCCATAGTCACATGGCTCCATGAATACTGGGGTATAGGGAGGGGTTGCAGAAGACCTGGATAAGCAGTGTGTTCATCTTTACACCTTCTACATGTATCACACTGCAATACAGTTTCTTTGATGTCCTTGTGCATTCCTGGCCAATAGAATAGCTGTCTGGCCCTCAGGCAGCTTACCTATATTCCAAAGTGTCCTCTCAGCTGTGAGTCATGTATTACAGTAATGATTTTCTTCCTTACTCCCTTTTCTGTGCCCACCACTATCTTACTCTTGCATCTAAGTATACCATCTTGGTAAGTGAAATCTAGTTGGCTGTCAGGGGTAAGCAGCAGTTGCCTGATCAGATCTTGAGCTTTTTCATCCCCTTCATAGCTTCCAATCACCTCCTTCATCCACTTTGGAATAACACAAACCAGTGCAACACAGTCTCCTTCTTCACTGCTGGCTCTCCTGGATAGTGCATCTGTAACCACATTCTCTCTTCCTTCTTGTACTGGATCACATAACTCAGTCCCAACAGTTTAGTTAGCCATTCTGTTGAAGTGTAGTGGTGACCTTCTGATCTAGTAAGTACTTAAGGCTTTGATGGTCAGTCCTTATTATGAAGTGATGTCCTTCCAAATAGTGCTTCCATTTAGTTACTGCCATTACCAGGGCTAGCAGTTCCTTTTCATAGATGGAGAGCCCCAGGTTCCTAGGACTTAGCTCTGGCTCAGGTATGCCAAGGGTCTCTTGTCCTACATCAGCACAGCTCCCACACCCCCATAGCAGGCACCAGTCTCAATGATAAATGGTTTAGTAAAATCAGGTAGTGCCAGTACAGGAGTGTTGCACATTGCCAATTTCAACCTTTGAAATGCCTCATCAGCTCCTGCATTCCAGAGAAAACCATCCTTCTTCAATAGCATGGTGAGAGGTTTTGCTATGGATCTGTATCCCTTCACAAACTTCCTGTAGTATCCTGTCAACCCCAGGAATCCCTTTAGCTGCTTCACTGTAGTTGGTGTTGCCATCCCATCATGCCTTCCACCTTCTTAGGGTCAGCCATCACCCCCTGATCAGAGATAATGTGGCCTAAGTACTCCACTTCTGTCCGAGCAAATAAGCATTTGCTTTTTTTAGCGTATAGTTGGTGTTCCTTCAAGATGTTAAGAACTATGGTGACATGTTCCAAGGGCTATTCCCAGGTGGGACTGTATCTAGGATATCATTAAAGAACACCAGAACATACTTCCTTAGTGCTCTTTGAAGATATGGTTCATGAGGCTCTGAAAGGTAGTTGGAGCATTGGTAAACCCAAATGGCATGACCTTAAATTCATACAATCCTTGGGTAGGGTTCTGAATGTTGTTTTGTGCCTGTCTTCCTCCTTGACTCATCTGATGGTAACCAGACCTTAAGTTCTATCTTGGTGCAGAACTTAGAACTGCAGTTTGTCAATCAACTCAATCTATATAAGCATTGGAAACTTGCCTTTTATTGTCAGCTCATTGAGCTGCCTATAGTCAACACAGATCTCCAGCTCCCATCCTTTCTTCTTTACCAGCAAAACTGGAGATGCAAAAGAGCTGTTGCTAGGGATGATTCCCATTTGAAGCATTTCCTTGACCAACTTCTCTATCTGACCCTTTTGTACATAGGGACACCTATATGGCTGTTCTGAAATGGAAATGCTCCTTCTTTTAAGGGAATGGCATGGTCATGACTCCTGACTGGAGCATGCTTGTGGTTCAGAAAATACCTTCTCAAACTTTCCCAACAGTTCTCTCATTTCTGCTGGCATCTACTCATAACCCAACCCATCCTCCTCTACTACAGAGAGTTGGGCAGTGACTCCATAAGCCTGTTTCCCTCTCTATTTAGCTAGTTTGTTTCCCTTGATGGCCTTCAACTTCATTTCTCTACTTCTTCCTTCAATATCACTGGCTCCTTCCCTTTCAAGAACTTCATAGTTCACTGTTTGAAGTCAAACTCAATGGGACTGTATTATGGACTGTATTTGGCCAACCAATCAACTCCAGCAGCATGTCACAACTGCCCAACCTGAGTGTGTTGAATTGGTGATGGAAGTTATGCCCCTGCATTTCCCATCCCACCTCTGTTGGAGCTGCTTGGATCCTAGCTTCTCTCCATTAGCCACATTAACTATCAAGGGTGCTCCAGTAGTCTAGATTCTTAAATCTTGTGCCAACTTCTTATCCATGAAACAGTGAGTACTGCCATTGTCAATAAGTATTAGTAGTTCCCTTCCTGCAAGCCTACCTCTCATTTTGATTGGTCTTTGTGCTCATTCCCCCCTGCTAAGGCATGAATGGAGACCTCTATGTTCTCATTGCTAAGCTCTCCTTCAGGACAATCACTTAAACTCTTCAGCCTTCCCCCCTTGCCCTTCAAGTAGGTTTATTAGATCCACAGGCTCATTTACCACTATGTAGTGTATATGAGCCTGTTTGCATGTATGTCCTAGAGTATAGGGTTCAGCCACACTTGAAACACAACCCCTTCTCCCTCCTATAGCTAAATTCAGAAGAGGTGATTCCCTTTATATTGGTTGGCTGATGAACCCCCTGTCTTGGCTGTTTTTATTGGTACTGAGTTTCTGGTTTCTGGTTCTTATGCCATCTTCATCTTGTTTGGCGGGGGTAGGAGTTTTGAAAATGAGGTGAGGTAGGATATTTCGTATATCTTTCCATGTGCCTTCCTAATGGCTTCTAAGTGTTTCTCCTGCAGTTTAGCAGTCTCAATAGCATCTTGCTAAGGTGAGGGGTTTGGTCATTCTAACCATGTTGATAATTTCATCCTTCAAGCCACTAAGGAAACAAGATCTGTAATTAAGAATCAGGTTGTCCAGGGAGGGAGGACATTACCAAGGATTTCAGCATCTCAAATTTTTCCCAGGTAGTCTGCTACACTGTGGATTCCCCTCTCCAAATCGTTCACAAGCTGCCATTGCCAGCTCATTCCATGGAACTACCCCTTTTTCAGAATACATTTCCATGGAACCAGATATCTGTTCTGTCCTTAAGGTAGAGCTGTGCAATATCAGACTTCAATTCTTCCTCTACTCCATGGATCTGGAAATACTTATTAGCTCTCCTGATCCATTCCCTGGGATTTGTCCCATCAAACAGGGAAAAAATCCATCCTAGGCAATTTTGCTCCCCCTTTTCCTTCACGCTTTCTCATGTTTTCCCTTAACCACCTCCACTATCTGGTCCTCTCCAGAGCTGCTGCCCCCTACTTCCTTCCCTTTATCATTCAATTGGACATAATCTATGCCATCATGTTCATCATTCTCTCATAATTTTTATCTAAATTTTTAATGGCCTTCTCTGTGCTCTCCTGCCTATGTTCCATTGTCCTCCACAGCGTGCTCTATCCCATCATTTCTATTGGCAAATGTTCTTATACACTTCCTAGCTCAGTCAGATCCCTCCTTAGTGTCTCCTCTTGTGTCTTAGTCATTCCTTTGGCTCGTAGTTGCGCTCTGACACCACTGTGATGGTATCAAACAGGAACCAGAACAATGGAATCGTTTTATAGTTGAAATAACAAGATAACTCGCTTCAGAATTTAACAATAAAGCAATAATAATAATGAAAGCTGAATAAGAATTCAACTTAATGGTGTTATATTGATCAAAATAAGGAGATTACAGAATTGGTGGAAAAAAGGAAAAGGAGATGAACAAGAATGAAAGAAATCAGAAAAGAACAATGCTCAGGAATGATCCCTAACAATGGCTAACAAATTCCTACTTTTCCATCTCTGATCCTGACTATATATAGCTAACTAATAACTAATTCCCTCGGCTCTATCAATCTAGCTTGGCCACGTGGCTTTTGTTTAACAGAATATGTTGTAGGTCCACTTGCTTGCTGAGCTCATGTTTCTTGAGCAATTTTCCTAGTAAAGGCGTGGTTCTGGTTCCACGCCTTAACTTGCATCATTCATTATCTTCCACGCCTTCTTTGCTGAGGTGCACGCCTTCATCTCTTGGTAAAGGCGTCGATTCTTGATCTCACGCCTTCAGCTTTATTTAGCTTAACTCTGCTTCATGACATTGGAGAATTGTTGCTGATGCCTTGTGTCATGTTAGCATCATTAACAATAATGGTTCCCAAAATTGGTGGGAGTTCTCGGCATACCAGGGGCACCGGCAACTGCAACACTGGTGGTATTGGCCCGCTCGTAAACACTTGAAGGTACACAGTAATATTTGTTTCCTTTCCACGGCAGCAATTAGTAAGGGTCAAGAAGATTAGCTTCTGACCAAACAAAGATTGCTAGTAATAGCACAAGGGACATTTGGATGGATGCTAAAGCTGAACCTGTTGCCCATTTTGTATGTTGAAAGGCTAGCTGAAAAACCAATGAAGAAAGAAACAAATTAGTTAGATGGTGAAAATAATTTGTTCAATGACCGATTTATAGGATGGAGGAGGGTAGCAGTTGCCAATGGTTATAGTAGAACAATTAAATCAATCTTGACTTTTGATTTTTCTACATATAAATGGGTTAAATGAAATAATATTACATTTCAAAGAGTTAGGTATAGCACAAAAAGTTTTAATATCACAATAGGTTTGTTTGGAATGGTGTGGTGTGCTTAGCAATACATCATTCAAAGTTCGTAGCCAAGAATTTCTTTTTGATATGTGGTGGGATCATGGAAAATCTTTATAACATGAAACACATTTACCTAAAAAAACATGAACACATTTAATAAGGTTCTAGAAAAATATTAACTCCACTTTGCATTTTTCAAACTGGTATCCCTTTAACAAGGTTCCGAACATATACTTAGCCGATAAATCAATGTTGACTATTGACTTTTCTGCATATAAATGGTTTCAATGAAATAGGATTACATTTCTAAGAGTTAGCTAGAGCATAAAAAGCTTTAAGAGAGAATAAAACCTCAATGGGTGGCCATCTATCTGTAGACATCAAATTTTTCTTAATTTCAAGTGTTTTATTTTTCATTTAAGAATCTTGGCATGATAATCTTTTAAGGGCTTACCTTATTAGATTAGTTATTATACATTTAAATTACAGTTTATTACGTTAATATTCTAATAATTGTATATCATTTTTTAGACCAACCCCAGCATTCAATTGGAGTATCTTTAGGTCATATTTCAATCATCTTATTGCATATTTATGCACTTTAATAAATTGTCATCATATATCAATCGTAGAGGGAATGCCACATAGGGAATCCCACATTAGGAATAAACTATTCTTTTATCTCGGATATATAATCCAAAGAAACTTGCACGTTTTATATTTTGTACCACTTAAAGGGATAGTACGCAAGATAAGGGAGGTGATAAGTGAATATTTCACATATATTTCGCATGGTTTTGCATGAGCTTTTTGTCATATTTTTAGAGGATCGTAGCCATATTTAAACTCTTTTCGGTGCAAATTGCTGTAAGTGTTGTTTTAGTGATCGGAACTTACAAAATGAGTAGATTAATGTATAAACTTGTGATATTTGTTAGGTTTATCGGTGCATGAAACACTAGGCTCCGTTTGGGATTAGCTGTTTTTTGGAATGTTTTTTTAAAAATTTTACTGTAGCAGAGTTTTTAGATTATATTTTAGGATATTTTCAAAAAATATTTTGGGGTGTTTAAGAGTAGAAGAGTTTCTAAAATATATTTTGAGATATTTTTTTAAAATTTTAAAAAAATTTAAACTAATTTTTAGATTACCTTTTAGAGTACTTTTTTAAAAATTTTTATTGTATTTAAAAAACTAATTTTTGAAAAATAGTCCCATCCAAACAAAGCCGCATAAGATAAAGAAGAGACAAATTGCTAGTTGGAGGACAACGTACAAGTGAAACGAGAAGCGAAAATTGAGCGAAAGAGGAAAAGAATTTGAAACTGGAAACAGGGGAGAGGGAGCCAAGCTCGGATCCATTCTCATCCCCTGTGATCTGAGCCCTCATCTGATCTTCTGGAGTAGTGGATCCGAGGCCAGGCGATCTGAGCTCAGATCGCTTTTGAAGAAGGCCACGGTTACTGCATGCAGAACTTGTGAAGAAAATATTGAGGGAACAGATCCGAGCTCGGATCACTTTTTCAAGCCTCGGATCCAGGCCTCGGATCTTCCTCTCTCCTCTGTAATTTGCAGAACAACTTGTACTCATTTCACATTTTACTTTTTGACTCATGTTTCACACAAAATTTTGGCTAGAAGCATACAGACCTCTTGTACACTTGAAGAAGCAATATGTGAAGATTTCAATAAGGGGCAATTTTGGAAAGAAAAGAAGAAAAATACATTATTGGAGAGAGAAAAAAAGAGAGTTTTTTGTGAAGAAAAAGTGGACTTTTGTAAAAAAGGAAGATAGTAGCTTAGTTCTTAGTTTTTTCTCTCTCTCTATATATATTTCTCTAGCTAAAAAACTTGTAAGAAACACTTGGAGACTTCATTGTAATATTCATCTTGGTGAAGAAATAGAAGATTTTTGGAACTTGTTCAACAACCTTAGCTAAACTTTCTTTATCTTTCTCCTTTCTTGTGATTCATTGTGTTTACTTACAATGAAGTTATGCTTTTCAATGCCATATTTTGCATGAGTAGCTAAGTTTCTAGATCTAAGGAGTAGATGAAACTTATGGCTACTTGATATGAGTTGAATATGATTTACACTTGTTACATCTTGTATTAACTTGTCCATTTATGCATGCTTATCACTTGTTATTACTTGATCACTAATAGCAAGTTTTTAGTTGTTATTATTCAATGAAAATTGGTAGTAAGGATGGGCCAACATAAATGGAACTTAAGGAGTAGACTCATCAGAATAGAGGTGCACTTAGGTGGATTATATTTGCATTTCATGAAAAACAAAAGGGTAGATCTAGTTATTCACCATGAGAATAGGGAAAACTAGTCTATTCTAGTCCATTACATCATGAGAATGAGTTTTGGTATACATGAAAATGAATCCCTAAACAAGTGTAGTGACAAAAGGTAAATCTATGCATTTATATCTTTGATGCCATAAGTGGACTCTATTTCCCTAGATTCAAGTGTTTAGTGAAATTTCTCCACTGTTTACTTGCAAGTTATCTAGCACTTTTAGTTAGTTGATTAATATTGTGATTTTCATTGCTTTTATTATTAGTTAGTCTAAATAATAGAATAAGTAAAGGATCTAGTACTTGTTTAATTTGCTCCTCGTGGGATCGACCCGATACATGCGCTAAACTACTAATTTGACATGTATACTTGCAGTCAAACAGGTATAAATCGGAATTAAACTTGCACTTATATCGAAACCCATCAAATTTTTGGCGCCGTTGCAGGGGAGCGGTAATATTAGGGCCTAACAAGTTTTATTAATTTAGACCTTTATATTAGTTTAGTTGATATTAGTGTAGTGAAATTTCTTGTTAATATATTGGATTGGATTTTTATTTATTTTTGTAATATAATTACTACATTGTCTCTATTGCTCATTTTTGTAGTGTATGCACTGAGTTTTACGTGTAGTAGCACATTTTGATTCGAAAATTGAAAGGACACTAAGAAGACAAAGAAGACATACACCACAAGAAGAAGAAGGAGTGCAACATATAGAGGAAATCACTATAGAGTTATCTTTTGAAGAAGAGATGGCGGAAAACGAAACAAATAGACGAGCTCTTAGAGATTTTACTCTACCGAAAACACAAGGATCTCAAACAAACATAGCAAGGCCTATGATAAACGTTAATAAGTTTGAGATTAAACCATCACTTATCCAAATGGTTCAACAATCTCAATTTGGAGGTAATGATCCAAATTCACACTTAGCCACATTTTTGGAAATATGTGATACAATTAAAATGAATGGAGTTAGCAATGATACTATAAGGCTAAGGTTGTTCCCATTTTCATCGAGAGATAAAGCTAAAATTTGACTACACTCTCATGCTCCCAACATTTTCACCACATGGGATGATTTATCACGAGCACTTTTGAATAAGTACTTTCCGCCGAGCAAGACGGCTAAATTTAGAATGGATATCACTAGTTTTAGTCAACAAGAGGGTGGATCATTATATGAGGCATGGAAAAAATTTAGAGATTTGTTTCAGAAATGTCCACATCATAGACTTTCCGATTGGCTAATCGTAGAAACTTTCTATAATGGTTTATTTTTTCTACTAAAACTACTATTGATGCAGCCACAGATAGAGTTTTAATGGATAAATCACCCCAAGAAACTCAAAGTTTGATAGAAGAAATAGCCGCAAACAACTACCAATGGGCCAATGAGAGAGGTAATCCGAAACGCCATACAAGTATGATTGAAATGGACACTCTCAACATGTTGAGTATCCAAATGAACAATGTGCTGAAGTTACTCAATAGACAAGCCGGAGTTAGTTCAAGTTCATCCAATGCACATGTGGTTTGTTGTTCTATATCTGGAGGTGAACATGATACTAATGATTTTGTTGATTTTGAGCAGCTACAAATTGTCAACAACTATAATTGAAATGTTCAAAATAATCCCTACTCAAACACTTACAATTTGGAGTGGAGAAATCATCCAAATTTTGGATGAAAAGATCAAGGCAATCAACAAAGGCCAACCAATCCGCCGGATTCCAACCAAGACAACCACAAATGGAAACTAAATCGGGTTGGGAGATTGAGGTAGAAAAACTTGTTAAGGTTACTTCGGATAGGTTTGAGTGAATAGAAAGAAGATTGGACCAACTTACTACAATGCATAGAAATGTTGAGGTCTAAATTGGCCAAATTGGTAGTTCTTTAAATAATAGAAATCAAGAAGAATTACCTAATAAAACGGAGCTAAATCCTAAGGAGATGTCAAGGCCATTACTCTTCGTAATGATAAATAATTAGAAGATCTTCCAGTAGTTGAAAGTGAGAAAAATGAGAGTGAAAAACAGAAAACAAAGATGAGGGACCAAGAGGCAAGTATGGAGGAAGATAGTCGGGAGAAACCAAGAGAAGATCAATCATCATCATCCACTACCATTCCAATACCTCCTGCGGTCCCATTTCCTCAAAGATTCAAGCCAAATGAGTTCGATAAAGATTTTAAAAAATTTGTTAGAATTTTCAGACAATTGCACATTAATATCCCTTTTGCCGATGCTATTTTGTAAATTTCTTCATATGCGAAAGTTTTCAAAAAGATCATGACACGAAAAAGGAAATTGGAGGATTGAGAGACAATAGCATTAATGGAAGAGTGCAGTGCCATCATACAGAATAAGTTACCACCGAAATGGAAAGATCCGGGGAGTTTTTCTATACCTTGCACTATTGGTAACATCGGGTTTTCTAAAGCATTATGTGACATTGATGCTAGTGTATCATTAATTTCTTTAACGGTGGCTAGAAAATTCGGTTTGCATGAGTTTAAACGCACGAATATTACCTTGCAACTAGCGGGTAGGTCTATTAGATATCTATTAGGAGTGTTGGAAAATGTATTGATTAAAGTTCAAAAATTTATTATTCTCGTGGATTTTGTGGTCTTAGATATGGAAGAAAATATGTCTATACCAATCATTATTGGTAGACCATTTCTAGCAACTGCAGGTATTATTACTGATGCCAAAAATGGCAAATTTAAATTTCAATTAGGTGAAGAACAGGTAGAATTCAATTTGAATGAAATGAAAAAATACTCTTCTTTTACCGATCATGCTTGCTCTATTGGCACCATTGATAAACTAACCCAAGAGTTGAGTCGAGTCGAGTCAATTTTGATTTCGACCCTCTTGAGCTTTGTTTATTGAGTATAGGCATGCAAAAGAGAGATTGTGAAGAGATTGAAGAATTGACCAAATATATGGATTTTCAAACACCCAAGGAAAAGGGCTACCACTACCTTCGGAGATTGAACCTCCAAAATTAGAGTTTAAGTCACTTCCAATTCATTTAAGATACAAGTTTTTTGGAGAAAATAGCACTTTACCGATCATTATTAGTGCTCACCTAAATGAAGAACAATGTGCAAAGTTACTAAGAGTTCTAAGAAGGCATGAAAAAACAATTGGATGGACAATTTCGGACATTAAGGGTATAAGTCCTTCTATATCTATGCACCGCATTCTATTAGAGGACAATTAGAAACTAGTGGTGGAAACGCAAAGAAAACTCAATCCAAATATGAAGGAGGTGGTAAGAAATGAAATTCTTAAATGGCTCAACGCAGGTATAATTTTTCCTATGTCCGATAGTGTTTGGATTAGTTCAATTTATGTTGTACTAAAAAAATGTGGAATCACTATAATTATGGGCAAAAATGATGAAATTGTTCCATCTCGACTTGTGTTTGGGTGGAGAGTGTGTATTGATTATTGCAAGTTAAATGCGATTACAAGAAAAAATCACTTTCCTTTACTCTTTCTTGATCAATTATTGGAGTGAATAACATATTATGAATTTTACTATTCTCTTGATGATTTTTTTGGGTATAACCAAATAGCTATAGTTGCGGAGGATCAGGAGAAAACTATGTTTACTTGTCCTTATGGCACTTTTGCCTTTAGCACTTTTGCCTTTAGAAGGATGCCATTTGGCCTATGCAATGCCCCTGCTACTTTTCATCGTTGCATGATGGTCATATTTTCTGATTATATTTAGAAAATTATGGATGATTTTTCGGTATATGACTTATCTTTTGACCATTGTCTTCATAATTTGGATTTGATTTTGCAGAAATGTGAGGAGACAAATCTTGTGCTAAATTGGAAGAAATGCTATTTTATGGTGCGAGAAGGAATCGTTTTAGGTCACAAAATTTTTACTAAAGGAATTGAAATGGATAAGGCAAAAATTGAAGTCATTAAGCGAATGCCTCCTCCAAACAATGTCAAGGGGATAAGAAGTTTTCTAAAACATGTAAGTTTTTATAGATGCTTTATTAAGGATTTTTGCTAAAATAGCAAAGTCATTGTGTGATTTATTATATAAAGATACCCCTTTTCAATTTGATGATAACTGTTTAGTTGCTTTTGAAAGGTTGAAGAAGGAATTGATTTCAGCACCAATTATAAATTCACCGGATTAGTTGCTACCATTTGAATTGATGTGCGATGCAAGTGACTATACAGTTGAAGCGGTATTATAGCAAAGGAAGGAAAGAAGATTGCACGTCATTTACTATGCGAGCAAATTACTAAATGAGTCACAACTCAATTATGCAACAACGGAAAAGGAGCTATTAGGGTTGATATTTGTTTTAGATAAATTTAGATCCTATTTAGTAGGATTTAAAGTTATCATCTATACGAACCATTCGACTCTCAAATATTTGCTGCATAAGAAAGATGCGAAATTTCGACTAATTCGGTGGATTCTTTTGTTGCAGGAATTTGATGTGGAGATAATGGACAAAAAGGGATCGGAGAACCTCGTGGCAGATCACCTATCACGACTGGAATATATCCCAATCAATGACCAAGTTCCCATTCAAGAGAATTTTCTCGATGAATTAGTTCTAACCATTGTCAATTTTTCATGGTATGCAAATTTCGCTAATTATTTGGTAAATAGAGTGATACCAAAGGATTTTAACTATCATCAAAAGAAGTAATTCTTGCATGATGTGAAAAGTTACTTTTGGGAGAAACCATTGCTTTATAGACATTGTACCGATGGTATGGTGCATAGATGTATTCATGAAGATGAGGTACAGAATGTTCTATATCATTGTCATAACCTAGAAATGGGTGGTCATTTTAGCACTTCAAAGATCGTGGCAAAGGTATGGTAATCAAAGTTTTATTGGCCAACTATATACCTACATGCTAGGGAATATGTTAAAAATTGTGATGCATGTCAAAGAATCGGGAATATCTCAAGAAAAAATGAAATGCCCCTTATTACTTTCTTAGAAGTTGAATTATTTGATGTTTGGGGGATGAATTTCATGAGACCATTTCCTAGTTCTTTTAATAATAAGTACATCTTAGTAGCAGTGGATTATATTTTTAAATGGGTGGAGGCAATTGCTTCACTTACTAATGATTCTAAGGTTGTATTTCGAAGAAATGGCGGCATTAGTGCGACAATCCTTCCCTAGTAAAATTGGTGAAGGTGTATTGGCATCGTTTGTCATATAATTTAGAAAATTTTCTTAAAAGAGGTGATGCAAAGAATGGAAGTCAGGACTTTCGCCTTTTGTAATGGGGTCTGGTGGTGTGCTTAGAAAAGTTAAAACTTGAAAAAGGATTTCAAAAGTGGTTTAAATGATTTGAAATCGCATTGTTGTGCCAACCCTATTTTAGGGTTAAATCAAAACTTGCCCCAATTTATTCTCAACTGAGGTTCTATTTTCTTTTATTTTCTCTTTTTTCTTTTCTCTTTTTTTATTCATCTTTTGAAATTTTTAAAATTTGCCCCAATTTATTTTTAACTGAAATTTTCTTTTGTTCATTTCCTTTTCTTTCGATATTCCTTCAAAAATTAAATTTGTCTCGATGTGGGGTTTTCTCTCTTTTCCTTCTTTTTTTTTAAAACTAAATTTACCCCAGTGTGGGGTTTGCGATTCGCAGAGGTTACCAAACGAAATTATTTATTCTGAAAGTTCAAAAGGAATAATTAGGAATAGAATGTTTAAATGAAAAGGAAGAAGGCTTGACTTTCATTCTATTCTTCGCATTAACCCTGAAAGGAAACTTCCATTTATCAGATGAAGAATTTCTTACACATATCCGAATTGATTGGCTAAAGAAAAAATTGTCTATCCATTACTGCTAGAACAAGTGCTCCACCGAGCAAACCTTCTGAACAGTAAAAGGGCCCTGCTAATTTGGTGCAAACTTCTCCTTAGCCTCCTCTTGTACTGACAAAATCCATTTCAACCTTTTATCTCCTTTTACGAATAGTCGTGACTTACCCTTCTTATTGTACACTTTGTTTACTTCTCATTCAAATGAATGCTAATCTAATTTTCTTGACGTTGACCCCAGTGCCAATATTAACGATTTCTGCTTTTTCTGAGTTCGATTTTCTTCATACTATTCAAGACTTTTAACAAAAACTCAGATTCTTCCTCGTTATCACTCTTATCTTGAATTTTCAAATTTCAAAACTTGTGAGAAATATTGAGATTGCAATCATCAATTTTCAAAACGGTGATATCCAAAGGGTCAATATGTTTTATTTTGGTCATCTGAAAAGAATAAGATAAATGCAACGATGCGTAAGTAAAACACTTGAAAAATGAACACTGTGCATTTCATTGAATTTCAAATGAAAGACAAAACACCATAATATTCTATTTAACAAAAGATACTCTATTTAACATAAGATTTGTTTTGAAAAGACATTTGAGTCAAAACTATTTACAAGATGAAAATGCAGAAGACGAACAATGTGAATGATTTCTCTCATAGTTCGCAACCAAATGCAATCCTCTAGATTTACCAAAATTTTCTTTAGGCCAGAATGTGATTTGTAATCTAGTTTTGAATGGCTCCTTCGAATACAAAAGGCTTTTGGACTATTCCAATTACTTCATTCTCCCCTACAATGTATTTGGCAAGCTCCTCAAAATTCCTCGTCAGTGGTAATGGTCCCTAAAGTGTTTTTATGTTTAGAAATAGGGCTTTTGCTCGCACTTGGTCCTAACTCACATTTTTTTCTTAAAATTATGTCTCTAGCGTCAATCATATCTTGGATCTTATGCCTTAGTACCCGACAATTGCCAATAGAGTGGCCAGAATTTTCAAAATGATATGCACAAATGACCTGAGGATCATAACCAGCAGGCTTGCCCCTAGGGTAGGTTTGAGGAGACATCATACCAATTTTACCAGCAGTCTTAAGTTGCTCATACAATTGATTGATAGGTCGGCCCAAATTGGTCAAAGTTCGATATGGGGGTGGGTTTCGAATTTTTCTGTTTAGAGGATAAATTCGATTGTTTAATTGAACGGGTTTTGAATTATAGGGGGGCGAGGTCGAGTCTGGAGATTGGGTTGAAAAATTGGGATGGGTAGTACAGGTGAGTTTGTATAGTTCGACCGAAGTCGAGGGTGATTGATAGTAGTATGGTAAACAGGGTACGGGTTTGGGTAATATGGGTACGATGATGAATCTGTGAGATATTGCTGAAATCTGGATATAGAAGACGGGCCTTGATCCCACACAAAAGCATTTTTACTTTCATTCTTCTCGAATTGAGACTCCTTTCCATTTTTATTACGACCTTACAAGGTGTCCAACTGTGATTTTAAGGCCGATATATTGATAATTTTTCCTGCCTTGACATATTCATCATATTCCTTCAACTTATTGATAATTGCCGCAAATAAATATCCGGTCATATGAAAAATCTCTTTAAAATATGGTGGATCATGCGCCTTAATAAATGTACGGATAATTTCCTCTTTTATCATCGGAGACTCCACCTTGGCTGCTAATCTTCACCATCGCTTGGCATATGTCTTATGCTTTTCAGATGGTTTTCTTTTAGTACCTTCAAGCGTGGTTCTCGTTGGAGCAAGTTCATAATTGTACTCATATTATCTCACGAAGGCAATTGACAAATCCAACCATGTTCTCATTTCTTTAGGCTTTAAATTGGAATATCAATCCAGGGCATCGCCTTCCAAACTCTCCGAGAATAAACATGTTGGCAAATTTTCATCATCCACTGGTTTTCCCAACTTGTTTGTAAATAGTTTTAAGTGCGTCTTGGGGTTGCCCGTTCCATCATACTTACTAAATCTGAGCGTTTTAAAATCCATAGGCAGTTGCATATCAGGAAACAAGTACAATTCGTTGTAATTCAAACCTCCTTGTTTGCTCAAATCTTGATTCTTCCTCATGAATTCATCAAATCAATCCAACCTCTTTAGCAAAATTCTTATCAATTGGCGTGGAGGATTCCCCAGTTTCAACTTTTCCTTGGGCAGTATCCAACATGAATGGCTTAGTGGTGGTGTGATGAGGTGCTTGAGGGTTTGGGTAATTCTGAGGCATTTGAATGTTGACCGGATTGTTATGGGGGTAAGTATATGGGAAACTGGAAGTGGGGTGGGTGAAAGTCTCTTCGGGTATATTTGCAAAGGGCGGTTGAAAGGTAACTTAGGTATGGGACAGAGAAGGTGGTTGGTGTTCTATTTCCGGTTGGTTGATAGACATGGGATCGTGTTGGATATCGCCACTACTAACAACCAATTGGTCAATCATGCACCTTTGGGCTGTCATTTCTTCGCTCAATTCATTGAATTTGTTGAGCACTTCGCTCAGTTGATCTCCCACATTTGCCAAGTCAGTTGATGATGTCGTTACAAGTCTATTGAACGATTTCGGATGCGTACTCATATTTACACTATTTCTTGAAACTCGGCTACGCGATCGCATAATGTTGAGGTTTCTTCGTGTAGCTATATTTACAATTACCTAAAAGTTTAGGAAAAATCCTATTTAGATTCCCCTCTTAATTAACTGCTAGTAAAAAGAAAAAGGAAAAGGCTGGAGTTAGTAAGAATTAAAATAATTCGGACTCATGTCCTATTGGGGAGCCCTTTTGTGCCAAGGGTAGGCCTAGTATGAAAATGCAATCCTTCAGTGCAGGCATTATACAATACCTAATGGATCCAATCAACTCAGTGACATTTCATTGGAAAGCAATTTGAAAATTTTGGGCCAATTGAACACCGGGAGACCTCTAATAGAATGAGAACCAATCCAAATGAATGAATAGTTATGGTTGGCACAGGAATTCGTACAAATCGATTTAACTTTGACGAACTTGCTATTGGAGAGATTGCAATTTCTTAACATGGATCGAAACCCTAAATCCAAATGGAATGAATGCAATGGGTGATTTTCTCAAAAATAACTAGCCATTCCTGTTCTAAATTTGATATCGAAACCCTAAATTATCAAATGGATTGGATGAAGTTGATGAATTTTGCTGGATTGCCTTAAAAATGGATACGATATACTTGGTCAAATAGATTGAATGAATTTGATGATTTATTAAAAAATGACTAGATCACCTTAAAAAAAAGGTAAGCTGGTCAAATGAATTGAATGAAATTTGATAATTTATTCAAAACTGACTGAATCACCCTAAAAAGGGTAAATTGGCCAAATGAATGAAATTGATGATTTATTCAAAATTAATTAGATTGTCCTAAAAATGAATGAATGGATTAAGTTAGTGATCTATTAAAAAATGACTAAATTGTTCTAAGAGTGAATGAATTGATCAAACAGATGAAATGGAGTTAACGATTTATTCAAAAAGGACTAGATTGTCCTAAAAATGAATGAATGGAGTGAGTTAATAATTTATTCAAAAATGAGTAATTTGTTCAAAATGACTGGATCGTACTAAAATGAATGAATTGAAAAAAATGGATTGGATGAAATTAATGAATAAAATGGTCCAATAGATTGAATGGAATTGATGGTTTATTCAAAAATTGATTGAATTGTCTACCTATTGGTAGTTTCAAAAAATTCATTGCAATGCATTAGTATATGAGTCTTCTAAAATCAAGATTTGGTCTCAATATATTTACCATCTTAACAATGACGGATTATTTGTGAATTTTTTCTAATTAATATTCTTTACGTAAGGGAACTTTACCAACTATGTTTAAAATGGCCAAAAGATGATTGTTAGATGCTCATATTCTAATGTGCAAAAGTTGCTCTATTATCTTCAAAAAGATCGGATCCTTATCTTACCTTGTGCACTACCCTTTTGGACGATACAAGAAATATAGACGTGCAAGTCTCATTGGATTACATATCCGAGACACAGGATACTTTATTCCTAACATGGGATTCCTTAAATGGCATTCCCTCTCAAGTTTCTGCTTGATGCCAACTTATCAAAGCAAATTAGATATGCAAACATGCCCTAAGTGACCCTTTGTATGCCAGGGTGGGTCTAAAATGATGTGCAATTATTAATCTACAAATGCAATATGTCAAAATTTTTAAACGTGCAATAGTCTATCTAAGAGGGTAGGTTCTAAAAGAGGATCGCGCCAGACCTCTTATTTTCTAGCGTTTGTGAATGCACAAGACAAGAAAACAAAGAAATATTAGTTCAGCACATAACACGTTGTGGCAATCAATTAATACAAAAGCAAAAAGAGAAATAAGGAAAGAGAGGTGGAATCCCTCCCCTTGTGCCTAGTGTCCTAATTAGGTGAGTTTGACTCTAATTTAGGTAATTTTTATCATGGATGCATGAGGTTGGGCTCACTAATGCATCTAGACTCGATAAAACTTCAGATCCCGAAGCCTTCAGACCAAAAGGCGAAGAGTCATCAATTTCAGAGCCTTCGATCGGTGGTTCGAGTGATCCCTTAGGCATCGTTATGGGCGCAGAGCACACCATCCGCCTACCTAAGGAAATCGATCCTACTCCTACAAGGAAGTGTAGAAAGCGCCCACGAAAAGAGAAAAAATATGGTAAAAAGTAATGCATGCACGTATGAAGTATTTCCTTTCGAGGGGAGAGATCATAATACCATCGAATGCGGATGAAGATTCTAGGGTGTCTAACCCCCTCACCCAAAAAATGCAAGCACGATACAAGTAAAAGCAAAGAAACAATCCATTCATCACATACATGGTCTGCGATGAGTGATTTACGAACGTCGTAAAATGCAAAAATCCCTAAAAAGAAAAGGAAAAAGAAGAATACAATCTAAAACCTTCAAATGTGATATATAAGAAGTTTAAAAGAAAAAAGAATTGACTAAATCAAATGCTCGTACTCTCAAAATCCCCAGTGGAGTTGCCAAGTTGTCGCGCCCCATTTTTAAAAAATGAAAAAAATAAATTATTTTATAAAAATGGATTTTTGATTTATTTTGAGTAAAAAATGAGTTTTATTTTTAGAAAAATGAATAAAGAAATGTGGAGCTAAATGGGACTTAAAAGTGCGACGATTTTGACCTAAAAATAATAGTTTAAAAAGAGTTTTTAATAAAAATAGGAGTCACCACTTGGTATTGAGTTAAGGTATACCAAGTCACCTAAAATGAATTTTAAAGAAAAAAAAGTAGAAAAAACCCTTTTTAATGACTCCAAATTTTCGAAAATCAGAGAAAAAGATTCGGGAGTCACATTTGAAGAAAGAAAAGGCAAGGATAAAATCCAAAACACCCTTTCAATCTAACCAAAATTAGTTGCGTGATTTAGTCAAAAATTTTCTTATTTTAATCTAAAAATTTATCACATTTGGATGTCACTATATGGATGCAAAACCTAAACCTAGGAGGATATCGGGGGTCAATATGTCTCTTCGAATTTTAATTGATGCCAATCGTATTAATTGCGTCGCCCAAAAGTAATGTTTTGAAGAGGTCACGAATATGCAACATATGAGACTCGAAGAAAAGAAAAGAAAATAATAATTATACAAATATATGTGACTTAAGGGAATGCATCATAATGGGTGCGAGGGACTAACATTTGTGATTTCAATTTTTCCTTTTATAGAGGGAATACGAGCGTGCTAAGATTAAAAAAGCACACTCGTCCATATTCCATATTTAAGGGGTATTTTCTAATCTAATCAAGCAAATATACTAATCTAGTTCTAATTTTCTTATATGAAATCAAGTCTAATGTCATATTTTCATACAAAGGGGTAAGGAATGCACATATAAGGAAAAATATGGAATAGACCTATACATATAAGGGGAACATGGGGGAAGGGATATACGTATAAGGGGGGATGTCATACAAAAAATGATAAAAGACCCTAGAAAGTAAAAAGATATGCATGAAATTGTAGTGTAGTCACACAAACATGATCTAGCGTGTGAACGGTTCCTAAGGGTCTAGCGTTGAACTAACCCATGTCTATGAATTTTCACTGGCGTTGGACCAGTGAGAAAAGTTGGAAAAAAGAACCGCAACTAGCGTTAGACTAGTGTGGGTTCGGGAAATGGACCACATCTAGCATTGGACTAGAGTGGTGACGTCACATATTGATTATAAACTAATTAATCATGTAAAATATAATAAAAGCATATAGACACATAATATCACATAAACACATAACACATAGTCATAATATCTAGATACAAGACCCTAAGAAAGTGAATAACACGTAACACATAAGCATGTAAAAAACACACAAGGCAAATAAAGCAAATAAAACCCTAACTATTACATTAGGGGGTCCTAATTATAATCTAAGGGGGGAAGGAATAAATATATAATAAATAAACCCCTAATTATTACAACTCGGCATTTAAATGCCTTTCAAAGAATCAAAATTGAACTAAAATAAATATATAAAATTAAAACAAATAAAGCAAATAAATAAATAAATAAAATGAAACATTCAAAAAGCATGCAATTAAGCACATAAAGTCACATAAGGGCACATAAGATCAAATAAAGTCAAAATAAGGGATAGAGTGTACTTCCCTTGAGTTAGTGCTCTAATGAAACAGAATTACTTATTTACTCTCCAAAACAATAAAAAGATTAAGGTATCATTTTAATTAACAAATAATTATTTGAAATGGAAGTAAATACCAAAATTGAATCAATCAAAGCATTTAAATGAAAATCAACAACCCATGTTTAAGAAATTAAAACAAGTAGTGACTTGATTGCAAAAACTAAAGAAATTTGAGGGGTCAATTTATTGCTATTACAAATATTAAGGGCCTAAAATGAAGTAAATTAAAATTAATGACTTAAGATAAACTACCTATACAAAACTAACATTCACCAGAAACGAATGAAGAACCATTTGTTATAATTAAACACCAAAATATCCAAAATCTTGCTAAAAATCCGAATTAAAATCACAAATCTTTTAAAAATTCTTAAACCTCAAACTTCATCCTAAAACCCACTAAAAATTTATCCAAAAAGTATGTTAAAGTGTACCAAAGGAAAATTGGAATTCAAAAGGGCAAGATTGATCAAATTTCCAATTATTTGGGTCATGATAACGTCACTTAAAAAACAACAGGGAGCAAATTGCAATTTTATGGAATTTCCATGCATGCAAACGAATGCTTTGGCAAGCTAAAGTTTTCTTTCCTTCTGCTATTTGCGGCAACCCAACACATCAACTTTTAATCAAAAGCAAACACAGGACACAACCCATCTCAAATATAATACAAGGAAAACGTGAGCTAACACCCAACAAAAGGAAGAGAGGATCACGGAAGAGCAAAGGAAACTCAGCCATGCGACTTTCTGCGAAATCTGAGTTAAATGTAACTTTTCCTAATGGTTTGAACTTCAGCAAAGCAAACTTTGGTTATTCACCTAAATGTGTTTGTATGAAGTCACTCAAGCAATGTCTACCAATTTCGATAACCGAAAACAAGTGCAAGAAACTACAGCTTACACTCGAAACACATCTACTTCTTTCCAGCATGAATCACAAATGAAGTCATATAAAAAATGCAGCAAAGGTGCCAAAGGAGGAAACTTGCGGTGAACCCAACTAAACAACAGACCAACCACAACGCTAAAAGCCTTGTCAACAAACAGCAAGAGAAACCATTACACAGGGGCTATGCTAAAAGTATCTACCAATCACTCATGATCATAAGGTCATAACCTGTTTCCATATATTTAGCTATTTTTTCAACCCCATATATTACAA